>KB672490.1:4536151-4566088 GCA_000349145.1 Anopheles dirus
CAAGTGGAGAATCTAAATCGTTGTAATAAACCCAGCATTATGTCACATTTGAAAATCCGCGTATCTCCGAATCCGCGTATGTCGAGTATCGCGTAAGTCGGAAACTGACTGTATATGGATTTTTCTTTCTTTACATGCTTAGTTTCCTGCCATGTAAACGCATTAACTCTTTGCACTTGCATGAACAACGCATTAAAACCATGTCAGTTTTGTTCGTCTTTCAATTGCTCCGCATCGTCCCAAAACGGACAGCTGTATTTAATTAAAAACAGAAGATTTATTTTCCTATCCAAGTTTAATCTTGCAGCGCTGTAAAGTATGAAGCGTTGAAAAGCTGACACACTGATCAGTTGCTTTAATCGTACCGTAAATCCCCCTCACGACATTGACAAAACGGTGTATCGCCGCATCAAACACGCGAGCAGTGAAAAGTGTTCAAAACATTCATAAATGTAGCGCGGATGGTAGTTTATTTCACCACTACCTAAAATTTTACGTTATGACCGTGGAGTCGTGGAATAGTTCGTCACGGATTGGCACTAGCAGCGCAGACTTCGGAAGCCCACCGAATGCACCACGCGGAAACGATCATAATTCGTCCGGTCGAAAAATACACCACACGAAACCAGTGTGCGAGGGGTCGAAGGCCCAACGAGCCACCCCACATACCACGCGCGCACGGCTTTCCCTTCGGTGCGATTATCCAACGCTGGTCACGCCCTCTGCCAACACCTTCTCCAGAGCGCGCGGTACATACTCGAGACTCTTCCGATTTGACTTCTTTGCGCACTTCAAATCCACAACATTCAGACTTGTGCTCAATGGGCACGATTGATATTTGGGAACTCTTCCCATCTGCTTAATTTAGCCCCGTTGCGCGGGTAAAGAAAAACTTTCACTTTCATGACTATACATTCAATTCAATAGATACACGATTTTAGCCTGTTAAACAGAACAGAAGCCGACTTACCTTCGCTCCAGATCGCGGTTCTTCCTCCGCTTGTAGGTGCCCGTGTGGCCCTTAATAGTCCGGTACAGCGACATCACCATCTTGAAGTGCGTGGAGTGTTACGGGGGGTTTTTTTTTCTCACTGAACTCTCACACACGCACACACCGAACGAGAAACACTAGGACTTAAATTTAGCTACAACTTTGGTGCTCGCGCACTGCAAAGAATATCATAGACCGCGCGGAACACTATAGCACCTTCCGAACCAGATTTCCACCAACTGCCACCAACGGGGCTGCTTTGAGAGCTTTTTTGACACACGAAAAAGATCTCAAGATGTACTGAACGCAACCGCACCACTCTCTTAGACCCTTCTTCTTCACTAATCACCGCCACGCATGGCTTTTCTTAGCCTACTGGAACGCACACGGTAGAAGAGCAACTTTCACTTTTAAACACCTTTTTACTCAAAAGAAAAGATAGGTATGACACACTAAAAGCGCAGGAAATGAAAGAAACACAATATGAAAAGCACGTTAAAACACATTTCAAACGCAAAGCAATATGTAAAAAATACGAAAAATAAAAAACCAAACAAAGTACATGTGCACTACACGAACGACTGCAACGACCAAGCGACGAACCCGAGTTTTGCACCAACTTATGCCGATGTGTGCCACACGAAAGAGTTCCGCTCACTGTCGTCCGGCTAGATCATAATTTCTGTTGCTACCCTACCCGGCCCGGTGTATCCAGGCCTTGCCGCAGCCGTTTTTGGCCTTTACCCGTAAAACACCACTATTCTTTCGGCTTCACACAGGTCTGGCTCGATCGAACGATCCTGTTTTTAATTTGATTCGTTTTTTTTCTCTCGCTCAATTCGATCCGGAGAATCCGGTTTGCAGGTTCTGCTCGGCGGCGTGTTGACAAAAGTGAAGCCAAAATATCCGAACCGCATCCGTGACAGGCGCGATCTGGAATGAGACGCAATCAAGAACGAACGGGTAAATGAGCCAGCCGGTGTTGAAGGATCTTAAGTCAGGTCGGTGAGAAATGTGAATAATCAGGAGTGGAGAATAGTGCTTTGTCACTACCGCGCGCATCAAGAAAGGAACAAAATGGCATCCGATGACTGTATGTGACGATGATTTGGTTTGAGAATTTTTTCTCCCACTCCTTGAACGGAAGTGATGGACTATTAATTGATGATCCCTGCGCTGCCGGAGTCGTCTTTAATCATTGCATCTGGCATGTTCTACGTCATAGTAGAATGTCCACCGCTACAGACTACCGTTAGTTTGCAAATTGAAAATTGAAAACCGTATGATGAGCGGCATGATTTCTCGCAATATGATTAACGACCCGTACAGCACCCCGTGTCAGTAGCTCGTTGGACTTTGACTTTGGTATTGTTTGGAGAGATGCATCATGTTTAATGATTGCTGTAATATGCCATTTGTCACGAATCGTCAGATGTAAATAGTAATTACTTGCTTGGATGTACCGTACCCAAGAAATTCTTGACGATTGTAAGAGTTAGTTATGATATTCTTATATCTCTTCCAAGAGCGTGACTCGTGTTAAAGGTTTATTTGTTTGTGACCATATCCACATAGGCAGGCTTTTAAGAACTAACAGGCTTTCAAGAACTGGTTTTCATGATTGCCCTCAAATTGTCATCCGTATTTTTCCAAATATCAAAAGTCACCTAGAAGCTGACTTCGTAACACGATTTGTGTTTTGTTTTAGAATGACTCAAACTTATAATTACCATTCTTCCGTTTTCTGATGTTATTCCTCCGCAGACTATTGAACTTGTTTGACAACTCTAATGCAAAAGAATGACACCGTCTCGACTGATCCAGATTTATTTCACCACACTTCGCATGGTTTTGGGTTTGTCTTGGTTCGCGTTCGCTTCGCAGAACATTACCACCCCTTCGAGCCTAGTCCAATCCATCAACTACCTGCCCCAGCTAGGTGCAGGTGGCGTCCGTTACGGTAAAGTTCGTTGAACCTCCGCCCGTAGCAAACTACTTTCAAAAACGGCATTTAAAGAAGGCCTGCTATCGCTAACAAAGCAGCGTGTAGCACCACCGGCAGTAGCGACGGATCTAAACCACTTTCGTAATCATCTCGCCCGACGGGATTGTCGGTGTCAGGTCGGTCCAGCTCGCAAATGTCCAGCTTCGTGTTGCCCCGCAGACCGGAGTACAGCTTGGACATCATATTTTTCACGCAGACCTTTTGCCACAAGCTGGCGGGTGAAGGGGACAGCGCGAAACAGGAAATTCCATTAACAATATACGTGCCGCGTAGGTAGGCGTAGGAGCAACGAAACAGGAACGGAGCGATCGAATCGGGAAATAACGTTTCTGGAACTTGGGATTTTGGGTGGAGGAAGTTCAAAAACTCCCTTGGATTCTAACAAGTGAATCATGTATCAAGGCACGCAAGGTGTAGAAGTAATTCTTGTAAGAGGTTTACGGTGAGAGATCATCCTTGGAAATATCTTCATGTCACTTCCATAACCTGTAGCGAAGAATGACTTCAGTTCTAGTGAAACCAATCCCCAAACACTCCCCGAGAGACATTCCGGACACCATGCACCAACACCACGGTGGTTTATGCAATTGAGCACCACCGCATGCATATTTATATCGATCGTTCTGTCGTCATGTGTATTTCCCGCCATCGGCTCGCCTTAAGCAGAAACCTGTACATGAGCCGCCTTGCCCTGAGACCCAACCCATCCCCGAGAGGAAGTCCTCTCCATTCCACTGCAGTGATTCTCATGACCTTACAACATCATCACCTCCAACACCATCACCACCACCGACACGCGATGGAACGAGAGTAACAATTAAGCGCCTTGTAAGACATGACCTTCTCCAACAAACCCAACAGCCTTCGCCCTTTCGTGCCGATCCACCTCTACGCAGCTGTCAGCGCCTTTCGTCCCCGCCGGGCGACTATCAGCTTTATATCGAAATCGATATCGGACCGCGCGAATCGAAATGTGCGAATGAGAAAATCGTTCAGACCGATCAGACATCCGATCGACTGGACCGTGTGGGACACACTCACAAAAAAACGCAAAAGCAAAGAAAAAACAAACCGTGTTCTCCGGATGGCATACGAAATAGAAACCGGTGGACGTGCGGTGAAGAAAAACGGTCCCAGCGACAAGAAACTGTCGTTGAGTACACGTGAGGTCAGGCGCGCGTCGAACATGCCGTGCGAATGTGCCGTGATGGGTCGCACCGTAGGGTCTCTCTGGTCGTTAACAATCGGGTGGACACACATCGCTGCACACCGATAAGTGATACCGGTGTACGAGAGCGGCAAAGAACGATTTGTCCTAGAGTGAGCGCGCCGATGAGAATCTACCTTGTCGCCATTAGGAGCCAGATTGAGTAGATCTATGAGAAATAGTATCTTATCTGGTCGAGTACGGTTGGTGCTTCCCCTCGAAATGTTGGTCCTTCGAACCGGAGTGGTTTTGAAATTAGATAGTTCTAGTCTAAAGTCTGTCAACATTGTGCGCCATTGTAAAGGATCTATGCTACCAAGATGACATTAAAGACAATTGACAGCTGTCAAATTTATATAGAAGAAACTGTCAGAAAACTTGAGCTAGTAATATCTATTTTCCCTGAGTAGACATTAGGATTCAGGATCAGATCCTGAAATCGTAAATACACTCATAGATAGACACCACGTTACTGACAATTGACAACGTCTGATTACTAAAGAAAGGCAAGGAACTATCAGACAACTTCAACTACTAATATCTTCCTCCATATGGAGCCAAAAAACACTTTCCGTGACGTCGTTAGAATTCCAAAACACACAACCTCCGTCACCTATCAGCAGGCCTCAACATTCTGTCACAACCCTGCCGCACGCACACAGCACGATATCACACACGGGGCAGGAAGCTCGCGAAGCGAAAAAAAGCCCTCCACTTACCCACCGGTGTTGCAATCGACGCACGTTGCAACATGTGCTGTTGCCCCGCGAGGCTGTAAAATTCCCATTCGCACACACGCTCCGAGAGACCGTGCTGTCGGTTGGCCCGGTCAAACTGGTCCAATCGGTCGGTGGCGGTGGATTGCGTGAGCCGGGCACGGGCCAACCTAAACTCTCCTGCCTTGCGGACTCCCGGGCGGCAAGCGAATGTGGAACAAACGTGGTGGCAGCCGGGAGCTGTTTTCGGTCTTATCCGCGTACATAATCACCTCGGACGACCACATCGTCCCAAGGACGCCATCTTGCGGTTTTGTTTTCTGTGCACAAAACCCGGCCCCGCGTGAGGCGCCTTGCGCTTCGATTCCCAATCGGAGATCCGTTTTAGGTCAATCAATGGCGTTTGATGGCTTTTTGATGACATTTCGCAGGAGCAGGTCTCGTGTGGTGAGGTTCCAATTAATAGGATTATTGTTCCAACAGCTCCGGCTCCTCCTGAGCGTGCACGATGAGGTGAGTGAGTTCGGTGCGTGAAGATACCGTGGCGCGCATCACAATTGCTTACGCAACCGCCACGGGGTCCGATCAATTGAATCCGAGCACGAATTAATGTGTTTGTTTGATTTACTTTAGAGGGGTTTTAGTTTGCAACCTAATAAGACCTTTATAAGACCCTTAAAGGGCTCGGAACAAGTAGGCGCAGTGCATGACGGGCTACTGACGGCTACGCTCGTTATTATTTCGACGGCTTCATTGGTTTTCACTTGACGATCTCCAACCCTGATCGAAAATCAAAATTGTAGATCTCACACACGGAGAAGAGCGAAAGGCCCTCATCTGCTCCCGATGGGCCGATGGGTCGATCATCGCTACCGGAAGGCGTTAGCGCTGCGTGCAAACTCAATCATCATCGCCCGCGGTGCCCGCTGATGGTGGTTCATCCGCTCGGAAAACGGTTCCCTCTCCACCGGGCGTCGTCCGCAGCTAAATCGACACCATCATCAGAGACATTAGCAGCTGATGCATCACCTTTAAGCTCAATGAACCGTGGTGGTTACAGTGAGTCGAAGAAAAAAATACGACACCCAACTTGAGCGCCAAAGTCAGCATGAGTTAACAGCAAGGTTGTGTTTCAGTTTTTCCATTAATTAGATTTAATTTGCCGCTTTTCAAGCTGCAGCGAATATCGTTCAGCCTTCAACGGGTGGGCCGCACGGGAGGGGCGTTTCCATGTCCGCCACCGCATCCGGTTTCGCTCATTCGGGTCCAAAGACTGTCGTTTGCTTATCTAGAACTAAAGTGGATGTGCTTTTTAAGTAAGAACTCCGCACGTAAGAGTTATAAGATGAGTTATTTCCCGACCGCATAACTCACGCCCCGTGTTATCCCCCCAATTAAGGACCGCCGCTTGAGCAGAAAATCTAATCCACCCATTTGTTTGCCTACCACAAAAGCTAACCTCACTTCCGCGCAGCAGTGCACCATGTTGGCGCGCGCCTACAGGAAGAACCGGCGCTGCGGTTCCGCCGTATTTCCGCGATGTTTCTGCAAGGTTTTCTATCGTGTCGGTCGTGGGTTTTATGTTTATTTATTTTTGCGCACACATCCACGCCCCGATAGCCTGGCCGGAGGTCGAACGCGCGGCCAAACTAACCTCAATTCCGATGCCCGGTGTTTGGCAGCGTGACAGCGTGATAACGTGAGCGGTCGATGGTATGGAACGCGTGTTGGATTTTATTGCCACCCCCGGGCCGGAGCGACAACTTCGGTAGCTACATTTACAGCGCCGTCGGTGATTTATGGCTTTTGCTCGGGTGCACCACCGTTTCCTTCCTGCTAGCTGCGAAGACGGCCGTAATTTGGTAGGCCGTGTAATTGGCTGCCCTGTATAGGCCGCGAACCATGGTGAGCTGTCCGGGGGCGTAGAAATACAACTGAAGCTGTCGTCTTTCGGGAGCAATTGGTGTTTTGTTTGTCAATTTGCTTCGTTGCCCAACTGGTTGGTCGTGGTCGAGGCAGGTGGGACATAAGAGAGTCCAGAAGTATCTTCCATTGTTTGGCCCTTTCTTTGACAATCGAAAACAGGCCTTATTCCTGACAATCGGGTCTTTTTGAAGTTTTCAGTGCTATTTTCCAACAAATCGTTCTAAAGTTCTTAATAAGAATCATAATCTGGAACTATTTGAAGACCAAACCAATTTGATTAGATTTCTTGGAGATGTCCTAATTGACTAAAGCAAAATTTGTCAGAGCAAGTTCAAGATTATCACCTTATACTTTGATCAAGATTTGGAGGCATACACCAAACTTGGGATAAATAGTATTCCAAGTGTTTATGTCGGTTGTGTTAAGGTTAAGGACCAACTTCTTGAGCTCCTTAGTTTCACGTTTGATACCTCAATGCACTTAACTAGGGTTACCTATTAGGGTAGCTCCTCGCATGCAGCACGTTCTCGCAGGTGCAAGAATGCAGTTCGTGCACCTTCCAACAACATTCCACCGTGCGGGCTTGACTCTCTACCGCGACCGGGCGAAGTTCTAGCCCCAACCTTCTCGACACCGGGGCACTCATCAGTATCAGTTTCGCAACGTTCGCGATCGTTTCTGCAGAGGTTGGGCAAACGATTTCAGCGGCATTTGAAAGCTGCACCTAGCGTGCGGTGACGGGTGCGATCCGTCGATGGTGACCGAGACACCTCACGAACGGTAACGACTGCGAGACATCACCAGCCCGCCGTTCTGAGCGCAACGCGCGAGTGCAATTTCTGGTGCAATCGGTCGGTTCGGTTCCGCGCCAACAACCGTGCGGAAACCCGCACGCGGAAGGACACGGAGCGCGGAGGGTCGGTTCGCACGAACCGTCGAAGGATGATCGATTGGGGCCCGGGTGTCCTTTGACGGGTGAACCATCTGCCCCATTAGTGGGTGCAATTTTCAATTTTCGGCTGCTCGCGCTCAAGGCGGGCTCGAGTGGGTGGCACGTAAGAAATCAATCTGTAAGCTTCGCCCAGTACACACACGCGCGCGCGCAGAAGGAAAAAAAACCTTTACCGTGGTCCAACAGAGGCACCGGCGGCGGGAAAGTGAAGGTGCGAGACCAAAGGCTACACAAATTGACAGGCCTGTGTGTGCACACAGGCGGGTTGCATGTGAGGTCTAGGAATGGAAAACTGCTCCACCATGCTGGCCGATGTGCAATGGAACGTCTCTTGCGCTTCTTCACACATTGTTGGGGCCTGCCGTGTGTGTGTGTGTGTCCATTTAGTCTGCCGATCAATTAAATCATGCCGTGCACCGTATGATGGTGGCCAATCGATTGGGGATTGAAGAACGCGTATGAACCAATCTCACCCACGAAGAAGCGCCGCAGAGTATGTAATCGCGAACTGCAACACCCCAGACCCACAGAAGCTCCACTGTTCGGGGGGGGAGCAAAAAAAACCCTCACTTTTCTTTCTACTTGTTCACCCCCACGGAATGGACGTCTGGACGCAGACGTGCGGAATGCAACACACTCATTCAAGCAAATCAGTCCAATTGGATCTTGTTGCAACCGTGAGTGCGAAAAAAAACGATACCGTTCTTGCTTGCAGCACGCTCCGAGTTCGATCGGCTCGGAATGTTTGCTAATGCCCAAAAATAGACCCATTTTGCGTAAGTCCGACGGGCAGATATTGTATCAAGCGAATTATTACGGTGTTTTGGAGGTGAAGACACGCCTTGGATGGCAATCACGAAAAAAATCTGCTTACCTTTCCCGTCTTCGATGTAAGAAGCCACCGTGGTTTGTTTCCAGTTTCCAATAACGTAGCGGCAGGAAGTATTGCGTGTATTATTACCAGTATTCGTTCCTCTGATGGAATAGATTCAGCTCACCGCACACACACGCACACAAGAGCGGCACGGAAGAGCGTGTTGGAGCGTTATGAAACTGAAAGTGAACATCCTTTCAGTCAGGTGCGTGCACCTGTGCAGCCATTCTTTTCAATCCTCCATGTTTTTGCGAAGTCACAGATTGATCGCTTGTTTCGCGGAGAATGTTGCACTTGGGACACTCGCTCTGCATTTAGTTTCACTTCTTACGGCAATCTTTTGGATCGTCACGGTCCACTAGCTAGCTGACTTAATCACTCTTACCGGTTGCCCTGCAACAAGCTTCAATTGAAGAGAACCTTCCCATTCTTTGCCTGTACGCACACACTGTTGAGAATGAGCAGCTGAGAACAACAACAACAGCAACAACCTTTGACAACGACCAACGGGTCCTTTGATGTGTTTGTCTTGACGCGAAACACCCTTTACATTGTGTGTGATAGAGGTGTACGTGTACGTATGTAAAATGGCCTACAGTGGCGTATTGTAATTCACAGAACTCTTCACAAAAGCGCACTATCGATCGAGAACTCTCCCGTAGCGGAATCGAAGCGGAAACACCTGCACACGTACCCGTTACGCACACACAAAAACACCCACTGGAGAACCCACCCGTCGTCGAGGTATTCTCCTAATCGGACAGACCCTCGGTGGATGCACAGGACACAACCCGGGGGAGATCACACAACACTGAACCTCGCGCGTTCACAGCAGCCGACCGATGTGTATGTATGTGAAAACAGAAACCTCCCGAACGGTGTGATCGATCGAGCACGGGCGCGCGCGCGCCACACCACCTTGCATTCGTCGATTTCGTCGCTTTTCGTCGACTTTCAGCGCCTACTGAGGCAGGCTGCCGCGCAGCTACACTCGTCTACTACGTTCACTGGAAGGGGGCTCCAACACGGCCGGGTGGGGGAACTGTTCGTGCAGCCGACGGCGCCGTTTGTGTATGTGTGTGTGTGTGCTACCCGATTCCCCTGGCGGCCCCCTCTTCTGCCGCGCTCTTTCACTTTTCGATCATCTCTCAAACCGCGTCACCTTTCCTTCTCCAGGCTGCACTCGTCTGCCGCTGTAAACACTAACAGTCAAAAATGGTATCAATTGACACTTCGGAACGATAACCCCAAAGTGGTGTCAGCTTTGGTGAGCGATAACAAGTCGCAAGAGTTATCAGTGAAATAGGAGATAACAGAAACTCTAGCGTCTGTCAAAGTGACAGACGGTTATGGTGCATCTGGGTGCAGGTGTTTCTCAAGCCAGAGAAACCGAAAAAGATATACTACAACAGGTTCATACCTTATCGATCATCATCATCATCGCGAGCGAAGATTATACTATCCAACCCGTAAGCAAATGTCTCTTACCACAGCTCCAGCTTCCAACGTACCCTATCTCTCTGGTTGACCCCGCGTCGGATTATGTCACTGAAATTGGCAACATTTGGCAAACCTCGTTGACATGCTTTCGCGCTACGCAGATCCCAGAAGCGGCCAACGCAACGGTTCCAGCGATTCCTCTTGGGAATGTACGAATTATGCAAATAAAAACATAAACCGAACAATAAGCACGCGAAGAAACCCCGAAAAACGCTAATACACACACCCAATAAAAAATGACACAACTCTCTCTCTCTCTCTCTCTCTCTCTCTCTTTCTCTCTCTCTCTCTCTCTCTCTCTCTCTCTCTCTCTCTCTCCACGGCATAATAATAATCGTAAGCGTCGGGAGCAAACCGCAGAAACCTGAACACCAACCCCCCGAAGGCGTAGACGTCTGCAACTGGGTCACCTCCGGTGGGGTTTCGGGAGCCTAGAAAATGTTTGTCGCGACCCACCGACCAGCGACACTTCGGGTCGGGCCGGGTTTGGCGAAAGAAAAAAAAACTGTAAATTACTGCAGCTTCCACGGGAAGGTCGGTCACCGCTTAGGTCGCCGATGGATAAGCGCAAGACTCCGGCCGTTGAATGATTCACCCCGAACGAAACGCCAGAAGATGAATGGGGCGGCTTCAATCACTCGCATGGTGTGCTGCTGGTGAAGTGGCGATGGTGAAAGGAAGTTGCGAAACGTCGTCAGAACGCGTAGTCAGCGCAACCGGATTTATGAGATGTCCCCAGATGGGGACATGCGTATCTCACTTTGCTGAAGATTATCTTTTGCATACCCATTTTGGGAATAGCAGTTTTTTGTTTTGTTTCTGAACGATATCGAGGGTCAAAGGGGCATCTAAATATCTAGTGGAATAGTATTAAGGTACAGCAATATGAATACCAATAGATCATCCTTTCTCCACTTTGCTCATTTCAATGGTGAGGATGTGTCATTGTCCGTTGCACCCACCAGAAGTTAGATGCTCATCTTTCAACAGGAAAAGGTCAGCAGCACGGTAGCCACTTCACGTTGAAGATAATTCGATTTCGCTTTTCACTGTGGCACACACTAAATGAAGCTGTCTAACCTTTCGCTAGTCAAGAAGAGCTTAAGGGTACCTGTAGGCTACGATATGATCTAGAGCTTCGTTTGCCCAAACCGTTTCTACGAGGACTTGCTTTTAACCTTGTTTGTAGTTATGCTTGTAGCCAGTTGATAGATTATCATGAAATTCGATTCCAAGTCGTTTCGTATATTTTATTTATTCAAATAAGTTTACATACTCAAAGATCTACACAGGGCGCCAATAAATAAATACACATGGTGAAAACCATCAGAATATCAAATTCTCTCTGACGAAGATCTCCAGTACTTTTTTTTTTCAAAAGTGGCAAAAATGTGTGCCAAAGGCTTGTGCGGAAAACAAAGCGAAACGTTTACGAAACAGAACACCAAACTACCTGTTATACCTCCCATCCTGCAGCAGATGATTGTTTTTTCCATTCACTCTCCTTTTCTCCTCTTCTTTTAATCGATTATCTGAATCCGCATCCGAAAACCGTTTACATAATTATACCCCGACCCCTCGAAGGTGTCAGAAGAAAGGCAGCTTCTTCTGTTTTGCCGTGCTGGAAGCCGAAAGCGAAAGCGCGCAACGCAAAACCCCCCGGAGAACACCCTGGAAGATGCTGCTGCCACCCTGCTGCCCCGGGGGGGTACAAACAGTTGACGTCGGCCGTCGCAATCATGTCAAACCTATCCTGATGGCTGGGTAGCTGGTGCGATGATAATGATATGGATTTTTTTGGCAATTGTTGTTTCATAAATATTCACCCGTTTGATTGATTCCGCACGGGAAAAGAAGACTTCTGCATCGGTGCATCGGTTCGGACCAAGGTCGAATGGGAGCAGAGCAGATAATTGACGTCAGACGCTTGAGAATCATGGAAGGTAGATTTTGCGTTAAGATAATCGGCGAGAATGGAAAACAAGGAAAACCCTGTTTCGAATTCCAGCAGGTGACTTCACTTTTGTAGCAGAGTCAATTCAAATTTTGTTATTACAAAATACAACTGTTTCTTCAACCATTGTTTCTTCAAAGTTGACAAATTTTACTATTATTCTTTGAATCGAGTCGGCACTGTTTTCGGTATGCGTTTATTTGAAGCATGTTCATCTTTATCTGGCATACAGATTTGATCTCGTTCGCTATAGTAATAATTATTTTCTCAACACCTTTTTTTCTACTCAATCTCCGCTCGGGAAAAGAAAACGCACTATGTTGATCGCATTGATAACGACAATTTCGGCAAATTCAAGATGTCCACTATGTTGCAACACCAAAGAAAGTATGATCGAAAAATGTTTTCTTTTTTCATAAACCCTCGTGATAGAAGTAGAAAACAATTACAACAAGAAGAAGAGAATGAAAAGACAAGAAATTCGAAGAAAGTAAAGATAAAGTAAATCATATTAGGATTTGCGGATAGAATTCAAAAGTATCTTTATTGCGTCTTAATGGTTAGAAAGTATTTTTACAGGAAAGAAAACACAGAACAATGCAGTGCGTCATTCACACACGAGCGGTCACGCGTTTGACAGCTATTGCGTTTATAAGCGAAAGTAGAGAGATCGAAGTGTAGGATATTGACAGTCCTAACAAATCAAAAGATCTACAAGCATACAAAGAGTAAGATTTTCATGAAATAATAACAGTAATATCAAACCACTAGCGAATAAATGTAGAATCAACCGATCAAACAAAACTCGCCCAACAGCAGTCACAGTTGTTCATTGGGAAACGCTCGTTGGGAAGGTGCATTTGACAGCACCGTTTGACGTATATGACCGTTTGGCTTGAACTGCATATGGAAACGCATAAAAAAACGCGACGCGGACGGAACTTTCTATCATCTACGCTTCACAATTGTTGTTTCACATTCTTAAAACAAAAGTGTTAAATAACTGATTATTTACTTGCGTGGTGTAGTGAAGTGATGCCATCAGCAACCAAGTCCATTTTGTCCGCCGTATGATAAACGCACCAAGGAAACCACAATGCAACGCGTAATGCTTGGAGGCCGCTCCAGCTGCATCTCGCTGTCGTCGACATCGTCGACACCCAAGCAAAAGCGGCTCTCCGTGGGTTTCGGAGCGAACTCGTCGATTCAGATTCACAACACCACGACACCACCACCGCCGCCGACCATCCACCCCGACCCCCGGTACGCTTCGCCCTGCAACGAGCCAGCCTCAGCCGATACACACAACGACGCCACACACGGCAGAAGAAAAAGCCTTCACGAGGCGCTCCTGATGCGGCTGCTGTCAACGCCAAGCGATGAGCCACTGTTCCAACGGTCCGAATCCGGCCCCGGCGAGGCGGAGGAATCCCAGCAGCGCACGGCAGACGATTCGTTCGATAGTTGCCTGTCCGGACGAAGCACGCCGCTCGAGCTGGACTATCTTCACGACACACCCGACGCCATGCGTTGCAACTCACCGCTCTCGGTGGGGCCGGAACCGGCAGCAGCACCACCGAACCGACGCATGCAGCTGCTGATGCGCGATTTCAATAGCCCTTCCGCCACGGCCAGGTTGCGTGCTGTGCGTGCCCTCAACTCGACCACGAAACGTAACGCCTACGGTAACTTTGACGTGTCGTACGCGGAGCAGGACATCATCACGGCCGAGGAACGACTAGCTGGACGGGAGGAGAAGCGGACGATTGAGGAGATTATGCGCGACGTGTGCGTGTACGTGGAGGTCCGCTCCGGCACGGACAATCGTTCCGATGGCATCAAGGAGCACATCGCTTCCCTCGGTGCAAAGGTTAACGAGCGTTTGTTGAAGTGAGTGGTGAATGTTTGGTCAGTTTAACAATCGCGATATTCTAACATGCTTCGTTCGCTTTACACGCACAGAGATACGACGCACGTCATATTCAAGGACGGATTGCTGTCCACGTACCAGAAGGCGAAAAAGATGAACATCCCGGTCGTATCGATCTTGTGGATCGAGGCGTGCAAAAGGCACTCGTGTCTGATGAACCCGAGCGAATTTAAAATTTCGAACCTGGAGCGCTACGAAAATCCGGACCTGTTCAAACGAATTCGGGTAAGTGGTTAAACAAAGGTTTTGTTTGTAAAAATCTAACCTCTGTTCTGTCCCATTCAGCGTCAGAAATCAATGCAACCCGGTGCGGCAGAAGCGATCGGAGCGAAGAAACGTCCTACTACCGGGACGAAGACGAAAGCGGCCGCAGTTTCCGTCCTGTCACCTCCCTCGAAGCTCCCCGTACTGCATCGCATTCGCAAGGACGATCGGCTGGAGCGCATACTGAGCGACTTCGAGGCCGAGAATCAACTCAACAATTCCACCGATGGGCCAATCGACGAGTACGATCAACTTCTACAGGCTGCCCCCATGCGCATGCTGGAACGATTCCGATCGACACCAACACCCATGGACCGGGAGGAAGACCAGACGGATATGGCGACGCCAACCAATACGAACAACGTGCAACCTGCCGAGAGTGCTCTAACACGCCGCGCACTCTTCAGTGTCCCTGACACGACTCCGAAGCAAATGCAGCAAACAATCACACCGAGAGGACGTCGCAAAACGATCATGTTTAAGCCACAGATGACGAACTTTGCCGAGGAGCAACCAATCGATCAATCACGTGACGATGAAGCACCCAAGCCAGTTTCTGTACGAAACCGGCGTAAAACGATCGTAACACCGTCTCCACAAATAACGACCGAACCAGTTCGCACGCGGCGTCGCTCCACACTGGTTCCTCAGGGCGCCACCAACAAAGAGAACGTCTCTCCAGTGAACAAACAACCTAGTCCTGTCGGGGTGAAAACTCCAGAAAATACTCCCATACAACGAGGACGCCGTAAAACGATCGTTACCACGAAGGAGCTGCAAGACCCGCTTCCCACCGTTTCAAGCAAACGCATCCGCCGGAAGACGGTAATGTTCGGGAACGAAGAGAACACGCCACCGGTATCGATGGACCAAACAAAGACTGACAAACGGGCGCAACACACGATCTGCTCGCCAAAGGATATGGACGTTTCAGGTGCGGTTCATCCGAGCGACACGGTCCAAGCTAAGCCAACCGCGGCCGGTGAGCTGACGAAGCTGAACAGCAATGGATCGACGATAAACTTGTCCTCGGAATCCGCACCATCAGCGGACGATCGGCGCATCAACCGTCGCCGAACGCTTTTCATCCCTTCCGTCGAGGGTCCAATGGATGCGGTCGCCGCAACCCCGATCCATCCGGAACGTGACGTCACTCTCGTGCTGTCCCAATCCGAACGGCGCCGTACGCTGTACACGCCGGGCAACTCCACCGCAATGGAAGCGCTCGAGGTGAGCGAAACGCCCCCGGAAGCATCGCTAGCGGCCGCTAATGGTAGCAGCATTGTAAACCAACCAAATCCTACCTCCTCTTCAACGCCAAAACCGATCGCGGCTGCCCCGCTGGCTGCATCTTCCGCGGGTGCTTCCAGTCGCCGAAAAACGCTGCTCGAACAGTACGAGGAATCGCTTATCTTCAGCTCAACGCGTGCCCCGGATCGTCGGCGCCGCACCGTGTTCGACATCACGATGGAAATCATGGATCACCGGCTGTCGGAGATCAATCGGCAGGCGGCGAAGGCCGCCGCGAAAGCGGTAGAAGACGCACCGCCCTCGGTGGCACAGCTCGAGGCGGCACTGAAATCCCCCCCAGTTCAGACCAGCCTCGATGCGTACTACCGGAAGGCGGCTAAATCGTGCGAAAAACCATCGCAACACATCACCAACGAAGCAGAGCCGCCGCGCAAGCGCAAACTGTACAACGTGCAAGCGATGGAGGAGGAACTTATGGCGCCCGCACGTAAAACACCGGTCGCGTCAACTAAGCAACGTTCGCTAGCACCGGTTCCAGCTGCAGCTGCTGCTGCTGCTGCGGGTGCCGGTAGAAAACGTCACCCGAAAATTCAGACCCAGCCACCAACGATCGAACCAGCAGCAGCGGCGCATAACAAACCACAATTCTACCCCGTCGGTAGGGGACTGCCAACGGTGGCGTCGCAGCAGCAATCATCGGATCTGCCGCCGCTGTATCTAGCCACGACGAATCTGCATGGCGAGCAGAGCGCCTTCGTGAAGGAGGTACGCTTTTAGTAACATTTTCCGCTCCGAGGACGGTTTAGACATTACGTTAGACTGATTTGGGCAAGGCTTTCAGTAGTCAAATATAGCTGTCGAATAGAAGTAGGAGATAGATGCTCATGCACAGCGTTTCCGCAGCTCGCAGTGCGAAAGCACGTAGCGCAGTTTAGGTTCATTGAGTGTTTTTTCGTACCATTGCATTGTCATATTACAGTTTGTTCTTATTTTCTTCCCATCCCCATTGGACACTGGTTTGCAATAAAGTTTTTTCTATGTTGTTGTACTACATGTCAATTAGTCTCTCGTTTTTTCTTTTATGTAAGCGACCCGGTGGCCTCACTTACTGCCCTTCTGGTCGTCTCTCCTTGGACCTTGCTATTACGGTCCATCTGGGATGATGGATGCAGATCATGAAAAAGATCTTTCGCGAAACACACTGGGATTGTAAAGGAAATGTTGAAAGTTCTTATCCGGTTGTTATTGCATTTCGTTGTAAACATCGCTCAAGTTATCAGACACAAACCTGACCAAATTCCAATCTATTTTCGTACGAGATCCGCTATTCCGCTCATAGAGTCTTCAAGCGGACCAATACCATCATAAGGAAATACTCATCCCGTCTATCCTTTTCCTCTCTTTCTCTCCACTCCGCAACGTCGCACAACAGGCAATCGCGACGCTGAACAGATTCACCATCGAGGCCAACGTCACCGACCACACGACGCACCTAGTCACTCTCGAGTCGCGCCGTACGGTCAACCTGCTCCGGGCGCTCATCCGCGGCATCTGGATCGTGCGGTACGAATGGATCGTGGAATCGTACCGCACCGGCCGGTGGCTGCCCGAGGAACGGTTCGAGCTGCGTGACTTCTCCCCGGCCGTTCAGCTGAACCGCAGCGAGCGGCAAGCGTTCGGCAGCCGGTACAGCAACGAGCTGTGGGCCGATTTCGCCCCCTTCTGGATCTCGCCCCGGTGCATCGTACCAGCACGGCAGCTGTGCGAGCTGATCGTGCTGTGCCGCGGCAAAGTAACCGGCAATGCATCGCGCGCCAAGTTTCTAGTCGTACAGCCGGACGACAACGATGCGGCCCCGCTAGAGGGCCAGCTTGTCGTGACGCCCCTGTGGATACTGGACAGTATTACCATCAACAAGGTAAAGAAGCTCACCAAGAAGTACCGCGTGGAGTAGATTTGCGTGGATGAGCTGTAGGTTTTTGTGTGTTTTCTAAATTTAGGCATGTTTTTGTTGCAATGTGATTCTACACGAGCGGTAGTGTTTAGTTTTAATAAAAGTTATATTCTTTTACAATATCCACCGAAACAGATTTGCCCCCACGGAACATATGTCCTTGATATGAATGCTATAACTCCAGAGCCTGCTTGACGTACACTAACTTCCACCACTATCACACTACGCTCGGCACACTAGTCGTAGAGCGTTTCGCACATGAAGAAGTTCTCCGCCCCGCACGGCCTGTCGTCGAACGTGTAGTTGATAGACCACGGCTGGTAGTACTCCAGCACCAGACAGTTCTCGTACGTGCAGTTGTCGTGCTTTTCGTTGTTCGGCTCGTTCTTCGTCCACCGGTCGTACGTGTGCCGTTCACCGGTCGAGCCCCAGAAGAACTGGCCCTCCTCGCCCAGATCGTTCCCGGACGTCCACATGTGCAGGATGCCGTGCGTTTTCGTGAAGCCACTCTTCTCGATGTACTCCACCACACCGTTCAGCTGCTCGTCGTTGTTGATCGCCACCAGGAACATGCCGCGCGTGCGGCAGTACTCGGACGCCTTGTACCAGTTCAGCTGCGGGCAAATGTGGTGCGTCGTGAGTCACTGTACCGCGTACCAAAGCATCACCTGACCGTCGTCGTTACCTTGAACGTGTTGCCGAAATAGTACGACTTCTCCCGAAAGATGCCGATCGTGATGTCCTGCTGCGTGCTGATCAAACCGATCGCCAAAAACCCAACCAAAATGGCCACAAGATTCGCCAGACGCTTCGACTCCATGGTTGAAAGGGCGATGTGTTGTGCGCTGCTGGGAAAGCCACAATTTACACTGCCTATTCGGTATCGCAGACAGTAAACCCGAGCCGTCTGGTCTAACGGGAAGCACTTGCGAACACTTCGTAGCTTGTTTGTCTTAGTGGCGGCTGCGTAGCTGGTTTGTGACGCGAATGCATCACTTCCCAAAACCAGTTTGTTGGGGTTTTCTGTTGTTCGACTGGTCCAATTGACTGGACTGATGTGCGATCCAAGGTCTTCTCTGCGGGGAGGTTATCGCAGGGCCGGCCCAGACAGAGCTAATCGGAACAAGATCCTTGACCTCGGTGAACGGACGGACGCTGTGTTGGTTCCGACAATCAGCATCTACAAATTGTTTACCGTTTATTTACTTAGAACATGCCTTACTATATAAAAGGTGCTATCAATCTCTCTTTTGCGCTTTCTCTCTCTCTCTCTCTCTCTCTCTCTCTCTCTCTCTCTCTACGTCTCTCATTATAAATCTCATTATGCTGGCAGTGTTTCACAGATGAAATGATACTCGCGCATACATGAGCGATCGTTAAACGTGTAGTTATAGTTCGCGCCACCCTCGTCCCAGTACTCCAGGATGGCACAGTCCTCGCCGGTGCAGTCGTCAATGCGGTAGTCGTTCGGTTCCGTGTCGCTCCAGTTCGGATAGTTCACCCGCTCGCCCGTGGAAGCCCAGTGGAATTCGCCCTCCTCGCCAAGGTCGTTCGCGGACATCCACGCCATGAGACCCTTGTGCGATTTGGTGTAGCCCGTGCTGGCCAGATACTTGATGATGTCCTCCCGTTCCTCGGCGTTCCGTACCGAGAGCAGGAACATACCGCGCGTCCGGCAGTACTCCACCGCCTTGAACCAGTTCAGCTGCGGGTTGCGAGAGATCTTCGATTAGAACACTTGTTGCACTCACCGGAAGTCCACGCTGTACCCACCTTGAAGGAATTACTGAAGTAGTACTCTTTCTGCCGAAATATCCCGAATGTGGTATCGCTGCCCTGCGCCGACAGTTGGCTCAGTTGCAGAACCGTCAGCAAGAGGAGCACTAGGAGCGTTTTTGTCTGTCTCATTTCTCGGCTGTGGTTGGCTTGAAAATAATGCTGGCTACCTCTTCCTCTCGAGCAGACTCCAGTCGCGGAGCCGGCCACACGGAGAGCCACATCACAAACACAAATAATTTACGCAAAATTACAACGCATCGACCGCGCACAGCATGTGAATCGGAATTATGTGCTTGCTGAGAGAAACTTGTTTGAGTGCGGCGACCGCGGGCGCAAACACTCACACACACACGCCGACCGTGACAATCAAAGTGAGCGTTGTTTTGGTGATTTGAAGAGTGTGACGTCATGCAACGGTAAATCTAGGGATGTAGATCTTGCGATACCCCACAAAATGGTTTATACTTATTCAGTTCTATTCTCGGTAGTAAAGCAAGTATTTATTCCAGTGGCCTAAAGTATCTTAAGCTATGTACACTGGTCAGTGTTGTGTCCGCTAGTTACGCTCCTAACGTTTCGCACATGAACATGTTTTCATGCGAACACGCTCGGTCATCGAAGCTTTACTTTATACTGCCATCCTTATGATGCACCAACACCGCACAGTCTTCATCTGTGCACCGATCGAAAGTGAGCCGTTCTTCCGTCGATGCTCAGAAGAATTGACCCTCTCCACCAATATCGTTCAACGATGTCCACAGGTGTACAAAGTCTCTCGTTTCAGAGAATCCACTCTGCTTTATCACCGCTGCTACATCGTCCATCTGCTCCTGGTTTGGAATAGACACTAGGAACATTCCGAGATTGCGACAATACTCGAACGCTTTTTGGCAGGACAATTGAAGGAAGAAATTGCTGAATTCTACTTCTCCACTTCAAGTAATCTCGATCGCTTTCTGCCATGCATCGCAACGGTCGCAACGTGTATGAAAAAGCTAGCCCAAAGTACACTCTTAAACAACATGACTGAAATGGCAGAGTATACGATCCATAAATAACACCAATTCGGGAATTTGGCAACCTTATCTGCACGCCGTGGTCAGCACGGTCAATCGACCGAAAATCCCCAAAAACATTCAAAAGTGATCAACAAACCCATCCGTATCAAGACATGCAACACAGCCCGAACGATTCTCGGCACCTCAGATGATATTCGGGACAACCGAGAAAGCTCTGTTCTCGTTAGATCATTTAACAAAATTTACCAAGTAGAACTGATCCCGAATGAAGGCGTGCCGCCTAACCTAACTTAATCAACCTAGCTAATCATTCACAGCTTCCAGCTTTACAGCTTGTACCCCTTTCGATAGAACTCACTATTGTGCAGCACGTTAGACACGCAAGACTCCGATGGGCTGGGACATGGACAGAAGGTACGTGTTAGCCTTCACGAAGTAAGTTAATAATGCGAATATGTATTCGTTGTATAACGTCTTTATTTAATTCAAGGTTTCGCACATAAATTTATATCTACGATTGCAATCCTTATCCTCGAAGCCGTTGTCAGCCGTACGATGAGTGTCCCGCGTCAGCGCAACGCAGTCCTCTTTGCCGCATTTACCGAACTTGGCGTTGTTCGGCTCGCTGTTCTTCCAGCCCTCGTACTGAAGCGTTTCCCCCGTGGCGGCCGAAAAGAACTGGCCCTCCGCGTTAATGTCGTTGAACGCCGTCCATAAGGTAACGTGACCGAACATGCGCAACCTCCAGTAAGCACTCCGATCAACGTAATCGACTACAGCATTAAGCTGTTCTTGGCTATTGATCGTCACGAGAAACATGCTCCGACTGCGGCAAAACTCAAACGCTTGTTGCCAGTTTAGCTGAAAGAGAAGTGTTGGAAATATGCTCATATAGCCTGCACGTGCTCAACACATACTTACCGTACTGTTGTATGGGAAATAAAATTGCTTTTGATGAGAGGCACTGGATGCGCCAGCTAAACATACTGCACAGCTTAGCACAACACTAAACAGTATTGAGGTCCAGCTGCGCGTCACAACCATAGTACCGTGCGCAATAGGCATAGGTTCTTCCAATATTTACGCAACACACAGCGATCGGTACAAGACTGATTCTTAGAGCTCGGCCGAATACATCGAACGCGTTTGTGACCGTAGCGTACAACTTTAATCAAGAGCTTGTGTCGCTGTTATCACTGTACCCATGATTTCAGCTTTCGCACGACTCTCTTCGAGATCTCACTACAATTTTCTCGCGTACTACTTACAGTATCACGGAAGAGCAACTTCATTTGCTAATTCTTTGTTGAATTTATTTCACATTAAAAACCAATTACAGCGTACGCGAACTGTCTCGGTCAATGTTCCTTTCGCAGACAAACTTATATTCATTTGAGCACACCTTATCGTCGAAGCCATAGTCGAACGTCTATGTGCGAGTCAAGCGTCAGAACAATGCAATTTTCCACCAGACACGTACCGTGGTGAAAGTTGTTCGGTTCGTTCTCCTTCCAACCGTCGAACTCCAGCTTTTCCCCGGTGGCCGCCGAATAGAACTGACCCTCTTCGTTGATGTCGTTGAACGCTGTCCATAAAGTCCGGCGGCCAAGTATGATCAATTCCAGGTCACGACTCTTTCCCAAATAGTGTAGCACCGCGTTGTACTGATCCTGGCTGTGGATCGACATGAGAAACATGTCTTTTGCGCGACAGAACTCGAACGCCTGTTGCCAGTTTAGCTGAAAGGAGAGGGCGATCAGGGCATCCCACCAACGCTTGGCTGAACTCTCTGCCGGCACTTACCTTCGCCGTACTCAGGTAGTACTGCTTTTCCTGAGTAGTCGTATCTGCGCCGTCGGTGTGAAGTGCGTGGCACAGCACGCAAACTAGCAGAAGGCTTCTCCAGATCATAGCAAGCTGAGCGGAACCTTCCGAAATGAAACTGAACTGAGCAGTCGCCTCCAGCAAAATGGGAAAATTGCTTGCAACAATTTGGTTATCGCTAAAGTAAACATCCGCACCGAAAGCACGATTACTACATCAATGTTACGACCTTTGACCTCTTTTTATTGCGCTCTGTGAAGGGGATTTGTGTGTAAACGAGTAATCACGCACCACGTGGAAAGTAAATTCACTCCTCTATCTGCGTGTTGCGCTCCAGTTGACCTCATCGCAGTTTGTGGACTCGCGAACGAAGACGTGGCCCAGAATGGTGTAAAGTTATTCACCATCCTCAGAGACTTTCGATCGGAGAGATTAAAGTTGGGTTTGAGAGTAGAAGCATGTATATTTAATCATCATAGACATACGAAAAAAGGGTTGCAATCACGCTGCACAAGTATGATCGCTTTCAATTTGTTTCCGGCGGTGGTTCACAAAGAAATGTAAACCCATGGTTGCAGGGCCTGTCGTCAAAGCTGTACGTAATATTTCCACTCGGGTAATGGACCAGCGCTACACAATTTTCAAACACACAGCTGCCATGGTCTACGTTGTTCGGTTCGCCAGCCCTCCAATTGGCATACCCGAGCTGTTTGCCGGTGGAAGCCGAATAGAACTGACCCTCTTGGCCGATATCGTTGAACGCAGTCCACAGCGTTAGATGATTGTCGCTTTTCTCCGCCTTCCAGTCCTCGCTCTGTTCGATGTGTTCGATGACCGCGTCAAGCTTCGCTCGGTTCTCAATGGTCACCAGAAACATGCCCTGGCTACGGCAAACCTGGAACGCTTTGTGCCACGATACCTGAAACAAGAGAGTACGCGCGCTTTACGCCAATTCCGTTCTGATGGCATCGTGGAACTTACTTTCAGCTTGGTCGGAAAATAGAAGCTCTCCTCACGCAGAACTCCAAACTTTACGCTCTCATTCATCCCTAAATGGATCATATTGATCAGCAGGCAAGCCAGTAGAACACATCGCCATGCCATGATTGAGCCGAGCATTCGAGCAGCACAAACGCTACGAGCGGTATAAGCTCCTATCTTCAACTGGTTTGCAGCGTGCGGTGTCGGAGCGTACGTACTTCCCAAAACATACAATGCTTATCAGGCATTGGGAATTTTAAATATTGTTTTTGAAAAGAATCCTCCATATCACAGCATTAAGCACGGTTCTGGGTTACGTTCATACTCGCGTTTATTGAAGCCGACCAAGAAATCTAACCAGGAAAAACGGGTTCGTTCTTGTCATTGACAATGGCTATGTTCTCAACTTTTTGCATATAATCGCGTATTTATCCTCACACAGACGGGCCTCAAAGCTGTAGAAATAGGTACTGCCCTGGATACTGAATGGACACCAGGAACATTCCCTTGCTTCGGCAGATCTGATTCGCGTGTTGTCAAATTAACCCTTTCCGTTTTGTGATAATCGTAACGATGATAACACATTCCTATTACTTTGAATTTCTGCGTACACTGCATTGAACAGCATAACATAGCATTAGTGAAGTCTAGTATGGATCGCATGTGTCTAATTAATATTGTGTTTATTATCGGTGCTACAACTTTTCCGTACTTTCTTCCTTTTCTTTGGGTTACTAGACTTGTATGTAACATAAACGTATGAAAGTCACTTTCTTGTATGGTATAAATTGTCACTGGTTGGCGTGCATTCGTAGCGTCAATTCGCTCGTCACTTTAATCGAATTTGGTATCTCTTCCCCTCTATCTCCTTATTAAAACTATTTCCTCGCTGTTCCTCGATCGGGTAGGGAAACTTAACTAAGGATTGGATTGTTTCGTACTACATTCAAAAGACGGTATTACAGTTTTGTCTACTCATCTGTGTTATCAAGGCATCTCCAGCAGTGATACTAATTGTCCAGCGATTCACATAAGAATAGTTCCACATTAGTGCACGGCCTGTCGTCGAAGCCGTAGGTGATGTTATAACTGGGAAAGTGCATCAGAACCACGCAGTCTTCATCTTGGTAGGAGCCGTGTCTTAAATTGTTCGGCTCTCCGCTTCTCCAGTTTTCGAATCTGAGCCGCTCGCCAGTGGAGGCCCAGAAATGCTGGCCCTCTTCTCCGATGTCGTTCAACGACGTCCACATGTGCAGCCCATTCCATCCAGCTTTCCAATACCCGCTCTGATCGATGAAATCGATTACCGCCTTGAGCTTCTGCTTACTCTGAATGGTCACCAGAAACATATTCACGGAGCGACAATATTCAACCGCTTTTTGCCATGACAACTGAAACACAGAGCACATCAGTTAAGTTACTACCAGCTACTGCTCTTTTTTCACCTCTTTGTCACTTACTTTCACCGAGCTAGGAAAATGTAACGTGTTGGGTTGTGATGCGCTAAGGCACAGTGCGCTATTACTTTCGGGATAAATTGCGACAACAAGGCAAATCAACGGCAACAAACTCCTCCACGCCATGATCGATCGTTAAGGCTGCTTAAAAGCGATGTGATCTGTGTAAAGTACTTGTTTCAACTAAAAGCAGAACCTACATGCACAACTTATATATTCCACTATGATTCTTATCTACAATTCTAGCCGCTCTCATGAAATCATCTAGAATGATTGTATAGAATGATCGTGTTCTGTTCCCGAAATACTCTGTTACGAGTTATGCGTATTTTCCCTATTCGAAAGCGCGGTACAAAAACGATCTTGCTGATCTTTTTAAAAGTTGATCAGACATTGACAAGTTTAGTGAACCCGAAACCTGTGGAACATGTTTGATGTTGATTCATGGTTGTTGACCTCACGATCGGATTTGGAAGTAGTTGTGAAACATAGTTGTGTATTTTTTGGTAAACTTACATCCAAGTGTATGTTATTAAAGTTAATTTCTTGAAGTAAACAGCTTTATCAGTGATTGCAGCGAAATAGCAAAGATATTCATTTCACTTTCTTCTACTATAACAAGCTACGCCACATTCCCATCCCTTCTTTTTCTGGCAAGCTATGTCAAATCTTTTATTATTTTTAACCGCTTATACGAAATTTTGCTAATAATTGGGATTTCTGTTCAAAATTCGTTGTCAACTTACTAATCTTCAATTTGCAAGATTTCAGAATGGTGTGAATTTATTCGTGATCCACAGACTTGGGGGCTTAGTGGCAAGCCTGAATCAATACGCTAACCATTTATTAAACATTGAAGACGTGCTTGTGAAAAAAAACACATGTATTTTTGATCGTCATTGACATTCGAAACATCGTTACAAACACACTGCACGCACGCTTTCAATTTGCTTTCGGCAGCGTTTCGCAAATAAATGTAAAGTCATGGTTGCAGGGTCTGTCGTCGAAGCTGTAGGTAATATTGCTATTCGGGAAATGGACCAACGCTATACAATTTTCAAACATACAGTCGCCGTGCTTGAAGTTATTTGGTTCGCCAGCTCTCCAATTGGCATACCCGAGCTGTTTGCCGGTGGAAGCCGAATAGAACTGGCCCTCTTGGCCGATATCGTTGAACGCAGTCCATAGCGTCACATAGCCGACCTTCTCCGCCTTCCAGTCCTCGCTCTGTTCGATGTGTTCGATGACCGCGTCAAGCTTCGCTCGGTTCTCAATGGTCACCAGAAACATGCCCTGGCTACGGCAAACCTGGAACGCTTTGTGCCACGATACCTGAAACAAGAGAGTACGCGCGCTTTACGCCAATTCGGCACTGATGACATCGTGGAACTTACTTTCAGCGCGGTCGGAAAATAGAAGCTCTCCTCACGCAGAACTCCAAACCTTACGCTCTCATTCATTCCTAAATGGATCATATTGATCAGCAGGCAAGCCAGTAGAACGCATCGCCACACCATGATTGAGCCGGGCATTCGGGCAGCACAAACGCTACGAGCGGTATAAGCTCCTATCTTCAACTGATTTGCAGCGTTCGGTTTCGGAGCGTACGTACTTCCCGAAACATACAATCCTTATCAGGCATGGGCAATTTTAAATATTGTTTTTGAAAAGAATCCTCCATATCACAGCATTAAGCACGGTTCTGGGTTACGCTCATACTCGCGTTTATTGAAACCAGCCAAGAAATCCAACCAGGAAGAAAGGGTTCGTTCTTGGCATTGACAACGGCTATGTTATCAATTTTTCTCAGATAATCGCGTGTTTCGCGTATCGCGTACACAACCGTACGTCAAAACTGTACTAGCATAAACTTACTAATACCACTTGCTTATATGGCATAAATTGTCACTGGTTGGCATGCATTCGTTCTATTTCTCTGTTTCTCTGCCTCTCATACCTTCGTTAGTAAGTTTTTCACAGTTCCTTGCTTGGGGAAGGAAACTTCCCGAGGGATTCTATTGTTTCGTACTACCTTCAAAGGACAATAGCATAGTTGTATGTATTATTATTCATCTGTTTTCCAGCGATTCGCATAGGAAAAGTGCCACATCAGTGCACGGCCTGTCGTCGAAACTGAAGTGAACGTTCAGATTGGGATAGTGCGTCAGAACCACGCAGTCTTCATCTTGGCAGCCGTGACGCAAGTTGTTCGGCTCCCCGCTTCTCCAGTGGCTGAAGCTGAGCCGCTCGCCGGTGGATGCCCAAACGTATTGTCCCTCATCACCGATGTCGTTCAGCGATATCCACATGTTGAGGTGATCCTTAGTTTTCCAGTACCCGCTCCCGTCGATGTGATCCCAAGCCGCGTTGAGTTCCTGCATGCTCTGAATGGTCACCAGGAACATGCCTCGGGTGCGGCAATGTTCAACCGCTTTCTGCCATGATAGCTGCCGGATAGTGTACGTAAGTTTGGTCACACCCACGTGCGAGGTTAAACAACATGCATCGCCACGGGACTTACTTCAAACGAATTGGAAAAGTAGTAACTCTTTTCGCGCGATGTTGTAAACCCTATCGTCGTATTCCTCTGCGGGTAGACGGCAGCAACAAGCAAAGTTAACAGCGATAAACTTCTCCAGAGCATGATCGATCGTTAGGCTGATCAAAACTGATGTCACTCTGAGCCGTTCAAAACAGGAACTTAAACTAGAATCGAGTTTATTGTAAAGTTTGCACCCGGAAATCCCAGGCCGAATTTATCGATTGATAAACCGGATTTTGGATTACCTTTCCCGTTAGCACTAGCTGCTTTTATTCTCGGTCTCTGTTTGCTCATCTCCGAACGCTATGGGGGACGCAGAATCGGCAGGGTGAGACATCAATGAACACGATATCAAACGATGGACAAAAGGGAGTGTTGTAAAACGTGAAGCGAAAATTTAGCAGTGCGTGAAAACGCGAGAGGTAAAGTAGTAAATCCAAAAACCGGTTTATCTGCCGAGAGGTTCGAAGTAGGTAGATCATCCGTATCGTCTTCTAACGATACTGCAACTTGCCCTATAAACAGGTTCATCCGCTTTACTACAACCGCAATAAATAAAGTTTGTATTATGTGAACCATATGAACCGAAACCATAGTTCATCGTTGTAGGAAAGAAAGTGTTCGGATAATTTCTAGTACAACACGGATAATATTTCGATGTTGAATACAATGTAATGTTCGATCGTTTTTATTTCATAGTTGTCCTGAGAATAGGCTGATCCGCTTTACTAATTTTAGTACGCTTCACACAAAAACACGTTAGTATCATAACACGACCGATCGTCAAATTTGTAGTCAATACTATGGCTGGGATGATGGGTCAGTACACCACAATCTTCATCGTATCGGCCATGCTTTACATTATTCGGTTCTCCACTTTTCCAGTTATTGAACTTAAGCCTTTTGCCAGTAGATTCCCATACATGCTGACCCTCTCGACGGATGTCGTTCAGCGATGTCCACATGTGCAGACTATCGTGCGTTCTCCAATACCCACTTTTGTTGATGACATTGATTATCGCGTTGAGCTGGCCCCTGCTATTGATAGACACCAGATACATATTATACCTGCGACAGAATTGAACCGCATCTCGCCAAGACAGCTGCAACACAAACCATATCAGATTAGTTAGTACCACCTACTTCACAGCTTTCACCCTTTTTTGTCACTTACGCGCACCGAGTCAGAAAAATAATACCGTGCGTTTTGCTGGTATCCGCTATTATTCTCCGGAAAAATTGCAACTACTAGGCAAGCCAACAGCACCACACTCCTCCACTCCATGATCGAGCTATAAGTCTGCTCAAATGCGTTGTATTCTGTGTAAAATACTTCTTCCAACTAACCTCGGAACCTACACGCACATCCTATATATATATATACATCTACCATCCTTATTACAATTCAAGCCTCTCTTATGAAATTATCGAAACAGGTTATGGCACGATCAGTCAATATCCTGTTGCGGGTGAAGCGTATTTTCCCAAATCGATAGCGCGGTACACAATTGGCGTGTCTTAATAGTCAGATGGAGGCATCGATGAACATGCGTCGTCTTACGAATTTGGTTAACAAATCTGTGGTACAGCTTGGATATTGAAACAATCTGATCAATGGAATTTGAAAATAGTTGCTGATGAAATATGTGCATATGACATAAAATGCACATGAACTAATATGTTACTAAATCAATTCGATCTTTATTTCACAGGACATAGTCACAGGCGAAAGAAGGCAGAAATTGTTCTACAGAAATTAAAGACTTTCAGTTAAAAAAGTCGTTGCCAGCTTGTTAATCTTCATTTTGCGTATAATTGATATTTTTCGGTGGAAAATAAATGACAGTTTGTGACGTGTGCTAATCCCGAACATCCAAACAATTCAATTTGCCTGTAGGAAATCATACAGCTCAGCTGGCTGGGATACTGAATGGACATCCGGAACATTTTCTTGCTTCGGCAAATTTTGTGATAATCGTGATGATGAAGACGCATTGCTATTACTTCGAATCACGAGATACATCGCATTGAACAGCATAACATAAAATTAAAGATGTCTAGTAACGATCGCATGTGTCTAATGAATATTGTGTTTTATCTGTGCTACAAATTTTTCGTGCTTCTTCTTCCTTTTCTGTGGGATACTAGACTTGTATGTAACATAAACGTATGAAAGTCACTTTCTTGTATGGTATAAATTGTCACTGGTTGACATGCATTCGTAGCGTCAATTCGCTCGTCACTTCAATTGAATTTGGTATCTCGTCCCCTCTATCTCCTTATTAAAACTATTTTCTCGCTGTTCCTCGATCGGGGAGGAAAACTTAACTAAGGATTGGATTGTTTCGTACTACATTCAAAAGACAATAACATAGTTGTGTGTATCATTCATCTGTATTATCAAGGCATCTCCAGCAGTGATACTAATTGTCCAGCGATTCGCATAGGAAAAGTGCCACATCAGTGCACGGCCGATCGTCGAAACTGAAGTGAACGTTCAGATTGGGATAGTGCGTCAGAACCACGCAGTCTTCATCTTGGCAGCCGTGACGTAAGTTGTTCGGCTCCCCGCTTCTCCAGTGGCTGAAGCTGAGCCGCTCGCCGGTGGATGCCCAAACGTATTGTCCCTCATCACCGATGTCGTTCAGCGATATCCACATGTTGAGGTGGTCCTTAGTTTTCCAGTACCCGCTCCCGTCGATGTGATCCCAAGCCGCGTTGAGTTCCTGCATGCTCTGAATGGTCACCAGGAACATGCCTCGGGTGCGGCAATGTTCAACCGCTTTCTGCCATGATAGCTGCCGGATAGTG
>KB672490.1:4566278-4571278 GCA_000349145.1 Anopheles dirus
GAACTTAAACTAGAATCGAGTTTATTGTAAAGTTTGCACCCGGAAATCCCAGGCCGAATTTATCGGTTGATAAACCGGATTTTGGATACCATTCCCGTTTGCACTATCTGCTAATTTTATTCTCTGTCTCTGTTCGCTCATCTCCGATCGCTATGCGAGAGGTAAAGTGGTAAATCCAAAAACCGGTTTATCTGCCGAAAGGTTCGAGGTGGATAGATCATCCGTATCGTCTTCTAACGTTACAGAGAACAGATTGTACGGCACAATGAGTTCGGATATTTCTACTGCAACACGGATATTCTTGCGAAAACGAGCGCAATGTGATGTATGAAATGAAACTAATGAAATAGAATACTTGTCCTATAAACAGGCTTATCCACTTTACTACAACCGCAACACGTCTAATCGATCAACGATTCACACAAAAACGCATTATTATCCGCACACGGCCTATCGTCAAAACTGTAGAAAATACTCTGACTGGGATGATGGGTCAGTACAAAACAATCTTCGTCCTTGCAGGAGCCATGGTTAGCATTGTTCGGTTCCCCACTTTTCCACTGATCGAATCTGAGCCGTTCGCCAGTGGAGGCCCAGAAATACTGACCCTCTTCTCCGATGTCGTTCAACGACGTCCACATGTGCAGCTGATCTGCCGACTTCCAGTACTCGCTTTGATTGACGAATCCGACCACCTCGTTAAGCTGCTCCCTGCTCTGAATGGTCACCAGGAACATACTCCTGGAGCGACAATATTCAACCGCTTTTTGCCATGACAACTGCAACACAGAGCACATCAGTTAAGTTGCTACCATCTACTGCTCGTCTTTCACCTCTTTGTCACTTACTTTGATCGAGATAGGAAAATGAAAACGACTTGAGTCGCTAGTCCCCTGTGCGCTGTTGCTCTCCGGATAAATAGCAACAACAAAGCAAGCCAACAGCAACACACTTCTCCACACCATGATCGATCGTTAAGTCTGCTCGAAAGCGTTGTGATCTGTGTCAAACTGTTCTATCGGATAAGCCCGGATCATTTACAGCGGAATTGTCATTTTGCAATCAGCTTCTTTGACGTCTTCTTTTTTAAATGACCGTTATTGATTCGAAATCAAAATTTTCGGATGAAGGGATTTCGAAATCACAACCGAAAAATTTGAATTTGAATTTGAATTTGTTTGTTTTTTTTTTTGCTCAAATGAACTGCCAACGTTAACAATGTAGTGACAACGTTAAGGTATGAACTATTTAAATTGTTTTCAGAGAACATCGTAGGCATAAATTATTGCAATAACAAAATGCACAAGACTAACATTGTGCAATATTATTACACCAACTGTATAAAAAGAGATTACTTCTTGCTGCTTATCTGTTTGGAAGGACTTTCTGTAAAATGTTATACTGAAAATAAGGGTGAATGGACTATCTATAGGTTGGTGAGAATCATGACTCACTACTTTGTAATTATAAATCGGATTTTTCGGATAGTTTCTTAGCACCCGCAGGAAAACAGTTACACTGTAATTTGTATCATGCATCTGTATTATCGACGCAGTTCCATGCGTGATACTAATTGTCCATTGATTCGCATAAGAAAAAAGCCGCATCAGTGCACGGCCTGTCGTCGAAGCCGTAGTGGATGTTACGACTGGGATAGTGCATCAGAACCACGCAGTCTTCATCTTGGCAGGAGCCGTGACTTAAATTGTTCGGCTCGCCGCTTCTCCAGTGATCGAATCTGAGCCGCTCACCGGTGGATGCCCAAACGTATTGTCCCTCATCACCGATGTCGTTCAGCGATGTCCACAGGTTCAGCTGATCCTTAGCTTTCCAGTAGCCGGTTTGATCGATGTAATCCACAACCGCGTTAAGATCCTCCAGGCTCTGAATGGTCACCAGGAACATGCCTCTTGTGCGGCAATGTTCAACCGCTTTCTGCCATGATAGCTGCCGGATAGTGTACATAAGTTTGATCACAACCACGTGCGAGGTTAAACAACATACAGCGCCATGGGACTTACTTCAAACGAACTGGAAAAGTAGTAACTCTTTTGACGCCACGTAGTGAATCCGATTGTCGTATTCCTCTGCGGATAGACGGCGGTAGCAAGGAAAGCTAGCAGCAAAACACTTCTCCAGAGCATGATCGATCGATTGGGCTGATCACGAGTGCTCTGATCGGTTCAACACACGAACATAAACTAGGGTCGAGTATATGAAAATGTTTACACCGCGACGTACCGCCAACTTATCAATACTTCAAGAATACTTCTTATCAAAACCATAAAACCTCTATCAAACGCTCGTGTTGTAACGTTGGTTTTGTGCTCATTTCGGAGTAATGTTTAAAGGTTTTTATTACCTAGTCAATGAATGCCTTGTTACAGCTAAATCTTGTTTGTATGCACAGTTTGCTTCTTCGGTCATAATCATAGAATAATGATGAGACACTGTTTCGTCCTATTTTGTTGATTCGACGATTTTATTGATCACATCCTGGAAACACTCTACATCCTGGAAACCCCATCGCTATACACTCCTCAGGTGCCAAATTCTAAGTTCAACAAAGAGTTTTAGATAATATGGTTTCTGATGCAACTCAGATAACCTTGTACACACGAATATAATGTGATGTACGATGCTTTCTATCCCGTACATACACTGTGAACAAGTTGCTCCTCTAACTACAACCAAAACACGTCTAATCGATCATCGATTCACACAAAAACACGGTAGAAACATAACACGGCCTATCGTCGAAGCTGTAGTAAATATCGCGGCTGGGATGATGATTCAGAACACCACAATCTTCATCCGTGCATGAGCTATGGTTAACATTGTTCGGTTCCCCGCTTCTCCAGTTATCAAATCTGAGCCGTTCGCCAGTGGAGGCCCAGAAATACTGACCCTCTTCTCCGATGTCGTTCAACGACGTCCACATGTGCAGCTGATCTTGAGATTTCCAATACCCACTCTGATCGATGAAATCGACTACCGCATTGAGCTGCTCCCTGCTCTGAATGGTCACCAGGAACATACTCCTGGAGCGACAATATTCAAACGCTTTTTGCCATGACAGCTGAAACACAGAGCACATCAGTTATGTTACTACCATCTACTGCTCTTCGTTAACCTCTTTGACACTTACTTTCACCGAGCTAGGAAAATGAAAATTCTTGTAACGCAATTCGCCAATCCCCTGTGCGCTGTTACTCTTGGGATAAATTGCAACAACAAAGCAAGCCAACAGCAACACACTTCTCCACACCATGATCGATCGTTAAGTCTGCTCGAAAGCGTTATGACCTGTGCAAAAGACTTATTCCCACTAAACCCAGAATCTAAACGCACAACTAATCAATTCTTCAATCATCATAACCCTTATCACAAGCTTAGCAACTATCACGAAATCAATCAAAACAATGTTCTCCCATCAATGCAATATTTAGAGTAAGTCAGTACTCGCCCGTTCACAGACGAATGCATACTTATAGCTTTCCAGAATTGCAAAATAGGCCGGTTTTAAGCTGATACACTCTGATACTCTCAAGTTTCCACAATTAACAATCCGTACCATGATCATCACGCTCAATCAATGTTTCAAACAGTCATCATTGTTTTATTCTTCAACGTCCAATCATGCAGCGTTGCGCTCAGCCATCTAGCGATTCGCACATGAAGAAATATTCCGTATAACAAGGCCTATCATCGAAGGAGTATTTCGCACCGCCCGGCGTTGAGTAGTGCTGCAATGCCACGCAGTGCTCGACCGTACAGTCGTCGACTTTGCCGTGGCTCGGTTCACCCTCCGTCCAGCGATTGAACACCATCCGTTCGCCCGTCGACATCCACACGAATTGGTTCTGCTCGCCCAGGTCGTTGGCCGAGGTCCACATCTGCAGCTGGGTTTCGGTTGCGAAATAGCCGCTCTTGCCCACTTCCTTTATCACCTCGTCCAGCTGGTCCTGGTTGCTGATGGACACCAGGTGCAAGCCCTGCAGCCTGCAGAACGCAACCGCTTTATACCAGTTAAGCTGCAGATCGGAGGAACGGATTGAATGGGCTTCCAACGCAACGGGATCACCGAAACGGGCCCGCGTATACCTTGAACGTTGCCCCGAAGTAGTAGGACTTTCCGCGCAAAACGCCAAGTGTGACGTCCGGCGAGGATCCCGCCACTGTTCGATCCACTCGAAGCACGGCTAGCACAAAAATGGCTAGTACAGCGCGATTTACAATGGAACGTTTCATGTTGATCAAGTGGTGGTTACTTTCCGAACAATCACTGCCAAGAACCGGTGTCTAACTAACTTTCAGTGTCGACGGTGAGCCTGCAATGCGTCTCTGGGCGCACGTAAATCTCGCCAAACGATCCCAGGTACCTCTTGCAGCTGTTATCATCACGCCATTTCTTTGCCATTTCTTTTGAAACGGGTCTGCAATGTAACGCTCCATTGTTCCTATCAGCAATGCACGTAGCCGCCCTATCAATTCAGGGTCAAGCATATTCTGCAGTCTATATAACGACTGGGATATTGCATCAGAATAAGAGAGACCGTACAACAACCTCTCGCTGGGTTAGGGTTGCCATTTCTGGCCCTCCTTAATTTCGAGAATTCGACGATGAAGTAGCGTTCCCATCATTGTAAAGATGCCACGTGCTACGCCACTCGAAAGAGATCCGCTCTCGCTCTAAATATAGTACACGTGTCGGAATTAGAACACAATAGCAGTTACAGAATTGGTAATCTTCGATCTTAACGTCTCTATTTTCGACCTGTGTCTCCCCAGGTCGTGGATCTTTCCCTCTGGGGTTTGGTGTTATTTTCGGACCATACAACCATTCTACTAATATCGAGCGAAAGAGTTGGCAATACATGGCTTTTTTCGATGATAAGGGAAATATCATCTGTTGCTTGTTGGATTTTCATACGCGATACTTAAATTATTTAACCTTCATAATTTGTTTATTTTCTTACTCGAATTACTTAATAAATCGT
>KB672490.1:4576278-4814920 GCA_000349145.1 Anopheles dirus
CGAGAAACAAAGTTCTAAGTGAATTTGAGCAAATGTTCAGCAATAATGACAGCAGAACGAGACAGCTCTCGCGTTGTCGCGAGAATTTGTGTCCTGTCGCATTTAGCAAATATTGCAATCAGCGAGAGGACGAAATTTCACGAAAAACGAGATATGTTTCATTTTTCCGTCATTTTCTCTGAGCACTTGCTCAGACTAGCTCAGGTTTTTTCGCGAAAGGAGCTCTTGAGCTATCTAGATTCACCGTTAACTTTAGCAAGAAAATTTTTCATATGCAAAACTAAAATCAAGTAATCGCAATGAATGCTCAATTCTGGAATTATTTATATAGTTTTTATTTTAGAAATATCCTACGTTTTCGATATTCTTCGACATAGATTCATCCTCTTTGTAAAAAAAAATCGTTGAAAAATAGTGGCCGAGATCGCGTTGCCATGACAATTCTGCTGTCACGGCCTACTGTTTACATACAGAAAGTGGCGGTTGAAACAAGTTGTCTATAAACAAAATCTGTTTCTTCTTCGCTGCCGGCACGCGCACCTTTTTGCAATTTGTTTGGCGTCCTTGTTAATTTTAGCAACAAGTGTTCCGTTTTTGCATACGATAATAATAGCAATTCACGCACGAAGATGGACATGTTTGAAGCGAACATGCGTAAGGTTAGCGACAGCCTCAACAACACGGTCCGGTTGGCGGCGGAATTTGGCGACGAGTGTAAGTACCGACCGGCCCCACAAGCCATCTCACGCGCAGATTGATGATTTAACGCTTTTTCACAGCAACGAAGGATCTCAAGCTGTACACCGAGCTCGTGGAGCGGCTGTGCGAAATCGAGACCAAAATGAACAATCATCGGAAAGCAATGGCAGAGTCCTGCCGAGAACAATCCGTGGAAGAGTTCGATAGGGTGAGACGATTGTTGTGCAAATGCAACGAACCAAATATCCAAACGGTGTTTTTTTCAACCTTCTTCAGCGTTACGCATCCGCGACCGATAAGAAGAAACCGCAGGTGCGTGGACACAAGCGCTACAAGGACTTCGTGCATTACGCCAAACCACTGCTCAAGCCATCGGCTGGTGCGACCCAGGACGATCAGGACGGTGCCGACGGGGAGCTGGTGATCGAGAGCGACGGCAGCAACATGATCGATCCGATTACGAAGCGTCCGCTGGAGGTTCCGGTGCGCAACAAGCAGTGCAGCCACGTGTACGAGAAGAGCGCGATCGAAGAGCTGCTGAAGCAAAACCCGAGAACGCGTTGCCCAGTGATGGGTTGCGCGGCCCAGGGATATGTCCAGTTGCAACTGCTCGAGCTCGACGTGAGGCTACAGCAGCAGTTGAGACAAAACCGGGTGCTTCGTTAAGGACACGCAAGCGGTGAGCTGAATTAGCTCCACTTAAGTAAATACTGGAAATAAATTATTCTTCTTTACACTGTTTTGGGATTCGACTTGCAGTTACACGGAAGCGATCTTTAGGACAGTAGTTTGGTTCTAGTTTCTCACATTTAAAGCCAGCTCAAGTGGACTAAAGTCTTTGCTTTGTATGGTCTCACTGTTTCTCCTGATTAGCTTCAACTCCTGAGGAGTTGAACATTTTATGAAAATTACATAGAATTACAGATAAGATAGATTTAAAGACAACCTTATTTCAGTATTTTTGTTTGTGTATATATTTGTCCGTCTATATAAAAAAGCAAAAAACGTGTTGTTAGTATTATTGTTATGATAATCAGGAATAAAACATCTTCCACTGTTTTCAACTTCATATTGACGAACTACTTTGATTTGATGTCATTAAATTTGAAATGATGTCATCATTGCGTGATCATTCATTATCACTCTTTTATCATTTTTCTGCTGAACAGAGACTTGCGTTGCCGTGGGCATTCTGAGTTTGTGAAGGACAGTTAAGGCTATTTGTGCTCCGGAAGCAGATATGTAGTACAAAACATTCCATTCCGCTTTGTCCGCACACACACATATATTTGTTTGTGTATCTTTAAACCCCAATTAGCACGTACAACTTTTCGGTTTGCTCTTGGTCAAACACAAGCCCCATCCGAATGCGCAAACGATTGGAGCGATGAAGTGAAAGTGCATAGCTCCAGTACCATGGTAACCATCAGACCTGCCTATTGCGTTTGTTTAGCTGTCTAGCGGACGAGGTCTGGAAACGTTTACCAGCACAGTGAAGCCAACCGATGCACACACAGAGCTGCAGTATTCAATCCGCCTTAACCTTGGCTTGTTCTTACCACAAGGCTCTTTAGGTGTGGGATGTGCGCGCGGCTAGTGGTTAATCGGCTACTATGTGTTCCTATTGTGTTCCGATTTAAGCAATCTTTGCACCAGTGTGCGTATCGCTGGCGTATGATCTCTTCAACGCGGTGTTGTTGGCTCGTTAGAATGTCTCGAGTCTAGATTACGGGCCACCGGGTCGGTAACAAAATTCCCGCTTCAAAGCGCAATTGTTACCCTGTTAGTGCCCGTGCATTAGATAAACCCGTCCGATAACGCCTTGCGCGAAGTTGCGCGAATGATAAGAATCCACCAGGTTTGTAGGTAGTAAGTTGGCGAAGAAAAAAAACGAAATACGGAACCGCAAAACATCATTACACGGTTCAGCGCATTATTTCCGACCGAAACGTTCAACGTGGCAGAGCTGCCGCGACGAGAGATCCGCAAGTGAACGTTCTACAGTGCGGCAAATTCCATCGCGAACGTGTGCTCTAGTGCTGTTGTGATTTGTGTGTTTGTGGGGAAACAACAAGACAGGCACCGAACTGAATCCAAATTCCGGTGCATCGCCGCTACATCCAGACACTACCCGATAGGTGTCGAAACGTTCAGCAAAGGTTTTCGCGCGACGCCACTTGATCACCTTAATCCACTCCAATGTGTTATGGAGCTCGCCCGACCTTAGACCAGGAGGCTTACCTTCGTGGCGAAGGAACTGGTAACTTTCCGATAAACAGGTAACTACTGGCAAACTCCCCGAGAATCACGGCGAGAGTGGCGGATTACTATTGGGTTTACATGAATTTATCTCCTTTGTCCAACCCCTCCGCGTTTGACGGTTTACGATACGATGGGTATCCCGGTATCATGTGAGCTAGATGATAACGCCTCGTGTGTCGCGTGTACTGTTAAAAAGAAGTAAATATCATAACGACCTAGAGCAACAGCAACACAGCGCCACAATGGCGCTTTTTATAGTAGAGTGAAGCCGGGGTAATATAAACAACGACGTGCCTTCCATTTGTACTATCGTAGACATTTTTTTCTAATATGGTGCAAATATTGATATAACATTGAAATTGTTGTTATTTTTGTTCCATGCTCAGGATGTGAGCAGATATAAGGTTGTGCTATTTCTGAAGTTAGCCTGATGTGCGATTGATTGTCTCGGATCTGCAAGAGCCGGGATTCTTTTATAACAGGCTTAAACTTAAGTTTTAGGATCTCTTTCACTTCTCCATTTGCGACACTTAGTTTCCGCGTCCGATACCAATAGCACACACAGCAAGTAATAAATGACTGAAGGACGGATCGTTTTGCACGTGGACGCCAGAGTTGGAATTTTATCTCCGGACCCGATCGATTCCGTTGCCAAAAGTATACTGTAGGTGCTCACAAACCAAGAACGTTCTTCACAATAATGTACAACAATCGTATGAGTCTGTCTACGTGCCACTGGGCTATGTATACATAGGTGGTGCTGTATGTACGATAAGAACTAAAGATCTTTTGCACTTACTTCGGTTTGTTCTCAGCATACAGGGCAGCTAACCTGAGAAACGTATTTGCGCGTTGCTTTTGGTGCGTTACGTGGGGCTCGAAAGCGTTAGTTTCCATGGTTACTAAATGTTCACAAGGAATCTTGGCAGATCAGAAACGTTCCACGAGCGTCCTGTAGAACAATTTTTAATGTTTCTGTTTTTTACACAAAAAATGATGTTCAGTTTTATCGCTGATTTATCCTGCTTTTTTAGACCACTACAAAAACTCTCTGTTTTTCGACTTCTCTCGACGCACTCAACACGAACGCGACTTCGCGAAAACAAACTGGTTTCGAATCGGGTGGCCCGAGCCCGCACGCATTATTTTACATCCTTAATTCGATGTCGCCAAACATAGAATATTTTTAAACTTCGCGACCGCCGGCGGCGGTGGTGCACGTGGTAATGGAGACGAAAGAAAATGCGCAAACTTTCCATTCGGGTTGCGGCGTCGCCGTCGTCTGTGCCGGTGCGTTAAATTGTTGTTTCGCTTGCTGCAGCAGCAGGAAGCTGCAGGGATGCCCAATGAGGCGCGGCAAGCGTGCAGGCCGCGGATGATTTATTTTAAGCCGATGCACACTTCTCCGCCCAAATTGATCGTTTTGGTTAAAATTGTTTTTTTTTTTATAATGAAATCCGAAGTTGAGTGCCTAAAGAAGCGCGATGCTTTAAGCAACTTCTTGAGTATTGGTGTAACGACATCTTTCACTTGAAAAACAATTTCAGCGCTTGCCTCGATGCGATCTACCTGTACCGAATCGCGCGATCCTCAGTGTAGCAACGTGGCGAGCTCGACTGCCAAACAATGCCAATGAATCGGCTAATTATGCGTGTATAGAGAAGTCCTCACCAAGCACACCGTGCCATAGCCATAGCCAGCAGCCGGCCCAGTCAGCTTGTCTTCTTTCGGGCCGAAACGTATCGTAGCATCTTGGGCCACAGTAGCGTGCCGTGCGTGGCTCGTCCGATCGATGATGGGATGATTTATTTTCAGTCCAAATTTCGCATCCAACGCATCGATCACGTGGCTTCACGCAGCAAGACTGGTGCAGCGACGGAAATCTTGTAGAGTTCAGGAGTAAAACGGCTAGCAAAACTAAACACAAGTGACTCGCGGAGGGTTGAAATAGAAAGTACCGGTGCCGACCTGTACGTATAGGTGGCGTGAGAACAAAAGTGTTCGTGCTATTGTATTATGATCCGGCGTTTTGTTGAAACCTTTTCTCGCTGGGCCAAGTGGAATTAACTCAGACACGCAGGAGAAACACGTGGTGTGCTCAATGCATGTAGAACTTATGCAATACCGATGCGATAGTGTACAATACCACGTGCTGAATGCGTGACGTGGTGATCGAAAATAGTTCCAGAACTGTGTTTGAGGGTATCGACATTCAATCTATGCTGCAGACTTCCGCCGTTGGATTGAAATCCATAAAATAAACAAATTGCTTATCAGCTTTGTGACGCAGTTAGCTATTCGCTACAACGAGGCAGCTACTAGATAATCGGCTCCAAGAAAACACGATCGATCGTAGTGTGTGTATGTGTGTGCGTATTATCGATTAACGATTAAATGATGCTGGGAAAACTTGGGAAACCCCTCGGGGAAGGTTTGATATATGGTTAACCGTTATTAAGAGGAAGATCGAGGAGGTATCACTTATCAGCGAATAAGACATTTGTTTATTGTTATAACACTTGCATTGTGCAACACCACTAGTACTGATCTAACACTAAGCACTCCAAAGCAAGTCCCAAGCAAGTTATAAAAACGAAGGGGCCTAACTCGCCACACTTGACACGTTTTGCGTTGTTTACCTAAGTTCCAGACACACACTAAGCTGACCAACATCATTCCAAAACACATCAATTACCGTACAAACCTCGCCGATTGTGCTAGACGTTCTTGACTTAAGTGTGCTACCCATTTCTGAAAATTTTCCGGATATGTTTACATATTCTACTTATACTTAGTTAATATCGCTTGAAATGTACTTCAATGTAAACAACGTCTCGATTCAGAACCTTCGTTTGTTTGACCATCTGTATAGATTCTGCTTCATGCGGCAGCGGCCAATGGGAAGGGATGTTATCAAGACAGCTCATACCACCATTGGAAGAGCCCGTCATTCTAATTGAAACAAATTTTAGCAATGAAAAAAAAAAGACTCATTTCGAGGTTATCAAACGGGCTCATTATTGTGGGCCAAATCCTCTCGGGGGGGATCAAATAATTGCCAAGCTTACGTATTAGGGTGCCGGCGATGTTGTTTTTTCTTCCACCCATGCACATCATTCAAACGCCACGGGTCGGTGTAGGATTTGTTTATACCGACGAGGACGTGCTAGTGCAATAACCACCCTATTCCTAACCTTAAAATGCAATGCGAAGTTAAAGGCACGTGCTCTAGTGTAATCGGATCGTTCATTTACGGTATTGTCTGGCAAAAAAGACCCTTATCGTCCGTCGTCCGTAATAGTTTTGCCGCATTGCTTACCATAACTAGGACAACGTTTGCCCAGGCAGGCTGATCAAGTTCAAGGTTATCAGCCGCTAGTTCGATGACCAACTCGTTACCACATACATGATTTATTGGCCTGTTTTATTCGATTCAATCCGTCTAGAACCTGTTTGCAAAAAGCTCAACCGTACTACACATACACCTCTCCTCGTTCCAGGCAGGCCTCGCCGCGAACGTTGTCCGCCGTGACACGCTCGGTGCTGCCACAGGTGCGCCTGATACGCATCCAGCTGTCGGACAATACTCCCTCAACGGCAACACCGCCGGCGACGGTGGCCAACCAGCCGCACAACTAACACGCTCCCACTAACTACTCGCGGTGGTGGGTTGTCCGTCGGCCCGGCCAGCCCTTGCCCGGCTTCCATCGGTTATCAAACACCGGACAACCATCGGGACCGGGCCAAACCGGTATTCTTCATCGCCCACCCTTAAATCCCGGTGGGGGACGAGCGAGCAATTAAGGAGCGAAAAACACATGTACCATGACAGCGACAAGACACGGCCGAGGACACGGTTGCTGACCGGTATCTTCCCCAAAAACAGCCGCCCCGTGACGACAAAACAACAACCGCGGGAAATATTTGCATGCTAGGACGTTTTTTTTCCTTCTTCAATGTTTGCTTCCCCATCTTCCGTCCACAAATTCGGCTGTAAACAATACATACGAACATAATCCACACGAGACGGGACGCCCACAGCCTCCGGAGCGACCAGTATATAAGCGGGGCTCAGACACGGCCGCAGCATGTATTATTTGAGCCGCCGCGTGCTTATCATGTTGACGTGCAGTGTGCTGATCACGACGATCGTCTTCTTCACCGCGTACGGTGTGTACGGGGCGCCCTCGTCGGCGGAGGATCTGTCGGAGGAGAGCGACGATGCCGGCGACTTTCTGGCCATCCACGGCCGACGGCCTACGATCGACCTGAAGCAGGTGCACGTGGTAAGCGACGGACGTGCTTCGTGTGCGAAAATGTGACCCACTTTCCGATGCATCAGTGAAGATCAGTGTCAGTTACTTAGTGTTCCATTCCAAGAAATAGGAACCGGTTAAATGTTTTTGAATCTGTGGAAAACCCTTGGAGAAGTATTGATAAACTGGTAGCCGTGGGTATAACAACTACATCTACCACTGATTAACTATTACCAAGAAGGTTAGGCTAGGAAGAATCGCTTATCAATTTCACGATCGGAGGAATCAGCTTAGACTCTCGGAATTTAGACATCGCTTCGTGGTTTGTTTGCCGATTTCCAGATTGTTTAATCGTCTGCCATCTCGTAACCCCACACTTACAGTTCTTCCGCCACGGACAGCGTACACCAGCCGACACGTATCCGAACGATCCGTACCTGAACTACACCTTCGAACCGTACGACTGGGGCCAGTTGACCAATGTAAGCATAGCATCACCACCTTCCTCACACGGTCACTACCAGTCCCATTTCCAAACGTGTTCCACAGAAAGGCAAATACTCACTCTACGACGAGATCGGCGTCTGGCTGCGCAATCGCTATGGACGCTTTGTCGGGGAGACGTACCGGGCTGCGAACGTACACGTCCAGACGACGGGCGTCTCGCGGACGCAGATGTCGATGCAGCTCGTGCTGGCCGGGCTCTTTCCGCCGGAAGGTACACCCCTCGAGTGGAACCGCCGTCTGAACTGGCAGCCGATACCGTATTTCAGTGAGCCGCTTAGCCAGGACACGGTAAGAGGGTCGTTTTTTAAGGCAACTCCCACGTCCTTCACATGCATCTTCTTCCTTCCTTCCTTCGTGCCTCAACAGCTGCTGCTGGTGCGTGTCTCCTGTCCACGCTACACAGAAGCCACTCAGGAAGCGTTCAAAGCACCGGAAATCGTAAGCCTCATGAACGCCAACAAGCAGCTGTTTGAGAATCTCACGAGCATCACCGGACTGAAGATCGCGACCCCAGATGACGTACAGTCGCTCTTCAGCACGCTAAAGGCTGAGGTAAGTGCCTCCTCCAACCCGCAATCAGATCTCCGCGAAAAGCTGCCACCATAATTGCAAACGCTTCCCCAGTCCGAGTACGGTCTGAAGCTGCCCGCCTGGACGAAGGCCTACTACCCGGACAAGCTGCTGCCGCTGACGAAGAAAAGTTACGTCCTCAGCGTCTACACCGATGAGATGAAGCGGCTGAAGGGTGGCCCGTTCCTGCGCAAGACGCTCGGCGAATGGGACGCGCTGATCGCCAACCCGACCGGACCGCACAAGAAGATCCTGCTGTACGCCGGTCACGACTCGACCGTCGTTAACCTGCTGTCCACCTTTAAGGTGTGGGATGAGAGCGTGCTGCCCGATTACGGTGTGATGGGTGTGCTGGAGCTGTACCGGGACAGCAGCACCGGACAGTACAGCGTGGCGGTGAGTCAGAAGCAGCTGGGGCAGCGTCTGCAGCGCCTCACGATCCCCGGCTGTACGTCGCTGTGCCCGATCGAGCAGCTGAAAACTCTGCTGAAGAGCGTTACCCCGACCGACTGGAAGAAGGAGTGTGTGGCGAAAAATCCCGATACCGTCGAGCCACCACCGTCGGGCCCTTAGGATCGTAGTTTATAGCAGCCAGCGCAGTACAGTGTGTTAGCGTAAGGAGTGATCTAATCTAGATACTAAATGTCTTTCAATAAATTATAGTTCCCACAGCGTGAAAAACAATTTCAAATGCGACTAAAATTCATTTGTTTATTAAATATCTCCATGCCCTGCTTCCAATGCAGCCTTCCATACCGCATTCGATGGCATGCCGTTCAATCGGGGATTCCGTGGTCGTGTGATAAAACACGCGAGTCGTAGCTCCCATGTGGCGAGTCAGCAAACGCATCACTCACTCACCAGTCGTTGTTGTCGGTGAACGTTTTGCGCGGCTTCTTCACCGTCGTCCAGCCGCCACCATCGTCGGCATCATCCGCGTTGCCATCGGTGTCGGCCGAGGCCGTTGGTGATGGTGGAGACGTGGCGGACTCCTTGCCAGCCTTACGCTTCCGCTTCCGCTCGTTTGAAGTGGTTCGCACTACTTTTTGCTCCTCTTTTTGTCCTTCTTCTTTACCGTCTGCTGGGCGGACAGATTCGTCGCATCGACCTCCTGCTGGACCTCCGGTGCTAGCACTACCTGTACCGATTCGTCCTCGTTCAGCACCAGCGCGCTATAATGCACACAGCCAAGACACAAACCATTAGCATGGACACGAAGTGAAGGGTTTTGGTTGAATAGGAGCAAATCAGAAATAAGGTAGAAAAACGACGAGTATATACTTGCAGTTTCATTTGCGTAAACTGAGCAAAGCTGTACACTTTGAGGCCAACATGGTAGCCGATCGTCTTCAGCACCGAGCTCGCCGCGTTTCGGTTGTGTAACGACACGAAAGCGGAGGTATTGTCGAGCCAGCTAATGTGCACCGGACCGAACGGTTTGAACTTGCTCACTATGTCAGAACTGCGCCACGTTTCCGGGAAGGTTACGAAAAAGATGTGATCCCGGTTTTGGGAGGCTGTGAGGAGACAAACATATGGGTGGTGTGATATATTCCCTCGCTGCGAGTTGCTTCCCGCTGTGGCTACTTACGCTCTTTTCCGCTGAGGTTAATGTAATTGATATCGTTCAGGCGGAGGATGAATATTCTGAAATGGTTGTAATAGTAGGGGTTACAAATTGGCGATATACGAGTAATTTGTAACTATTTGCAAGCTGGTTTAATTGCTGAGCGATATTTCTAAAGTGCTCAATTAATCTATGCATTATTGCTGATACTGCTAAAAATGTTGAGAAAAAGTGAATCATAAAGGAAAAATGAAAATTGAAAATACTCTCCATTGTTATAGAGATTTAGTCAGAAGCTAAATATTTCTGATCGATGCTTTCCAATAGCCTAACATTGTACGGTGTGTAACAGAGAAAAACATGAAAATAACTATGGCTTACCGATTCACGTAATGCTTTAACGTGGTGTCTTTCGAAAGCTGCGTCAGATTAGCTTTAAATCGACTCACGAGCCCCAGAAAGCAAAGCCCCGTCAGGTACGCATCGTAGCCGGCCTCATGCTGCTTCTCGTCCTCCACGCTGTACTGATGATCAGGCAGCTCCGGATGTACGGTGGGGATGGAAAATGGTTCCTTGCTTACCGCGTCGTACACGTGCGCCAGTACCGATGAGTTCACGTGCACTTTAATCTCCGCGTTCGTGCACAGGTACTTGGTATCTAGAAGGCTGTGACAATAGGGTAAGACTTTAGCGACCAGGATCCGCTAATCACCACCACTGTACGTACTACGGGAAATACTCTCTGGTAAACTTCTTGAACTCCTGATAGTCCGCGGGCAGCGGTTTGAAGAATTGTCGCAGCACGTACAGCAGATCGAGCAGCATGTTATGGCCCACGATCAGCTTCCGGGCTTTCGACAGCTCCTGCAACACCAACGACAGCCCGACTTTCGTCTCAAGATCCTCGTTCTCCTTTGCCCTCCGTTCCGCGTCAAGTGCCTGCTCCTGTTCCAGCGTGCGCTTTCGCTCCACCTTGATGCCCTTATAATTGTTCTCGAGCACAACGGGCGTGGTAGAAACTTTGCTCTGGTACAGCTGCTCGATCATTTGATAGACGAGTTTGCGCTGAAACGCGTTGCAGTTTCCAATGACGAGCTCTTTCTCGTCGGAGCTCAGAAACTTCGCGATGTTTGCTGCGACGTCGTCCACGAGCTGTTGGTTTTCCGCCGGCACCGGTATCAGGTTAGTATCGGACGACGTTTCCGCTGCGTCATTCGTGCTTTCCTCTTCCGCTTGCACCAGTATGTTGGCCGCACGCGTTGCCTGACGGTCCAACAGATCCGCCCGGTACCGCTGCTCGTCGGGTTCGTTCACGTACGACAGTCCCTCGCGGAAGAGTCTGTTAAAGTCGAACCCGTTGTCGGCGAGGAACCGCATACTTTCGCCCTGGCAGCTGAACACGTTCGTGCGCCCCTTTGGGTAGCAGTAGAAGTTGTAACATTTGTACGAGATGTGCGGCGAACCGCCCTTTTCGTCTTCGGCCGGTGGTTCGACGCGGAAGGCGCACAGACCAAACTGTACGATTATGTACTGCGAACCGTTTTCCAGCATCTTCAAGTACACCTCTTCTGGCGTGTCGAACGGCAGGGTGGTACGGTCGGAAGCCAGCCCGGTGAACTCGCAGTCCATGGCGAAGAACGACGCATTCCGGATCGTTTCCCGTATGGAAGGAAGCTGCTCGAGGAAATCTGACCGCAGGAGAGAACGACGGGATTAGTGCAATCGCATGCTGGATGTATGCAGAGTTTGTTTTAAAATAATTAATTACTGTTCTTTGTAATGTCCATTGATGAAATTAAATCACAATTTTGATGCTGTAAAAAGACGCGGGTTCCAAAATAAAGTAAGCAAACCTCATTTGTTTGTATCAGGATTTTTTGAACTGTCATGGAGGAAGTGTTGCCATTTAAACCAAACGATTTATCACACATGTGCCGGTTTTTGTGGAAATGTTGATTGTAAATGGTTAGTTAATCATAAATCGAGCTTGAAAATTAGAGCAAACAACTTGGTGAAGCTTTCAAATAAAAGATACGCTAAAGTTACTAATAAAAGCAATCAATAAGTAGCACAACATTATCATTGCACAAAAATAGTGGTTTACAAGCCCTGGATTACACAATCGAACTGTCAAAAAACTTGTCAAATTTTCCTTCCAAAACATTGTCGAACGATTCACCTCAAATCGATTGTAGGCTAAATTTGCGTAAATTAAAACTAAATATTGTGTTTCCAAGCGGTCGCTACCGGTCTTGGCCTTGAGGAAATGAGTGCAATACATCAAGTTCTGCTCTAAATTCGGTGCATCGTGGGCCAACAGTTCCGAACGGCACGGCTCGCTCTCTCTCTGTGTCATAATGCGATTCCCGACCTTCCTCAAATCGCTGCTACTCGGTGTGCCCGTTGGAGTGACCCTACTCGACTGCGTCGGATATGTGGCCCGGGTCGAAGGTGTCTCGATGCAACCGGCCCTCAATCCGGACGCGAGCGTCACCGACTATGTGTTCCTCTCGCGATGGGCCGTACGAAACTTGGACGTGCAGCGGGGTGACATCATTTCGCTGATCTCTCCAAAGGACCCGACACAGAAGATCATCAAACGGGTCGTCGCCCTGCAGGGAGATGTGATCTCCACCCTAGGCTATAAGATTCCTTACGTTACGGTTCCGGAAGGCCACTGCTGGGTCGAAGGAGACCATACTGGTGAGAACAGGGACGAATCGTATCGATCGTGCATGAATTTAACCGTGAACAATTTGGTCTTGCAGGTAACTCGCTAGATAGCAACACATTTGGTCCCGTCTCCTTGGGATTAGTAACGGCACGGGCAACGCAGATCGTTTGGCCACCGTCTCGCTGGCAACAGCTACCCTCTACCGTACCAAAAACCAGAGTTCCCATCGCGATTGGCAAACGCGCTCCTGCTGCTGGAAGCAACGGAAGCGGCCACACCGCCAGTAATAGCAGCAGCAGCACAGCACCTATCGTGCATCCTGTAGAAGAAGTACAATGACTGAATCAATAGAGAAACGTGTTAGAATGTTGTTTCCTATAAAGAAAGCTGTTTATTTTAGTAAACCGTTTTCGAGTTCCAATGCAATTCAAGCTCCCTTGCAATTTTGTGTGCTCATTTTGTTTATAGAAAGTAGATTAGGAGCGAAGTGAAATATAGTAGACATGGACTATTTTTTAATATGTTTGGTGATTTCAATATAAACAACTAAAACCTCATTGATTTGCCGGCAGTTATTCACCTCGTGGTATCCGAGCTCTACTGAGCTTGGGCTCTGTGTTGACATCCTATCTGTCAAATTAGTTTTCCTTCGAAAACTTTGTTTACAAATGGAAAGCAGCACGTTTTTCTACAATCCGTGTTGTAGTAAATTCGGTTAGAAATGTTAATGTTTTGTCCCACTTGTGGAAATTTACTACTGGTCGAAGAAAGTACCGATGCGCTGCGGTTTTCCTGCAACACGTGCCCTTACATATGTAAGATAAAGCGTACAATATCAACACGCATCTATCCGAAGCTGAAGGTGAGTGCAGCAGTTCTTAGGTCTCAGAATTATCTATTATTGCCAATGTACTGCTTCAGAAATATTCACAATTATTTAACGTAGTGCATAATGCTCGTCAAACATACTAATCCACGTAATGACGCTTCGGTTTCCTGCAGGAGGTAGATCATGTTATGGGCGGTTCGGCTGCATGGGAGAACGTAGATTCAACTGACGCCGTTTGTCCTTCCTGTGCTCACGATCGAGCATACTTTATGCAGATGCAGACACGTTCAGCCGACGAGCCTATGACCACATTCTACAAGTGCTGTAATCAAACCTGTGGACATAATTGGCGTGATTAGGCGAGAAAAGCTAAGCGCAATTCGTAATACGCCCAATGTGTTGCGTCAGTCGATGTTTAATGTTTAGTCAACGTATTGCAACAGCTTACGCTTATCTACTTCCAAAACCTATAATACGGTCTGTATCTACACTAACAATGAAAGAGACTACGAAAGTGTTTTCAACCAGAGATATCGAAGCGATAGAACGGGCGGTTAATTTTCTTTCATTGGGTAAAGTGATAGCCTTGCCAACTGACACCGTGTACGGGTTGGGATGCAGTGCGAACAATCCGAAGGCGATACAGCAGCTCTATGCGATTAAAGAACGAAACGAGCTGAAGCCCGTCGCCATTTGTGTGGCCAGTGTGGCAGATCTCCGACACTGGGGCGAGGCAGACCACCTTTCCGATGCGCTCTTGAACGAGCTGCTCCCAGGCGCCGTAACCATCGTGGTGAGAAAATCGCCCCACTTAAACAATCAGGAGCTTAACCCAGGAGAATCAAGAATTGGCATTAGAATCACAAAAAGTGAGTTTATCCAAAAGGTGTGTGCGGCCTTCGGTTCTCCCATAGCATTGACCAGCGCGAACAAGAGTGCTACGAAAAGTACATTGAACGTCCTTGAATTTGAAGATTTGTGGCCCCAGCTAGGCGCTGTGTTTGATGGAGGTCTGCTAGGGCAGTCGGAGGAGCAACGAGCAGCATCCACGGTGATTGATTTATCTGAGCCGGATTGCTATAGCATCATCCGAGCAGGGGTGGCGGTGGAAAGAACTAGTAGCATAGTTGAAAAGTACAACATCCATTTAAAATTATAGTGGTCATGACGGTGACGAGCATACATAAGTCAGAATAAAATACGTTGGAGAATCAATTACAAAAAAAAACAGAACATTAATACTATTGTTCTCTTCCTAAACAAACAACAGGTTGATGCAGAAGCCTATGCATGTTACAACCTGCAGCCAATTGTAGGACATATATAAAAAAATATTGGAAACAGAGATAAATGTTGATTGACTAGATTGCCTTCCGAATAGTGCTAACGAAGTCATGGTTGTGTGCGTGTCCGTATGTGGCATATTTTCGAATTCGGAACCATATTTAGTTTCAGATGTAATTAAGAAGATTTTTTTTTTTCTTTTTGGAAGTCAGAGAATCATTTTGTAAGTAGTTTCAATTTTAATATTTTTTCGTGATAGAAACCGCCCATTTGAAAACCAGGTAATCAAGAAAACATTTGGAATGGATCTTTTTTCAAGCAAGCACATCAAACCCGGCTTGTCAAGCTGCATCGACCAATCAGCGAGCGCCAACGAAATACGACAGTCATCTTCGAAGGCCACGTAATTGTTAAAATTTGACAAGTTGTTAAAAAAAACTGTCTTGTTTGTAAAAGCGAATTTTAGCGGCCACGTTTAGCTGCTCAGTTTTACGCCAATTCACAACCTTTCCATCGAACGGCGGCTCTTGGGGCGGCTTGCGTAGAAACTCATCATGGACTGCCGGCTGGTAATTATCGGCCTTTTTGCCCTGGTGGCCGCGGCGTTTGCCGGCGAAGCCGACGTACTCGATCTGACCGATAGCGACTTCTCCACCCGGGTTGCCGAAACGGAAACGACCCTTGTGATGTTCTACGCCCCATGGTAAGTGTCGGGACATTTTAGGGAGGGAAATGCCCTTTTATGTACAGTTTTGTATCTCTGGAGGAAATCGGCTCACTCCATCCCACAATCGGTGGGGGAAAACTCCAGAGGTCAATAACCTTACCATGTCAGCAAATTTTTGAAACCACCCTTCTGCTCGCCTGCCCCACCAGGTGCGGCCACTGCAAGAAACTGAAGCCCGAGTATGCGAAGGCTGCCGAGCTGCTGCGTGGCGAGGATCCGCCGATCGCACTGGCCAAGGTTGACTGTACCGAGGGTGGCAAGGACACCTGCAACAAGTTCAGCGTCAGCGGCTACCCCACGCTGAAGGTGTTCAAGAACGGCGAGGTGTCGCAGGAGTACAATGGACCGCGTGAGGCAACCGGCCTCGCCAAGTACATGAAGTCGATCGTCGGACCGGCCTCGAGGGATCTGCTGACGGTGGACGCGTTCGAGGCGTTCCTCAAGGTGCAGGAAACGTCCGTCGTCGGGTTCTTCCAGAAGGAGTCGGAGCTGAAGGGCGTCTTCCTGAAGTACGCCGACAGCCAGCGCGAACGGCTGCGCTTCGGTCACAGCAGCGCGCAGGACGTTCTGGATAAGCAGGGCGCCACTGATGCCGTCTTCCTGTTCCGTGCCCGCCAGCTGGCGAACAAATTCGAGCCGGACTTCGTGAAGTTTGAAGGCGCCACCAAGCAGGAACTGGCCGACTTCGTGAAGGCCAACTACCACGGACTGGCGGGTGTGCGTTCGCGTGACACGACGAGCGACTTCAAGAACCCGCTGGTGGTGGTGTACTACGCCGTCGACTACGTGAAGAACCCGAAAGGCACGAATTACTGGCGCAACCGGGTGCTGAAGGTGGCGAAGGAGTTCGTGGGCCGCGTGAACTTCGCCGTCAGCGCAAAGGACGACTTCCAGCACGAGCTGAACGAGTACGGGTACGACTACACCGGCGACAAGCCCCTGGTGCTGGCGCGCGACGCCAAGAACCAGAAGTTCATCATGAAGGACGAGTTCTCGGTGGAGAACCTGCAGGCGTTTGCGACGGAGCTGGAGGAGGGTTCGCTCGAACCGTACGTGAAATCGGAACCCGTTCCGGAAAGCAACGACGGCCCGGTGAAGGTGGCGGTGGCGAAGAACTTCGACGAGGTTATCGTGAATAATGGCGTCGACACGTTGGTGGAGTTCTACGCGCCGTGGTGTGGCCACTGCAAGAAGCTCGCCCCGACGCTGGAGGAGCTCGGCACAAAGCTGAAGGATGAGGCCGTTTCGATCGTGAAAATGGACGCCACCGCCAACGACGTGCCGTCGCACTTCGAGGTACGTGGCTTCCCGACGCTGTACTGGCTACCGAAGGACTCCAAGACCAGCCCGACCCGGTACGAGGGTGGCCGCGAGGTGGATGATTTCGTCAAGTACATTGCCAAGCACGCGACGAGCGAACTGAAAGGCTTCGACCGTGCCGGCAGCGCGAAGAAGACCGAACTGTAATCTCTTCCCAACTTGCGGAGGGAAAACGTGTTTCATGCATTTCATGCGCTCCCATCAATCGAGCCGAAACATTCCTTGTCCGTCTCTTCGGAGCTGTCCTTTCCGTTTCTTGAATGGGCGTAAAAAATAAGCAACCAGAGATCAAATGGAAATCGTCCTTCCCATCATCCCGGCGCCACTCTGCCACTATCGAATACTAATGACTTTAAGGTTGCTGTGGAAACATGAAACAAACGAACGTTGTGAGCAAAGCGTAGAGTGGACGTGGACGGAAGGACGTACTGCGGACTGCATTTAGAACTGAACAAAAATCTGTTTTCTAGATTTAATTTTTTCTTGGTCTCGCTTATCGGGTCACGAACCTGGATCCGGTTTGGTGCAATCGAAATGCCACTTAGAAAGATAAGGATGTGTGCATCTTATCTCATTCGCCCTTCTCGTTCCGTTTTCGGTGCGCAACGAGCGACGCGAGAAGCAAACGTGCAGTCTTGCATAAACTTTGTTTGTCTTTCGTTCGCACATCTTCCTTCCATCCTACCCTTCTTGAGAATCAGTTGTAAAAGAACATTTTTTTTAAATAAACAAAAGTGAAACAATCTTCTACCATTAATACAATGTGTTGTGATTAGTTGAATGCTCTGTCCGATACGACAATTTCATCATTGTATGAGGGAATAAGATTGGCCGTGGCATGATAAAGACATCAAGCTACCTGAGCTTGATAATGTGTTTCCAAGGGACCTGCAGCACATGGAAACGGCTCTCTTCGAACCAACTGGAGCGATTGAATAATGTTTCACTAATAAATTACACGACGCTTTGTCGATTTTCCTACACGCAATACATTTCCCAACGGGTTCATAACGCAATCCATAAAATACGTTTCTAACGGTTTGCAGAGGAAGGCGTGGAAAGCGTGACGGAAGCAACAAAAAAGCGCCCACATCGTTTGAAGTGACACCAATTCAAAATTGCTTACAAACCATGCGATGTCGCACAAATGGCTAAATGCTGTACGTTTTTTACCCCCACACTTCCTGTTGTGCTTACTGTTGTATTTTTACAGCAACAGTAGGTGATTTCATAATAGAACAGAACCGGCATTGTGTAGTGAGAACAGACGGAACGGCTCTCTCATCTCACTTGGCTGAGATGAGGTGAGTAGGAAAGGGGCTCACTATGGAAACCATTGCATCGTCATGTTCGGGTTGCATTTTTGTGATCTTGATTAGTTTTTTTTTACACCAAAACAAAAGGGGAAAAGAATATTTGGTCTTTCGCATTGAATTACGATATAAGTATATTTGCAAATACCCTGGTGGAATCACTGTTCTTATCGCTCTTCAGCGGCTGGCGTTTGACCGAAGAGAGATCCAAACAGTTCATCCTTTGCCTCGTCCGTCCAGTCATAGTCGGGCACGGGTGCCATGTAATTAACCAGCTTATTGTGTACCACGTACCTGGAAAGAAAGAAGTCGAATATTACCTTTTAAATTCTCCTGCCACCGCATCCCGACGCTCGGAATTTACCGAATTTTGCGACCCTTGGAAGCCTTCGTATCGACCTTCTTCTTCATCTTGTTGCGCAGCTTCTGCAGTTCCGCCAGCTTGTTGGAGATCTCTTGCGGACTGTCCGTGGTGCTCGTCTTGTACTCGATCAGTTCCCGCAGGAGCTGGTGGTAGAAATCGGAGTCGTCGAATATCTCTCCATCGTACACGGATGGTGCTGCTTGTTGCTGTTCGCTCGCATCCAGTTCGTCCTCTCGATCGTTCGGTCCTGCTGGCAGTGTGTCCGTCGGTTGCACCGGTCTGCCCAGCAGAGTGTACCCACCACGATAAAGTTGCGTTTTATGCACCAGTTCCTCGCGGCTAATAAGACTTTCTTCGATTTTCTTCAACACCGACAGGGACTGGTGCTGGTTGCCACGACCCTTGGAGGCAATGTTCGTTCGATCGTGCCATTTCATAAGCACACCGTTACGATAATCTTCCATATCCTTGCATCGGCTGGCGAGTGTCTCCTCGTACCCATCGAACATGGGGCGTTTCTGCTTTAAATGCTTACCAGTGGAAGCTTTCCGCTTCGAGCCACTCTTGAGCAGATCCTTCGTCTCGGCAAAGCGCCCGAGCAGTAGTTCCTGCAGCTCGAGCAACCCTTCCATCGTTTCGGACACGGTTTTTGCAACCTGACTCGCCTTCTGACGAAAATCTACACTTTGTGCGCCCAGTTTTTCACAAATCGGTGCCGGTGGAAGGCTGTTGGAGACAATCAGACATGGCTGCACCTTTATGCGCATTTCTAGCAGACGCTCCCAGATCTTGAGTTGGTTTTGCACCGCCAGACCTTTGTTGATTGTATCCTGACGGTTCTCCTCCTTCACCAGTGTCATCTGCTGGTCGGATGATTGTTTGCCTTGTTTTTTATGCGGTACGAAGGACCCTTCTTCGTCGTCATCTCCGGATTCTTCATCAGAGTCATCCTCTTCCTCGTCGCCGTCATCGCCTTCTTCACTATCATCGTAATTCTGGGGAGGTTTTAATAGCACAAGCGATTTAGATTTGCCTTGCCGTGGCGCAACATCTTCTCCTTCCGAATCATCCACATCTTCATCGTCGTCATCCTCATCGCCGCCGAAATCATCCTCGTCCTCATCACCGGAATCATCTCCATCGTCGTCATCATCATCGTCATCGCCGAACGTTTCACTTCGCGAGGACACAGCGCCCTTGTACTTTCGGTCGAACTCCTCCAGGAATTTTATGTTCCGCTTACGAAACTCACTCAACGCTGCGTTCTTTGCCACCTCGTCCGGTGTCTCGTCGAACTCACTAAATTTCGGCGCCGTCTCGTCATCGCCCGACTGTTCCGAATGTTCCTCCGGCGCGAACAACTTGTTCAGCTTGTCCGAAAGAGTTGCCGGTTTTTTCTTCATCTTGTCCAGTTTTGGGGGCTAATATAGTTTATTCCTACAAATAGAATTAATGTTTCGAGATGCGAAACAAACGTGCACGAACAACAAAAACATGTGCTTACAAATTTGTTTTGTTTTGGATTGTAAATTTGACGTTTGATAAATTCACACGCACACAGAAGCAATCCGGCAGACGTCAAAAGAATTCAATTCGGCACCGTTTTTAATTATTTATAGTGGATTTAATTGTATTGTCAAAGCTTAAAGTTTAACGTTTTGTAACTATTCCATGATTATCGAAATACACAAATCATCTATCAAAAATCAGCCTACGGTTTGAATGGTTTCCGTTGGTAACAGACACTTGATTTCGTGCCCTTCACCTTGTTGACCACCCTGTGTTTGCACTGAACGACAGGAAAGACGGCAGGTGGGTGGCGCTGTTGAGCGGAGTTGTGGAAATCGCAAGATAGAGTGGCATCATAATCGAAAAAGTGAGTGGAATTTCGTGAAGTTGGCACATATTGTGTAAAGACTGAATTCCATGTCGGACGAAGAATTCTTTCGTGGCATACGAGAAGACATCATTGACTACACTAGCAAGATGCTGGAAGATGCTGGCTCATCATCGAGTGACAAGAAAGGATCAGCAAAAGTTACCACCAAAGGCACCGTGAACGACGCACAACCCAGGGTAGAAATGATGATGCCGAAAGACAACGGCGGTGAGATGCGAGAAAAGAGTGTGATTATGTTTGTGCCGTTGGGTAGCGACGAAACCGCAACCACAGCAGCAGCAGTGCCTAGCGCCGGTACCGGGGAGCGTCGTAAATCCGATGTAGAAGCGAATGAACCACCGCCAGGCAGTCCGGAACATTCACCGAAAAAGGAGCCCACCACACAAGTGAAAAAGAAAAAGGAACCCAAATGGAAGCGGCGGGAAGCGAAGCTCCGAGAGGCGTCGATAGTGAAGCAAACCAACAGCAAACACTCCAAAATGATGGACAACGTTGCCATGGAAATGGTGGCGTTAGAAATTACGTCTAATCGCGCGCAAAGCGACGATTCGGAATCGGATGACGAACTGCCACCGGCGCCAACACCGAATGCAACTAAAGCGTACCCTAGTGAGGGTAAAAAGAAGAAGGATCCAAAGTGGAAGCAACGGGAGGCAAAGTTACGGGAAACGATGGTGAAACGTGCGACGTCGAGCAGCGCCGCAACTTCCACGCAGCCCGAAGTAAAGCAGCCACCGAAAGAATCGCAGGATCCGCTGGGTGCGCTATCGGGAAAGTTGCAGGATATTATGGTTGAGATTGCGAATCTGCGAAAGGATTATCACGCGAGCCCAACGGACAAGGCTAGCAAGCTAGAGGCGCCTCCAGAAACACCGAAAAAGGATAACACCTACAGAGACAGGAAGACCGAATCGAGCAGGAAGGAACCGCCGCGCAAGGAACGGCACCGTTCGACGGCGGACGATGTGCTGCTGTCGCCGGAGCATAAGTTGCTAGTGCAGCTTTTCATGCTCAGTTCTTCGCAGCGCAAAAAGTACATCGAACGGCAGGGCATCGAGCTCGGGTTGCTTGCACCGCATCCATACAAGAAGCACGTCGTGCTGGTGAGCAACCGTGTGCAACCGGCCGTGGAGGGTTTGATGTACGAAGCGAAACGATATCTTGCCGAAACGAGTGGACCTTCCGTGCAGACGGTACCTTCCGTGACGCCGAAGAAAGCTGGTGACATGCCGGTGACACCAGGGCGCACCGAATCGGCGACCAAACCGAAACGCGAAGGACGCGGAACGTACGAGCAGCAGATCAACTACCTGCTGAACGATGGCAACTGGCGCACGGAGGATCGGTACGATCCGGAACGCACGCTGGTGGACGCACGCGACGGGGCGAACGAAATCATCCAGGAGCGGCTGGACTCGTTCGTGGCCAGGCTGGTGGAGCGCAAAGTGGGCTACACGGTGGAGGGATTGCTGCGGATCAATTCGCGCAATAATGCGCAATCATTCGTGGACGACACGTCACGCGTCGGGAACGTGTACATCAACTCGATCCTGTTGCGTCGTTGCGCCATGGAGGGTGATCGTGTCCGTGTTTTCGTGCTGAGCGAAACCGAATCGGATGATGAGGAGGAGGGCGAGCGGAGTGTACTGCCCGAGGAGGACGTATCGATGACGGTGAAGTCGCAAAATAACGCCGGATTTGTGGTGTCACTGCTGGAGAAGCGCCACAATCGGCAGTGCGTGGGAAAGTTCCTGCCGGCGGCCCCGGGTAAAAAGCACTACCGGATGTTTATGCCCCGCGATATGCGCATACCACCGGTGCGTGTGTTTAAGCAGGATTGGCCAAACGCACTGCTCGAGTCGAGAAAGGATTGTGCCGATGTGAGCGAGTCGGTTCAAGACAGCGTACCGGACGTGACGGAGGTGCTGTACCAGGCGGAAATCATCGAGTGGCAGGATGAGGTACCGATCGGGACGATCCTGAAGTCGATCGGCAAGTGCGGTGTGCTGGAGGTGGAGAATGAATCCATTCTCGTCGAGCACAACCTGGACGTGACGCCGTACGGAGAGGACATTCTCGCTCAGCTGCCGGCCGTTCCGTACTGCATCCCGGCCAAGGAGCTTGCTCGCCGGGAGGATCTGCGTGGGGAGTGCATCTTTACGATCGATCCTGCCACGGCACGCGATCTGGACGATGCGCTGAGTTGTAAGCGGCTCGCGAATGGAAACTACCAGATCGGGGTGCACATTTCCGACGTGACGTACTTCCTGCGGGAAGGTTCTCCGCTGGATGAGCTGGTGAAGCTGCGGGCTACCTCGGTCTACATGGTGGACACCGTGTACCATATGCTGCCGAAGCAGCTGTGCAACACCTGCTCGCTGCTGCCGGGTGAGGATAAGCTGGCGTTCTCCGTGTTCTGGGAAATGGATGCGGAGGGCACGGTCCTCAGTACGCGGTTTGCACGCACCGTCATCAACTCATGCTCACAGCTTTCGTATGAGCACGCGCAGCTAATGCTGGACAACCCGACCGGCGAGCAGCTGTATGAAGATCAGTTCCCGGAGATTCAGCACGGGTACAGCGTGCGGCAGCTGTGCGAGATCGTCAACACACTGCAATCGATCGCGATTAAGCTACGCCAGCGCCGTATGGACGACGGGTGTCTGAAGATTAATCAACCGAAGCTTACCTTTCGGCTGGATCCCGCCACCGGCCGGCCGATCGCATACGGCGTGTATCAGGTGCGCACTAGCAACGAGCTGATCGAGGATTTCATGCTGCTCGCCAACACGTCCGTTGCGCACGCAACCCACAAAGCGTTCCCGGCGACATCGCTGCTGCGCTCCCACATGCCACCGGCCGAGAACATGATGAAGAATCTGGCCCGTACACTTGCCAACCACGGGCACGCGATGACGTACGGCACTGCGAAAGATATTCGCGAGTGCATGGAAGCGATTGTGACGCACGCGGAAGACCCGGAAGCAACGCGCACCGTGCTGAGTGTGCTGCTGGCCAAACCGATGATGCGGGCACTGTACTACTGCTCCGAGTATGCGACGACGGCGAGGCAGTTTGAGCATTATGCGCTGGCCATACCGATGTACACGCACTTCACCAGTCCTATTCGACGGTACGCGGACTGTCTGGTGCATCGGGTGCTGGCGGCCGCGCTCGGCATCGACGTGACCCCGGTCCGGTCACCCGAGGAGTTGCAGTGTCTGGCGACAGTGTGCAACGACAAGAAGTACAACGCGAAGGTGGCGGGCGAGGCGAGCTCGTTGCTGTACTTCCGGAACTGGCTGGAGGCGGCCGGTGAGCTGGTGGTGGACGCGGCCGTCATGAGCTACGCCGCACACTTCATCGAGGTGGTGCTGATCCACACCGGCATTGTGCTTAAGGCTGCCACGAAGGTTAGAGACCCGCTCACATGAAGCGTGATGCATGTGCCGGTAGCTCACACATTTTCCTTTCGCTTTTCATTTACAGAAACTGTCCAACGTTGCAACGTTTGTGTTCAAACCGATCGAACCGATCGGAAGCTGTCTGCTGGTGCCGAACGATCGTTCGATTCCACCACTCCAGCTGACGCTCTTTACGAAGGTTCGTGTGACGATCAAGCTGGTCAAGGATGTGATCACCGTGTGTTCGATGCTTCCCATCGTGGAAGCGGAACCGCCATCGGCGTCCGTCGAGGCTTCAAATGAGAATTTCAACGAGGAAATGAAATCGGCACGTGTGTTCTGAATCGGCTCACTCACTCTCCCGAGTGCAACGCGCACATCACATAGTGCAATATTGTGCTATTATTTGACAAAATTAATTCAATATCACTTTTGTATGGATCGTACAAATTGTAATTTTGTAAAAGTCCGACTCCATTTGGGAGTTTTAACACCCTGGGTGGTGCAAAAGCTAATTGTGTGTACAGTGTTACACGTTTTTTGTTTGTTTCTTTGTCAATCAAGCGATGATTGTGTAAAACTACATGTTTAGGCTTAAGTTTTAGTGCATAGTTTTTTTTTTTAATATACCGTTTGTTCGCGTGGGTTATATCGTCCCGTGTGGATAACAATCATACGTCTTCGTTCTGATACATATGATTAGATGACAGCGATTTTAGCTTATACTATTTGAAATTAAATTCCTTCGCACGTTTTAAAAGCATACAAGAAATATACACTGCCGTCAAATCATAAATACTTATCTGAGAAGGAAGCAAAACGTGCTTCAGGGTATCTTTGATAATCTGTTACTGTTATTTTGCCTTTGCAAGGATTAAAAGGATATCATTTAGAGCATGAAAGGATAACGATGAATGCCTGGAAAATAATTAAATATTAATTTACAAGCACTGCACGGAACAGAAAGACTCACAAAAGGCATCCTGTTCAATCAGATTTGTTACGCTCGCGAACTCAACCATACACGGTAAACGTTTTGACCTGTAGCCACGCTGGAGAGACGATAGTACGAGAGAAAAAAAACTGCGCGCGTGTGTGTGTGCGAGATTGAAGGAGTAAAAAAAGATTACAAACACCACAGCACACAACACCCGCAAAAGAGAAGAGTAATACAGGAACAGCGCCAGCGAAGTAAGAAGTAGCAGCAGCCAGCAGCAACAAGAAGGGAGTGTGTGCAAACCCCGTGTGTCTTCTATACCGCAACAACACTCGGAACGGACGACAAAACGACGACGAAAAGGTACACCGAGATTGGCACGTTCGAAACCACACGCCAGCAAAACAATAGGGCTGTCCGGCGAGGGTGTAAATCGAAGCTCAACCCCTCCGTGGCCAAAAGAAATTGCGAGAAAATTTATCCTATTTACCCCCGATCGTGCGCGTGTGTGTTTGTGCGTAATTCTCGGGGTGGTGTTGCTACCAAAGTAGGCGACGCGCTGTGAAAGTGCTGTTGTTTCGCCGTGTCTGTATGATTGCGTGTGTGTGTGTATGTGTGTGTGTGTGCATACGCAAAACAGGGAAGAAAGTTAGAAATAGTTGTTCGTGTTCCGCGGAGTCAATATCGGTGCCAGCGTTACAATCCATTGAGGGGATGCGATAGTGACCGTCCCCTCCGCCTTGGGTGGTTGTTCGTGTGTTGATGTGTTGATTTCCGAGCTAATGGAAAGATTGCTGCTGGCGGGGCAGTGTATCGTTGAAACCAAAACCACTGCAGTTGGCGGTGCTAGAGAGACGACGTGATTTGATTCCAACACTGGTTAATCGTCGAGATTGGGCCGAGATTTGGAAGATAGGCCGCCGAGAGAGGCGAAGAAGCAGCCGTTGCGTAGAAATCTGATCATGTGAAGCAACACACCTTGGCTGGGTCGACAGATCCGAAGATCTCGTTGCATTCCTTCTCCGTTGCAGTGGTGGGTGAATGTCTCTTAGTGTGCGTTAGTGTGCCGCGCGCGCGTGTGTGTGTGTGCATGAGTAGATGATTGTGTGCTCTATGTGCTGCAAGTCATCACCACGATCGAGTGTGTGAAGCTCAACACTGCCCCGAGGAGGTTGAGTCAGGAAGTTCTCCAAATTTCTTTTACCCTCCCCGGAAGTGGTCGTGTTTCCGTCATCGGCGGTGTAGTTGATTTATACGCTGTCACGACTCACCGGGATGGAAGAGGCGCCAACGATCTAATAGGAATTCTCCCATTACGCTGTTTCGTAGCTGTCCGTAGGATACACACGTAATCCCCCGCAATACGAAGAGTACAGCGTATAGAGTAATGCACATTACGAAACAGATGCGAAGTACTGCCATTACACTCTATTTCTTTATTTAAAAGATTAGCGGATTTTTTGTTGTTGACAGTGATGTATGGACTTAAAGTAGTGCTACTACAAAGTAACAATTGATTCTGTTGTGAATTCCTTGGCATCTCATGTAGATTGAAAAACCCGTATGCAATCGACGACCGTTCACTCCACGCCTTCCTATCTCTGGAATGTTGTGTTTCAATGGACTTCTGGTGTGTGACAGCTACATTACTAGCCACACACAAAGCGAGATCCGTCCCGTGTTTTGAGACGACACAAAACACCGAGGAAGAAGATGCCGTCAAAGCGGGGGATAGAATAAAAACAAAAAAATTCAAGGACAACGCCGTTTGTATTAGCGCCCGACAACGCGACAACGGTTGTGGCTGTCACACTTTCATTCATTCCTTGGCGAAAGTGCTCCAAGGAGGCCCTGACTCTTAATGTGTGTGTGTCTGCGTATGTGTGCATAAGTGTGCGTAAGCATAGTGTGTTATTGTTGTTGTTTGCAGGCAAAGTAGGCTCCGGCTTGTTGAGAAGACAGAGTGGTGTGCTCTCGATGTTGGGTTGGGGATTCGTTGTGAAGTTTTTGATTCAACAGGATAACGACAAATTTGAATGAATGTTTACAAATCTTTATCCATTCTCTAGAAATCCAATTGTGTGTATGTGTCTGGAAGAAGAATTTGAATAGATTAAACTAGCTTTCGCAAATTCAAATCGAAGGTAAGCATGGCTTGGCGCTGGCTTGACCTTTAACGTATACTAATGTATCCACCGTAGTAAGTGAAACCTTGAAACTGACATGGTCACAAGGGTAATGCAATCACCAGGCTGCTGCGGGACGAGTTCAATAATTCTGTCGTTAAGTTCGTCTTAACTGATCACGTGACGGTCTCATTTCTCCGGAATTCCACAACAGCATATTCGTGAGCAGATGTAGATTGTCGGTTATGTATGCCGAGTTGTAAAGTGACTCATTGGTATCGATGATGACTTCATTGGAAGTGTTGATGAGTTCAAGTGCTAGGGACAATGTTTGGTGTTCAAATAGGGCATTACTTCATATGTTTGAAAGATTTATGAGGCAGACATTCCAGGAACAATCAATGTCTTTGAAGCATTTATAAACAATCGTTGCAAGTTGATCTTTACTTTTAGTCAACTGGTGGAATCTGTTACTTTATTTTACTGCTCTATACGCATTTTCAAAACCTCTTCTTGAATGCGACGTGAGCTAAGTTTATTGGCGCAATGTGTTTAGAATCCTCAAGCACCCCATTCGGCATTTTGGGGGCAGTAACAAAAAGTCCGGCCATGGTAAACCAATCAATAATTCCATTTATCGAATAGGTGGTCGTTGTGTCAATTCGCTTCCTTCCTTGCACCGCTTCCTAGTGGCGATCGCACGAGCAACCCGTCACCGCACAACTGGTTCACCTTCTCTCGAGTTTTTTGACCGCACACCCTACACCATCAGCAGCGCACCATCAGCGCGTGCTTTAGTGTCGCGTTAACAGACGCTCTTACTTCCGGTTCCTATTGCCTCCCACCAACACCACCACACATCGCCAGCTTTATCACATTCCGATAAAGCCGGTCTGAACTCCCCCTCTCCTCCGGACGCATTTTAATGCACGCTCATGTCCAAGAGAATTGCGTCATTGGGGCGGCTATGGCTCCCCTCCAGGAGGTCGCACACGTGTGGGCATACGAGAGCTCAGACATAAACCGAAGAATGCATGGGTGCACATGGCCGTGTGCGGAGCTAAATGCATCCGACGTGCCCGTGCCATTCCACCGGGGATGGGTGGTTGTCAGTTTCGGTTCATTATCTTGTTCAACCCGGTCCCGAGCGGGCAATGGAAGGTGGCACGGAGCAAAAAAAAGCACGTCAGTCGACCAAACGCTACCATGAGCATGATTGTCTCCGGCGGAACCGGCGTCATCGTTCTGTCGTCAGAGCTCCACTGGCTGAAGGTAATTCCGTTCTGTTCCATCACGATCATCATACCGACGAACGACGCGGCTCGGCGTGTCCCCACCGCAATGCGTTTTCCACCGACGCCGGTTCAGGCGCCGGAGACGAGAAATATGAAAAATGACTGCTTCTGGCGTCAGCCATTAGTAGCCCCCTTCAGGATAACGCTGGTTTATCGAGCCGAGAGTAAAAGTTTGTCGCTTTCAGCATCTTGCGGGAGGAAGACTTGTATGTACAATAATGTCTCTGTTTGGGCACGATTTGCACAACTTCCGACGTTGATTAGTTTATCAGAACCCGGTATGACTCGACCGACTACGTGAGGCACAGCGAGCTCGTCTTGCGTCAGTTGTCTTTGTTGGAATGCTTTCGGGTGCGCACCGTGATGGACGCAAAAATAGCAACGACAACACCGAGAGGCACCATCCAAACATGCAACAAGTATCTGATAACGACGCGACGTTTTCATTTTGTTTTTGTTCATCAATGGAACAGGCAGCAGCAGCAGCACCAATACAACGAGCAGCAACGATAGACACACAGGGACACAGAGGGTGCCGGTAGATTATGATAAAAGATTAGGGTTAAGTAGTGTCGTATCTTATCGACCTCTGGAATGGAATAAGGCTTGCGAAGGGAGTGTTTGAGCGATGATTTTTTTTTCGCTCTTCAATTGTTCGATGGCATGACAATTTGGAGTACACTCTGTCCTCTACCATTCTTCAACACCACCAGCACCAATCGATAGAGCTGTGTTGTAGATCGTCAACGTACACAGGTTTTCCTCAAGCAGATGATAATTAAATTAAGCCTTACACGAGAGCGTTCCACCAGCGCGTATTGCATGTCCCGAGGTTCTGGATGTAGCTTCAAATTTTAGAACCTTGTCGCTCAACATAGATGGAATTATACCAGCATATAATAGTAGATGAGCAAATTTAAACGATCACACCAGGCCATCGTAAATAGTGATGGGCAAATAGTCTTCTTGGTAGGTAGGCTCCCACCTTGGAATCCAACAGCGAATCCAACAGCGGAAATTAAAACCAGAATCGATTCCGATTGTCGGAAGCCACTAGAGCGATAAGCTTGAGGAGTTTTTTTTTATACTTTTCTACACAGCACTGCCTGATGATGTGGGTTCAACTACTTGTCGGTATCGATTTCGGCATCTAATTCTAATTCTTGGAACCGATGCCCTGTAGTACGTTCAAATTATAAGTACCCTTTTTTGTGAAATCCTTTTCTGCCTTTTATTGCCTCGGAATCTGAATCGATTCCTAAACGGGAATCGTCGTTGAAACCAAAGTCGATTCCAGGATATGAACCGATTCAAGGATCGCAACCGTAATAGGTCTCGATTCAAGAAATAGCACGGGTAGGTTCGATTCCGTGCGCACCCATCACTAGCCGTAACGCATATTTGCGAATGCCGTGACCACCAGGACCCTTAGGTGTTGGAAACGTCCGTAACAAATTACCAATAACCACGCCGGGGACCGCCATGAAGAGGTGCGGTTGATTGCATGTGTCCTACGGGTTTTGCTTCGTGTGCGCGTGTGTGTGTATGTGTAAAGGTTGTCATGCTTTTTGCAACGTGACCAAAAACGCAACACGGTGTTGAGCAACACCAGCCCAGTCCAGAGTTTGAAGTAGAAGCAAAAAATCGTTCCCAACCCGGTTCCTCGTGGGGTGGTCGGGTTCGGGAGAAAGCACATTTAGCCGGTCTGGCTGGGGCACACATTTTTCCTCACATCCATATTGCGCATTATCCGAACGGCCGGCGCCACAAACCACACATCAAGGGGAGGCATTTCGTGCCGATTAGTCCGGTCGGTAGTCATTCGACCCATTTGTTCTGCGTCTGCCACTAACGAGAAGACAATTCCGAACTCTAGTGCTCCGTTCCGGTGAGTCACTCGCAAATGCACTGCATTTCGCAATGCAGTGTCGCTTTCCGAATTCCGATTTCCGGTTCGTCAACACCGTACAAAACGACAACAACGGACTGGACTGCGGACAGATAAGAAAACCTGCCTGCCTGCTGACGCCCGGTCCACGGTGCAAAAACCACGTGTGTGGTAAAACCATTTGGGAATGCTTTCGGGCGACTTCGTGGCCGAAATGACGCAAGTTTCGTGTTTCAATATCACCCCGAAGACAACCCGATACCACCCCCATCGTTACCGATCGGGGTCGGTGTTTGTGCCTAATGCCTGTGACGTGTGCGATTTGGGGGAGAGAAGAACCCCTCCACACCCTGTAATCCGTTTGGAGTTTTGTAATTAGATAGCTATGCGCAGCCCACAAAGGGCAACACGGACTTCTCCGATACCACAAGCGCTTGAATCCGGGAGTATTATTGGGGAGGTTTTAAGTTGGGCGCCTGCCGCCATGCCTTCTCGTCGCTCCGATGTATAATTGTATTGGGTGGGAGGGCGGCCTCTATACGGTCTCATTACGGGATTATTGGGAAACGACCGCTCAACGTGCCGCATGGGTCACACGGCTGGCACACCTCCATAGTGAATGCTTTAATCGGGGCGCTAGCACTTTAATGCACCTGTGGTATGGTTTAGTGACTTGCAACACCCACATATCGCCCCGTGGAAGAAGCTCCCTTTGACATTGAACTTCTATCGAAGACCTGTGATGGATCCTACACTTAAAGCATAGAAAGAAGCTTCAATTATGTGGATCCAGTAATGGATGCAATCCTTCGGCGCTGGGCAACGTCGAGAACTTTGGAGCAACTTGACATTTATGATGCTTTCTGTTCAGGTTCGGTCTCGGGTTTTGTATAACATAAAGACTCGCTGCTTGGAAATAAGGTCAGCGGCGAGTATACAAGAGCGTTGTTTGAAGAAGCAGCAAAAAACAGGTCGGACGCGTTTGTGATGGTTCTGACGATACAACACCACGTTCGGTCGTCGGTGGTTCTCTCTGCGTCCTCGGCGTACTTCCAACTCTCCAAACCCGTCTGGAGATGGTTTATCTTGGTAACAGTCGCCTTTTCTCTCTGTCTCTCTATCTCTTGCCGTCCCCGGCTGGACGTGTTTGTGTCAAGGGTAGATCGGCGAAGAAGCGCAATGCAAATTAAATTATCAGCTGCGATCGTAAAAAAATCAGGTTCAAGAAACTTTGTTTACCGAAAGAGAACGAAGCGAGAAGCGAGAGAGGGGGCTCTCCAAAAAAAAAAACGCTCGGATTTATCTGCTATTTGTGGAGACTTGTTATTGTCTGGTCGGGTACTCCATATGGGTTGGGGTGTTGGGTTGATGTTGGGCAACAAATTTGGATCTTTATTGGGTCAACGCAAGACGCAGGCTGGACCTTCTTGGAATAGTTAAGGTACGGGAAGTAGAACTTGTTTAATTACTCGATCCGATCTGACACCTGTTGGTTTTTTTTAGCTCGGATTCGATTCAGCCTCTTGAGAAACACATTAGGTAACTCTCAGCTCTAGCCCGGGGTGTATAGTGTAGTTACTTTTCACAACTTTTCATAATACACAACGCAGACATAACACACGCACACACACGTACAGTGTGCCTGAAAAAGCTTCTGTTCTGTTCTAAGCGTGACGCAAAAAAGTAGTCAAAGACGACACATGCGAAACCTTCCCTACCCTACGCTCTTCAAATCTCGCATCCACTCCAGAAGTAGCAAATTGAATTATCCTTTGTCGCATAACTTGCAAGTGTGCTTGGTCCGGCGGACGCCAAGGACAGGTTGAAGGCAGCAGCAGCAGCAGTCGGTTGCACTTCAGTCTGTGACTGTGACGCGTCCCGAAAGGAAGGACCTTCGGCAGCAGGCAGAGTGCACGGGTTTTGTTGATCCAAAACAGTGAACAGCGCGGTGTGTTGTGAGTCGCTTTATCTTTTTGGACGCTGCTTTCGAAAGCAAGTGTAAAACAAGGTGCAGCACTGGGTTGTTGGTGTGTGTGTGTCTAGTCGACGATCTGTGCGGAAATAGCGATATAAAAAGACACCTATCTCCCGAGCTGCTGTTCCACCCACACTGTGTGCTGAGTGATAAGAGAGTTAAGATAACCGGGTGAACCGCAAACGCCGGCAGGGTCGTGCTCTTCTTGCCGTGTCCAGTGCTCAGTATTGTTCTAGGGACTGTACATGTCTAGTCAATCGTAGTGTCCTAAAAAAACCCCACCTAGTCATCTCTTTCGGGTGCTCTAGGTACGTGCGTCCGTGTTGGAACGTTACATGAACAATGCGCGTGTAAGCTTATGTTTGTTTGCGATTTTATCGTACCAGTGCGAAGACACATCGATGCGCTCAAGCGGGGTAGAACCAAAGTGATCTACTGATCCAGATTCATCGGTCGCGAAGAAGAACACGCGACAACAGAACCGTGTGTCCTTGGTGTGCCCCACATTCTGTCTTTTGAAGCACATCTTTATCTCAAGCGACGAACGAACGAACGAACGAACGAACGTGCTCAGCAGCTTCAAACCGGCGGAACCCGTCAGACGGGCTTCGATCCGTGGCCCAACGTGCACACCAATGGACGCGTAAATGTGTAAATGCTCTGGACCTGTAGTGAGACGCAGTGCATTTTTTTCGCTGCTACCAGGGTATTTGTTTACATTCTGGTGTGTAAACCAGGAAGGTTTTTTTTTTGTTGGTCTAATGCTTACCCAACAGCGTTTGGCCTCAGTGTTGCCAGGAAGCTGGTACTCTGCGGGAAGTGATAGCTTTGCCTCAAAGCGGAAGCAATACTTCAAGGATTCGATATCGGGTTGTTTATGATCGTGTGATGCGCGTACAGTGATCGGTACGATCTTAGCGACTCTTCCACGTCAAGATCAAAGGGACATCGTTGTGTGGATTTAGATGATTCGTGTCTCACAGGAAGAGATTTACAACCTGTATATTTTATCGAGGTTTAACTAGCTGTTAATGTTATCAAATAGAGGAGAAATATTCGTAAGGGCAGACAGCAGATAAGCTTATCTCGTACCTTTTACCATCGCAAGACGCATCGAAAGTCTTTCTAATTTTTGACTCACAAATCGGTTCGATATCTTGCAGCGGGTGCGCTCAGTTTTGCAATGGGAATTTTAACCACCAGCCAGCCAGCGTGGGGTTTTATTGGCCACGAATGTGGAGGCACGAAATGGGGGAGGGCGCTTAAGCAGAAACAGTAGCGCGGACGCCATTGCTCAACGGAGCGTGGTGAGGCGGCAATGTATGTGGGCCGTTTTTTTTTTCGTTCGTTATATGGTATGGCATACACGGTGACGGCTTTACTGCTGCAGCTACAAGGTTCCAGCGCGCCAACGGTGCTCCGTACGCGCACGGAGGGCTTTGACTCCGAAACCTGAACTAACGCTGGCGGTGGCGGTGGACTTAGTTGCAGTTCAAAGTCAAATCTTGTTCTGCAGAATTGCCCTGGGAAAGGCGATTGTGCGCTATATGGAACATGGGACGCGAAATTGGGTCTGCCACGTGCAGGAGAAACCTTCCATGGTCAGGAATTAGGTGTGTAGGAACGTTGAGTTGTAATGGTCCTGGCATGGGTTGGACAACATAGTAATCGATTCTGAAGGCGAATTTGGACTATATTTTACTCAGCACGCGTTGTTACTAGTATTCTGTAATGTCTCCGTTAAACTCAAGTAACGGTCCAAATTCTTGACGTTACCTATGATGCACGTACAGTCACCAAAAATGTTAATATCGTTTCTTCCCCCCCCTTACCTCCCCACCAGCTGATTGAGCCCAAACATCTCTCCCATACCCAACGAGCTGCTGCAGAGTTTGCTGTTGCCGTGCATTCATACGCCCTGCACAGTTGCCGAAAGTGTTGAACCGAGAAGATACCCTCAGCACCATCATCATCATCATCGGCATCAACAGGACAATTCGCCCTGTGTGTGTGAGCGTCGTGTTCCTTAGCTGCTTTGCATCTTCGTCACTGCTGTAGTAACCCAGCCGGACGGCCTATGCACGCTCCACTAACTAATTGTGCATTGTTAGACCACACCGCCGACATCGTGCACAAACCCGGCAGCCACAACAGCAACCAGATGAAGTAGCTTTTCATTACCGGGGTTTGAGTCGGGTTTTGAGTTTTCTGAGCCCTGGAGGCAGGTCGCGTTTTCTGTTTGTAAAAATTCACAGCCGTTGCGTTGATCGTTCAGAGCTTTCTGTATGTAATAACGGAAGCAGATAGGAGGATTGTTTTATATATCGCGAACTACAAAACAAGACACAATTTGGACATCGTCTTGTGGTCCGGAACTAAAAAGCGTACAACTTGTGGCGCCAAGCAATCGTGCATTAATTTGTTTGTGCAATCGTGTTAAGTGTTGATCGCGTGTGAGTGTGTCGGGTGTTTGTAACGCCAGCAGCATCTGGCCACCAAAGGGAGAACGAGTCTGAGTACATCCGGGAGTTAGGAGCAGTTACAGTTCCAGGACCACACAGCAGAGAGGAAAGCAAATTACGTCAAAAGTAAGTCGTTTGTTTAATGGTGTGCTAGGCGTTATAGTTATAACGTTTTGTACGACATAACTTAATTACTTGCTGATGAAAATCCATACCAGACTGGTTCTCCTGAAGAAGGGGTATTGCTTGCCGGTCAATCGTCTTTGTGACCGTAGTTAGCAGGCTTCATGGTAACGTTTATTTATAATCCTAACCGGTGAGGGTAACTGTTCGTTTAGGTTCGAATCGGTGATTAAGCTGCTTAAAATTTTTTTTGCTGAGCACGACAACCAAGTGACCTTTGAAACCATTTCCCGTTTACATAGTACTTAGCACGCCTACTAATTTCGCACTCTTTGACACATCTCCTTCCGTCGACAGTGAGGAAAACCGACACACAAATGAACGTAGCTGGCATACGGCGCAACATCAAGAACATTGCCCACAACTACTCCGATGCGCAGGTAAAGGTGCGGGAGGCCACCTCGAACGATCCATGGGGCCCGTCGTCCACGATCATGGCGGAGATCGCCGACCTCACGTACAACGTGGTGGCATTCTCCGAGATCATGCAGATGATCTGGAAGCGCATGAATGATCACGGCAAAAACTGGCGGCACGTCTACAAGGCACTGGTAAGAGGGAGGCACTGGAACCTGATACACCGCTACCGCGGTACTACTGCTACTTTCTTTTCTTTTCCCTCTGCCCCGCAAACAACACGCTGTGCACGGCATGCAGTTACTGCTGGAGTACCTCATCAAAACCGGCACGGAGAAGGTGGCGCAGCAGTGCAAGGAAAACATCTACGCCATCCAGACGCTGAAGGAATTCCAGTACATGGAGGAGGGCAAAGACCAGGGCATGCATGTGCGGGAGAAAGCGAAACAGCTCGTCTCGCTGCTGAAGGATGACGAGCGGCTGAAGAACGAGCGGGCCCGTGCGCTGAAGGCGAAGGAGCGCTTCGCCCGGACGGCCAGCGGGTTCGGCAGCGATGGTTCGATCGATGGTCCAACGCAGCGTGATCCGAGGGTAGGTTTACGTTTGTGCTTCCTATTTTTTGCGTTTCAAACCATCTCTAACATGTGGTTGGTTAACTTACAGCCTCCGAACTGGGGAGAAGGAGAACCGATTGCTGGTGCGGCCACGAGCGGTGTCGGCAAGCCGGTGTCGGAGATTGAGTTCGTTCGACCGCAGACGGTCGGTGAGGAGGAACTGCAGCTGCAGCTGGCGATGGCCATGTCCCGAGAGGAAGCCGAGCAGGAGGAACAGAAGCGGCGCAGCGACGACGTGCGGTTGCAGCTGGCGCTCAGCCAGAGCGAGCAGGACTTTAAGTGAGTGAAGGTGTCGCGCGCTACGGAAGCGGAACTGCCCTATAACGCGTCTGTCTTTCATTTTACCCAGGAAAGACAGCGATCCCAAGCAGGAGAGCAGTAGCGCGTTGGTCGATTTGCTGGACATTTCGTTCGGAGCAGCCTCCATCAGCGGGCCGGGACAGCAACCGCTCGCCGGTCCGTCCGGTGCTGCTGGTGCTGCAGGTGGTGGATCGATAGATCCGTGGGGAATGCCCGTTGCCGGTGGTTCCCGACCGACGGTAAGCTGGGCTAGTTTTCTTCTTTTTCCTGCTAAGGATAATAACGTTTCATTTCCACTACTCCCTAGACGTCCGATCCCTGGTCACGAACGTCATCCCCGCCGGCGGTGGTGGATCCGTGGCTGAACACAGCGTCCGCCCTGCCTCCGGCCGGGCCGTCCACCTCGAAACCACCGCTGCTGGGTGCGGACACATGGCAACCTCGGACCCAGTCCCCCTCAGTCACGTCCGGTTCGTCGGTGGAGGGATGGCTGCAGAATGGAGCTAGCGGTGGCGCGCCGATGATGACGAACGGTGCCGGTGCCACGAACGGAAACCTTGATCCTTGGTACAGCAAAACGAATGCGGTCCCGATCGGTGCCACTGCGGTATGGGTGTTTGCAGTCGGTTTGTTTTCGGCTCTATCCGAGGTGCGCTTATGTTGTGTGGCTTGTGTTATTCTATTTTAGCCACCCCTTGCGGCGCCCGGCGATCCTTGGCAAGCGAACAAGCGATCCACACCCGTGCCCACCGCTGCTGGTACCACTGGAGGGGGAGATCCGTGGCAGGCGAACGCGTCCGGCGCCAAACTTGATCCTTGGGCCCCGGTTAGTAATAATTCCGCATCCGGAAGTGTTGGAGATCTGGAAGCTACGTTTGGTGGCGGTGTAAGTGTATGCTTTCTATGTTCATTGGGGTTATGAGTGTCACAATCTGGCATGTTGGACGTTAGAAGCTTATGTTCCATTTTCTTGCTGCAATTTTCTTTAGCCCCTAATGAATCGACCCTCACCAGTCGGTGCCATCACCTCGCCGGTGTCGGATCTGGACGAGTTCGACATCATTACCAAGCGGGCAGCGAGCAACAACAGCAGCAGCAGTACCAACAACAATAACAACAATCACAATGCCGCTAGTAACAATCTGAACAACAATAGTTGTAAGCTCCTTTCTGGCAATTATTGAAAACGATGATAATAACGACTGCCTTTATCTCACCCGCCTCGACAGCTCTGCTCCTCGGCGACCTGGATCCACTGTCATCCTCCGGTACGAACTCCAGCTCGCCCAGCATGGGCACGACGACGGGGGCCACTAAGAAGACGCCCCAATCGTTCCTTGGCGAAAATTCGGCCCTTGTCAATCTGGACAATCTAATTAAACCGATGCCGAGCGGTGGTGGCGTCACGTCGTCCGCAACGTCGTCGGCAGCGTACAATCCGTTCGGTGAAACCGGAGCGGCCGGCGGTGGCGGTGCCCCCGTTCAGAAGAACCTATTCCAACAGAATCAACCTCAGGTGGGATTCGTTGTGAGTGGCAAGGATATAGAATTGATTAACCTTAAACCGACACCGGTCCGTTGCAGGTTCCGTCCATCAATCAGCTGAAACAGTCCCCGTTCCCGGTAACGCTCAATCAGGATCCATGGGCACCGGTGGCGAATATGGCTGCAGCGCAAGTGAGTATGCTGGGGCTTTCGAGTGATGGGTCAGACGATCTGAACTCTGAGGGGTGGTTTGTTTGAAAAAGTTTGACGGCCGGATTTGTGTGCGTGTTTGTAGCACTGGCCTAAGTGTTGCATACTCCCAGAATAGTCTTTATCCAACATGACGGAACAAAATTGCAAAGTTTTGCTTACTCTAATCCCTAACCAGGGCATAGAAGCTCTTACGCACGGGAGAAGAGTGTGAGCCAGTTGCTTGTGCTACAATACTATTTTCTTTCTCCGTCACAAACGCCACACAACAATGCTTTAACGCTCTTCCACGTCCACGAAAACGTCCAATATGATGAATCGTTTTCGTTTTCACCACGGAAAAGCATCCTGCTGACGGGGACGAAGTCGAATGCTTTCCCTATCCGGCGGTCGATGTGAATGCAAACAGTGACCTCTCCTCGACAATCGCTTACGTGCAGCACCCGCAGCACCATCCGTCCATCGTGGAACACATTGACTGTCGCCTCACCGATGGTGGTGCTTCGTGTGAGGAAGACATTTTCAACACCAACTACGCGATGGTTCCTCCACCCGCCCCGACCGCTGGCACTGTTGAGAGGCATCTCACAGCTGCTCAGTTGGACAGTACGCGTCCACTGCGCCAGCTGTATGATTTTCATTTCGCCGTCGATGAAGATGCAGTGGATGTAGTTGGCTCTGGGATGATTTCGGGGAGTGTTGGTGGTGGTGGGGCGACGCGTTTCGGTACCACTGACGCGTTAAATCATAACGACAACCGGCAAGGCTACACCGATACATGTCACGCAAACATCAGCTATCAAGTGAGTTCGGAAGCACGTTGATCACTGTCTCCCGGTGTCGTCATGTGTCTGGTATCGCTAGTGAAGCTAGAGACGTGCTACAGATGACTGATGTCACTATAAGTAGACGTTTTAGGGGTTGAAATGCTAAACTAAATGTGACTGTAAGATGGATTTGATTCTGACGAACCTTATTCGAACATTAAGCCAGTGCTCGATGGGAACTCATTCGGACCTAATTCCGTTAATATGCATCGCTTGATTGACTAGCGCTATAACATACATGTTTCTTTTCTCTTCTTCTTCTCTCTTTTGCATTTAATGTATCTTCTTTTTTCTTAACATCTTCCAAACACCTTGGACCACCACTATCCTTTCACTACGCTGCTCGCCAACCCCCGGATTGGTGGGTCTTCCATATGCTATAAATCGCGGCCCGTCTTTCCATTCAGCACGCCACGTCCGGTAGCAATGGGGCATGGACGTTAAAATGAGCATCTATTAGCGAATCGTAATTGTGTGCCCTCTTTGCGCAAGTGACTCACAACCTCTCCTTTACCATGAACCCCCAATCATGTTTCCCAATGCCTTTGTGCTATCCCCTCCTCCGTCACACTCGAATAGCCCGAACTTTCCTGTAGGTAGTAATTCGATTCGAGATCGCGTTGTATCCTGCTGTTGCGGTGTATCTTCTCGGTGATTGGGCTGAAAACTGTCCCACGTAAACTGTGCTCCTGTATAACACACGCTTGTGCTTGTCTGGCCGCGGGTCGGTTCTGCCTGCCCCATACCATACACGACTCTACCAACCTCTCATCTCAACAACTACAACAACAACCCATGCTGCTGCCTCCTTCTGCTGCGTATATGTTAGCGTCTGTGTGTTCGTGTGTGTTTGTATCTGTCGTGTTGCGTGTTTCTTGTGCGTGTGCGCTGACCATCGTCAACTACAAACCACGCTGCTAGCTCGGACTCGGACGAACGGACGGATGGATGGATCCCAGTCCCGGTCGTCTTCTCTGTCTAGCTCGCTCGGTGTGTCGTACTACTGCTATCGAAAGTGTTCGCTTCCGGTAATGTTGACATGTTTACTGTCTCTGTGTGTTTTGCAGTTTTCACCTTCATTCACGGTTTTATTTTTATGTTTTTTTGTTGCATTTTTGCATTTCATATCTCACTTGCATTGTTGAAACGCTTAGTATTACGTTTGCATTCGTTTACTTTCATGTTTACTTTCATCTGTGATCCATTGACAGATTGCTTAATTAACTTTCTTTTCACTATTACTAACATGAACGCATACATTTTATGGTTTTCCCCACGTCCTTGCACATCGTGTCTGCATTCATGCAATAAGTCACACTTTCCGCCCCAGTTTTTTTTTATCATTCTATTTTGTTTAAAACTGTTATCATCCTTAAGTTACAATCGAAATGTTTTATATATTTTATTTTTCACTTTTTAGTGTAATTTATTAGTATTCCTTTTTAGTTTATATTGTTAAATTACGGTTCCATGATAATATTTTCTAACAAATAATACGTGTGTACTGTTTTACAGAGCAATTTAAACAATAACAACAACGCGCCCTGGATGAATCCTCAATCATCGAATCCATTCCTTTCGTAAAACAGACCAACAAGGCGAGGTATTTAGACAGGCGCAGTGCGCCTATATCCTTCATCAGCACGGAAAGGACCTCCCTGCTAAAGAAATCCAGGCTGGGGGAAAGGGATACGGAAAAATAACACACTAGTTTTACAGATATTTAATACAAAAACTAGAGGAAGAGGATAACCCGCGGGCAGATAGAGGAAGAGAAACCATGCAAACTGGATAACAAGACATGCAAGTTAACCAAACGGAGGAGAAGAAACGATCAAAAGCAGCAAATAAGTGAAAACGGCAAGGCAATATTACTAAACCAGAAAATAACCAAACAAACATAGGTAGCAAAGCAAACAGCAGGCAAACAAGAAAACAGGAATAGAATACATCGAGCTAGTTTTCTATGCATCCGTTCCCGGTAAACAATACACGTAACCGATCCTCCGCGTTGTTGAGGTCCTGGGAGATGCTATTCAAGAGAATCATGAAACTTTTGAGTCATTTACATACATCTTACATAAAGGAAAGAAACCCGCTAAGATCGTGCAACAGCAATAGTACGCAAACAAGCGGTTGGATTGGATGAGAAACCAAAAAAGAAATAGAAACATATGCTATCTCTCGTGTTCTCTCGAACCCAATTCGTCCAATTCGGCTTGTCCGTCGTTTGATTAGACGCAAAACCACTCACATTTTCACTCGACATTGAATACAATCTTCTGCAAAACTACTACCGAAAGCCGTGATTTCATTCAACATGTTCCACAGTGGGTGGTGCGATGCGTTGTGAACGGTGAGCAATTGCGTAGCGGGTGCAACCGGATCGGCGACCTCTTTTTACAGAAACAACGACGATAGGCGGTGTAGTAGACTAAACGGAGACAGGTGAATGTCTAATTGGACTGGGTCGCGGTAGCAAGAATTTAAGCAAATTATTGAAAAAATGCCTTATTATAGTTGGGATGGAAGCAGGGCAGGAGAATCTAAGATAGTAAGCTCTAAAAATAAAACCTACTACTAAATGATAAACAACAATGATACTACAATACTAACGAGGTAGATATGGCGAAGAGCGAGCAGTAGGAGAGAGACAGACCCAAACACGCGTGTAAGCAGGTTCCTCCATATGCCTGTCGTACGTTTGGAGTTGCGTTTAGAGGCGAAACGTTAACAGAAGAAAAGCGTACACCGATGAGGCAAAATGTCCTTGTTCGGAAAAGGTTTTATAGGAAAATATATTCACATCCTGTATTTCAAACGGTTCCGCAAAGCAGAACAGCTTCTTTGCTTTCCTGTGCACCAGCACAAAACAAACCGAGTTTTTGGTATAATCTTCTTTTTTTTTAAATCTACTCAACTTCAAACCGAACGTGGCAAAGTGTTTCACGGATTTGTTTGCTTGACCCCTGGGAAGTATGATTGTACACATTTTAATTTATTTAATTTGCTTCCTCGGAACAACTTACAAATTATGGTAGAAATTCGTACCATCTATGCTTTGCGCTTTGTAGCTCGTTCTAGTACTATTTTTATGCAAATGATTGATCGCTCCCCAACGATTGTTAAACCCACATGTATGCGTACTGTACTGCTGCTTTGTTCCTTCCGGTTCGCTGTTCTTTATTGTATTATTTGACGTAAGATAGCAGGCATCGATTGTTTATTCGGGTGGGTGGTCACTGATTTTATAATGAAAAAGCAAATAATTGCCGTTGATTGTGGCATTGAAAATTAAACAAACATTCAAACAGGCTTTATGTACCACCCTAGCAGACAACGAGTTAGTTTGGTGAAATTGGGAGATGGCGGACGAATTATGCATGGGAGAATCGTGCTACATGTTTCATGCGGACGATACAGAAAATTGTTTGTAAAGGATAACGACAGGAAACTAAAAATTAAAAACGCAAAAATCAACAAAAAAAATTATATATACATGAGCAAGTGAAATTATATATATTTTTTAAACTCTGAATAAACCAATCATTGATTTTCAAAAACCGCGTGTGGGCGATTCCGTTGCTGAATTCCGAATGACACAATCAATTGCTAGTTTGCTGGTATGTAAAAACACTACACTTTTTTAATTAATAAGACTTGAGTGTATATAAATTAACTGTCCATATCGCACAGCGACAAACCTTTCCACTGACAATCGGGATGATTTGTCGAGCTCGAAAAACTAACTGCTCGAATGACCAGTTGAGTGGTCGCTTAACTGCACAATATTGTCATCTGGGGTGCGCATGTGTTTTGTTTTGACCGGTCTGTTTGGAACGCGCAGTCACAAAAAAACTACCGAAAATTCCGCGGATTTGCACGTAAAACGTAAACTAACTCCTCATTTGTAAACATATCCTTACACGGAAAGGATCGACACCCGCGGTGACTAGTGGCGACCGACCCGAAAGACGCGTTTGAAATCTCGTTATTGGTGTACATTCTTTAAGTGGTTGCTTGCACTCCTGTTTGTTACTCCCAAAAATGCCTGCTTGGACGCAAATTCAGTCACAACTTCGCAATCCGAATAACCCCGTCGTTTTTATGGATATTACCGTCGGAACAGCGGTAGGTACACACGGACCCTTCCCAACGAAGACCCTGCGTGCTGATTGGTAAACTCGTATCATCGACAGGAAATTGGCCGCATGGTGTTCGAGCTGTACGCGGATGTGGTGCCGAAGACGTGCGAAAACTTCCGCCAGTTTTGTACGGGCGAGTACAAAAAGGACGGTGTCCCGATAGGCTACAAAGGATCAAGCTTCCATCGCGTCATCAAAGACTTCATGATACAGGGCGGCGATTTTGTGAATGTAAGTAGGCGCGATAGGCTGTGAAATAACCCCCAAAGGGAAGGATATGACGGGAAGTGTTGATTTCTCTCCCGTCAGGGCGATGGTACGGGGGTGATGAGCATTTACGGCTCGGCCACCTTCCCCGATGAGCACTTTTTACTGAAGCACGACGCGCCGGGCCTACTGTCCATGGCCAACAGCGGGAAGGATACGAACGGTTGCCAGTTTTTCATCACCTGCTCAAAATGTAACTTCCTGGACTACAAGCATGTCGTGTTTGGGCGCGTGCTAGATGGACTACTGATTATGCGGAAGATCGAGAACGTCCCGACCGGGCCGAACAATAAACCGAAGCTGCCAGTAGTGATATCGCAATGCGGACAGCTGTAACACCGGAGCGGCATTCCACCCAGAATCATCTTCGAATGCGGCGGTGGTGGTTAAAGTGTAATAAACCCAACGAAGTGCTGCTAAACATTCTTCAGCTTGATGAAAACACAGCAAGTATTTTTTTTTGCTCACTGTCTGAAATTATGGCGAAAGGACCCGGTAACATTCCTGCAGTGGCTGCGCGGATGCCATAATTAACCACGCCGCTGATGGTGCCCTTGAAAGTGGGATTGTATTTATAAACATGTCCGACATGAGCCTACGTGTAGCCTTGTGTGAAGAATAAATAGTCGGAGCCCGCAATGAGCACGTGCGCTGCTGGTCAATCCTGAAACGAAGAAATGATAGAAACAATCCTCCACTAACGAAGGCTGAAGCCGTTAACGACCATTCCGCGGGCCGTGTGTATATCCTTGCCCCGCTGCGGCCTAATCAATGTTCCTTTTTCCACCCCACCCCTGGCGTCAATGCTCAGCGCGCACGTTTTGTTTTTACGATCCTAATGAACGTTTCACACGCAATCTCTGCACGGCGTAGACGACACGGCTGGTCAGCTAGAGAGGACCGCAACCGTCTCAGCAGATCGATGCAGAGCGGGTGGCGAATGGGAATGAAAGCCGGAAAAGCCCTAAACTACACTTCGTTAGATAAAACGTCGTCGTTATTAATGGCTGGCTAGTACTAAAAAGCACAAAGGTATGACTGTGCAAAGAAATTGTAATTGAAACCGTCACATTTGATTATGAGCTTTTGTGGGGTGTAATTTAAAGCACGAAAATGGAGGTAAACCAACTGAATGACTCAATTTTCACGCGTTATTATTTAAATATTTGCCCTGTTCCGGACGAAGCGTGGGCGCTGCTCTTGTTGATGGCAAATTACTGCGGAAGTTCATTTGTTAGCTGAAAATGCTCGCCCTAGCTGCGAGGTACTCCCACTGCCAATTAGGAGGAGTACACCAACTCTAATCGGTTATCGGGACCTACCGGTGGGCTAGCCCATTTGCATAAGCTAGATTTCGCATGCAAATGCAATGCCGCCGACCTTGATCTTTCGAAACAACCCGGCCTGGGTTTGGCGGGCTTCTTTGCAGGAGGTTTTTGTCCTTTTTACCACCTTCAGAAAAAAGATTCTTCAGAAAAAGCGGTTACCTCGAAACTATGCACAGTAAGGATCATATGAGTGAATGCTCTAATATGGTTTCATTGGGTTTTTTTATCCTTATCTTTTTTCATTATGACACACACTGTAAAATACTCCATCCAAACAAAGTATACTGCATGGCCTACCGAGATCCTTGATGGTGCGCCTATCCGTGTGAGGAAACCAATAGGACCTTCACAGGCCCGCGGAGTGCGCTGTCCTCTCTTCTCCCGAAGTGGACTGAATATGTGAGCGCTGTTCCCATTCAAGGTTTTGCGAGGCAGGACATTACCCAAACGAAGCACAAGAACAACTCGAGGAAGGAAAAGGACGTCAGCACGATTTTTTATGGTTATTGATTGAAAGCCGTCCATCATCAGAACGGCTGCACAGGAGGCAGAGGAAGGCCATGTCGTCAGTGGATGTAGGGGCTTGACCAAATCGTACGTGATTTACGATCCACACAAACATCCAGTGACGATTTTTCGGCGTTTCGTATCCTGTTGTAAGAGGACCACGTTCCCCATCGGAGCGGGTTGTTGGTAAATATTTCTGTCAATTAGTATTTCCATAAATCCTTGCCCCTTCGAGCGGCAGGTTCATTCAACAATTCAACCTCGGTTCGGTTCATTTTCTTCCCAGGACAGCGTGCTTCTTGGAGCAGTATCAGTGTGGGTGTTTCCAGCACCGAGTAATGGTTTCGAGTGGCAATAAAAGTTGTTCGGAACTCATCATTATGCCGCAGGATCAAGGTTGTCAACAATGGCGTCCCGCGTCGTAACGGTGGTAGACTGGTTGTATATTCATGAGACAAAACTAATTAATCGTCTGTGTAGTACAACACCTGCCAAAGTGTCCTTCCGGTGCATGTACACTTGCCGTTAAGGTTTTGAAGCGAGACGAAAGAGATTTAGCTGCTGGAAGCCGTCTAGCGATGAAACTGTTAAAGAGTTCAAATGAAAATGTGCTATTTTCACACCCTAGGACCTCGAAGTGCTTGCTTGCTTCAATCATGTCTCTGGTTTCTCTAGTGGTACAGAAATTTAAATTTTGACTCTAATGCTATTGATATGCCATACTAGTAATACCATCTTAAACTACCTTTTTGACCACACGAAAAGGATCCACATTTTCGGACGTTCTAGGTGTTGTGCATTAAACGACGTTATTTTTTCCATTTTGAAGCGTTTCTTTTAATATCACTTGCTCCGTCAAATAAGCTCTACGAAAACATAACAACATTGATTTTGAGTCGCTTCGTTTCGTTCGTTCTGCCTTTGGTTATGATCTCTGCGCCATGGTCTTTAAAATAAATATACAAATATCTGCTCACGGAACATGGCCGATTATATACAATTCAACAACTCGCCTTTCGACCGACGAAATGAATATCTGAAAAATGCTTTACCTATGGGACTTACAAAAGGGAAAGGTGGGTGTGTATCGTAATGGGAAAAAAGGAACAAGAAATATAATGCCATAATATCAAGAAGCAAATATCTTCCTGCTGGTCGTCGTCACACACACACCCTGGCTGATTCGAAACGGGTGGCATAAGAAAATACTGTCCACTAGTGCGCTTAATGATGGTGTCCCGCAAATCCCGCTGATGATTGTAAAATTGGCTAACTAATTGCTTCCGTTTCCGGCTGGCGTTTGCCGGGGTCAGGATTTGTTCGATACGAGCACGTGGCTTTTGATGGCCGGTGGGCCAAACCGTTGCTCGGCCTCCTGTATGAAGGCATACTCCATCTGCTTCACCAGCTGGTCGAAAAACAGATTCGACAGTTGCGAGTGGAGGAGCGATTTGAACTCAAACGATACCCTGAAATCGATTACGCACGACTGCGAAATGTCCTTCAGGCCGGGACTAAACTGCCACGCGGTCAGCAGGTAGTTGAACAGCCTGCCGTCGACGCATTCCGCCTTGACGAGCGTGGGCGCCACGAGCGTGACGTTCGAGGTGTAGCTCTCATTCAGCGGCGGGAACCCGATGATCAAATCCGCCTTCAGCGACCCCGACTTCCGATCGTACACGTAGGACTTTTTGCAGAATGGCACAAACGTGTTGTATTTGTCAACGTCGGCAACTACGGAGTACAGTTGGTGCATCGAGTATCTGAAAGGGACACACGTGAAGGAGATGAACTTGAACTCGTCCTAAGCTGCTTGACCTTGGCGCCGTCTGTTACAGGAAGATGGTTTCGCTGACAGAACGTTCACGGCCGTGTGCGTACTCACCCAACCAGCTTTTTCTGGGTAAATTCACGGCGTGTTTTCGTTATAGGAGTGAAATCGAAGATTCCTCTGTACGTGGAGTACCTGCACATCCGGTGGGAATAGAAATGACGCAGTTGTTAGGCGCCTGTTTCTTATCAGGTGCGCAAGCCGAAGGTCTATTCTACTTACAGCAGCGGATTTCGCTGGTATTGCGCCAGATTACTCGCAAGAAACGCATGCTTCGCGCTTGCCACAATCCTCACCGACATCGCTTTCTGCGAGCTCGAAGCACGTGAATTTACCCACTAGAAAAAACGCTGCTCCGCAGCTACCTCTAGCTACCCGCGAGTGCTAAAACCGCAGATTTGCGTAACGCTGAGTATTTTGTGTTGTTCTGCGTGGCTTTCCCGATTTGCAGGTGAATTTTGATCAAGGCCACAATAACACGAGAGGAAAAAAAAACAAACATTCAGGTGACAACCTTTGACAGCAGTGAACGATGTCAGTGGGCAGTGATCAAAACAAACAAAACAGGGGTGGCAGCGTAACAAAAAATAGTGTAACAAAACGAGTAGTGGTCGAGGTTTTTGGGAATCTAAGTTGATATCTCACATTTGGGATTTCTGATATGCTTCATCGTGGCTCTATTGATGGTCGATTTAGCAGAATCATTCAGCATGAAGAAACTCACGGCGAGACGCTCACTTTCGTCTGGTCATACTCACTCGCCGCTCATTTCTCACGGACAACCAGCTGTCACCGTAGCTGTCAGTGACGCGTTGTTGTTTTTTTTTTCAATTCGTCAGGAATTTCGATTGTCCTCACTCCGCCGCAATCTCCACAAACGCCTAATCATCCGGGACAAATTGAATTTATTTGCAAAGAGAAGTGCTTTCCAGTAATTATAGAGAACTGAGAATAACTACTACTCCCCCTCCCGTTATCGCTCATCGTCGAGTACGCTGTGCGGTCTAAATGTGCTCTGTTCGATTTTTATCAACTTTCGACACTCCACGATAAGATCTCACTCACCCGACGTGTCTGTCTGAACTTGGCTCCGGGCTGGTTGGCTCCCGCGCGGAATATCGTTATCGGTGTATCAATTGAACACAGCGGCAGAACAGAAAGTTGGCACAGCGGGAAAAAGACAACAATTATGGCAGCACTTAATCAAGCGCTCGTGCTGGCCCTCGAAAGCAGTCCAAAGGAATCGTACGTGGTGGCGGTGGAAACACTTCTCCGTCTGCTGGACAACATCATACGCGAGCCGCAAAATGCCAGGTACCGGACGGTGCGGATAGATAATCCATCGATCAGGGAGAAGCTGCTGTCGGTGGAGGGCATGAAGCAGCTGATGCTGGCGATCGGATTTATCGAGTCGAACGGAACGCTAACGATCCCGTCGAACGTACTGCTGGCCAACCTGCGGCGGTATCGTGAATTCATCCACGAACGAAAGGAGCTGGTGAAAAATCCACCCAATCAGAGCGTGAAAAGTGAACCGGAGATGGTACTGCAGCCGTCGGGAAGTAGTGCAACGATGCAGCAGCCCCAGCAGAAACATCAGCAACAGCCAGTGATAAAATCTAGTCGTCCGTTTCTGGAGCGAATCGAATTTCCGCGGGTCGTGCAAGGCAACAATTCGTTGTTGCGTCAACTGGAGCTCCTTTCCGACCAGGTGATGCAATACGAAGACGAGCTGCTTTTAGCCAGCGCGAGGTGTTTCATCCCTATCGATTCACTTATGGCGAAGGCGAAAAGCAAACTTACCCAGTGGAAACGGCTGCTCGAATCGAACCCGAAACCGGACCAGGGCCAACCGGCGAAGGAGCCGAGTGAGGAGGACCTACTGCTGGAGGAGCTAACCGCTTGGTTTCGTGCGGATTTCTTCACCTGGGTAAATGCGCTTCCCTGTACGGTTTGCGGCAACGAAAGCACACAGCACGTCCGCAGTATGGTCGAGGATGGTGTGCGTGTGGAGATTTATCGGTGCTGCGGACAGCTGCGTCACTTCTACCGCTACAACGACGTCGAGAAACTGCTCCAAACGCGCCGGGGGCGTTGTGGTGAATGGGCCAACTGCTTTACATTCCTTTGCCGATCCCTGGGGTACGACGCACGGTACGTCTTCTCCACCGGCGATCACGTGTGGACCGAGGTGTGGTCCGAACGGAGGCAGCGCTGGATTCACGTCGATCCGTGCGAAAACGTGCTCGATGCGCCGCTCATGTACGAGCACGGCTGGCGCCGGGAGATGGTGTACGTGTTCGGGTTTGCGCGCGATGACGTGCAGGACGTAAGCTTCCGCTACACGAACAACCACCACAAGCTACTGCAGCGAAGACAACAGAAGGGCGAGTGCAGCGAGCAGACACTGCTCGACGCAATCTGGAAGCTGCGCACGAAGCGTCGCGCCGGGCTGAGCTGTACGCCGGAACGGGTAAGCTACCTGCGGAAGCGTACGATCGACGAGTGTCTGGAGTTGCTGGGGAACGCCGGCAGGATACCGACGGCCGCGGAACGGGAGGGTCGCAGCTCCGGCAGCCTGGAGTGGCGGTTGCAGCGGGGCGAGCAGCAGATCAACACGCGCTACATGTTCATTCCAACGGAGGAGGAAGTGCAGGCGAAGCAGTTCAACATTCGGTACTGCTGCGCCACCGATTGCTACGAGCGGTTTCTAAAGGGTAACTCTACTGGGCTCTAGTGTGGCTTGGGATGCGTCGGTCGGTGTTTCTAAAGAGAACGATTTTATGTTTGCAGGCGCAAGTAATCGAGTCAACGAGCGCATTACAGAAACATCGAACGGCTGGGAAAGCCGACAGTACGTCAGTAGGAATATCTTTCGGAAGGAGGAGTACGACTGGAAGATGGTGTATCTCGCGAGAACTGGTAAGATTCGCCTTTTCGTGGCAATTCTACGTAGGCAAGGTATAAACTTGGTTTCCTGCCGTATGCCCGATCCATTGTTAGTCATTCGGAACACATGTTGCCGCTTCAATGCAACTTTAGTACACGCAAATAATTGTTACTATTATCGCATCCACTTCCAGAGGGAACCGATGAGGCTACGATCGAATGGAACTTTGACTTTTCCGTGCAGGGATTGCGCGTGAAGCAGATCGAGTTACGCTTCGGGCAGGAAACGTACGAGGGAGCGAAGGTGGAGCTGTACTACATCAAGAGTGACGGTAAGTTCGCAATGCACCGCTCCACTCGCTGGAACATCTCACGGAAAGCTCACGGAAAATTCAACTCTTATTCCACCAGGTTCGCAATCGCAGGCGCTGTCCTCGCTCTGCGAGTGTGGTAAGTTCACGCTGCAGGCACGCCTGTCCGGTGGCAAAATGTGGCAGCACGCGCAACTATTCCGACAATCGAAATCGGCTACCGACGAGTACCCGTTCGAGATGAACATCGTTTTAATGTAGGAAGAGCATGCGTGTTTTGCCTCCTTTCTACCCCTTCTCTATCGCTCTCACCCTCTGGGAAATGGCTAAAAGAATTAGGCTATAGGGACCCGCCACACCGGCTCTGCCCGGTTGCGGCGGCATAGTGTATCGAATGCAATATACAACCATTCTAGTTTAGGAACGATTCCAAATGCACATCTCCGGTACGACCGTGGGTCTTTCCGCGGTCGGATAAAGCTAGTCTCACCTTACACACCCGAACGCACTTGACGCGTTTGACGTTCCAGTCTTCGACACAGTAATAAATCCGTTTTTACTCAGAAGTTTGTGCACCGAGGCGAATAGGAAAGAAAACCGGCGCTCGTTAATTTACAAACCCCTCCACGTTGTCGAGGGTTTTCTTTTTTATTTTACATTTCCTACAGTTTTCGTGTGATCCTGTCCTGTCCCGTGCGTTATAGTATCCTAACAATTCACCTGTCTTTTTTACATGTACATAGGGCACAAGCAGGGCGGTTTAAACATAGAAAAAAAACATCATACGGACCGCCTTTAAAGCGTATCAACATGGGGTAAAGTGAGTTCAACATAAAATCTTGTACGGCACACCGAGCTAAAATAGAAAGATGGGACGAAGGGTGCACAGGGATAGGGTAGGGGATGATCAACATCGATACGAGGGTAGCTGCTTGTTTCGCGCGCGTTTTTGGGGTCTATGAAATGCTGATACCATTTTCCTCTGCGCCATGATTGCATTACACGTAACATCCGGATGGGTTACTTCCTAAGTTGGTATCCTATGGCACTGTTGACACGACGCAGGTGTGTGTGGGTTTGTGCGCGCGTGCTTGGTACAGGAATGCTGGATGGGTCGACATGGGTGATGCCGTCGAGTCATACATTCCTTCATTCGAGGAATTCATTCAAAATTCATCTCTTGTGATTGATTTCAATCTTCCAATGATCGCACCTCTGGTAGGAAAAATTTGTCACCTAAGAAGAGTCCAAACAGCATCGATTCCTAAAAAGGAACCTCTTCGGGAAGAGTAGAATCACTCTTCAAATCGATTCGACACCACTAGTCGACCCGGTAAAAAGGGGTTTTATCGAGCACATGAAAGTTTAGCAGCGGGAAAAATTATAGGGCATGATATTTAACTGATCTTAACTCAATTATCGGCCTGAGAATTACTAAATTGCTGTTAAAATAAAGCTAAAAATTGTTACCGCAGAACCAATTTTCGTCCGACGCTCCAACTAGCCCCCGTGATGGGAGGAATAGTAAGTTAAAAGCATCGATCGATGTTATGATCGAAAATCGTTTCAGTTGCGCCATGAAGCAGACAAGTTCATATACACACTATTAGGTGTACGCACTTCCGGGTGCTCAGCACGCGTCCTTTACAACATGCATTCCAGAGGACATCGGTCTTAATCTGGACCGCCTTCCTCACACAACCCCACTAGCGCCTTTCCCTTCAACGCACGTCAACTCGCGTGCTGTTGGTCCTTCTCCTGGCCGTGCGTTTTGATGTGTTTGTTCAGGTTGTTGGACTGGTTGAACCGCTTGTCGCAGATCGTACACTCGAACGGTTTCTCGCCGGTGTGGATGCGCATGTGCGTGTTGAGATTGTTCTTCTGGTTGAAGTTCTTCGAGCAGATCGTGCAGCGGTACGGCTTCTCGCCCGTGTGCGTGCGGACGTGCGTCTTCAGGTTGTTCGACTGGATGAAGCGCTTCCCGCAGTACGTACACTCGTACGGCTTGTCCGCCGTGTGCACCAGCATGTGCTGCGAGTAGTCGTCCTCCTTCTGGAACGAGCGCGAACACATCTGACACTTGTACGGGTCCTGGAAGATGTGCGTTTTGATGTGCGTCTTGAGGTTGTTCGACTGGGTGAACGTCTTGTCGCAGATGTGGCAGCGGTACGGCTTGACCTGCTGGTGCGTCTTCTTCATGTGCTCGGTCAGCTCGTCCAGGTTCAGATACACCTTGTTGCAGACGGAGCAGATGAACGGCTTCTCGTCGTTGTGGAACTTCATGTGGTTCGCCAGATCGGACGGGTGCATGAACTGCACGCCGCACACCATGCACACCAGCTGGTGCGTGCGCATGTGCGTCGTGAGATTGTTCTTCTGGTTGAAGCGCTTCCCGCAGATCGTACACGCGTACGGCTTTTCGCCCGTGTGCGTCCGGATGTGCGTTTTCAGGTTGTTCGACTGGCTGAAGTTTTTGCCGCAGATCGTGCACGCATACGGTTTTTCGCCGGTGTGCGTCTTCATGTGCGTCGCCAGGTTGTTCGACTGGATGAACCCCTTGCCGCACACGCTGCACTTGAACGGCTTCTCGCCCGAGTGCACGCGTATGTGGATGGCCAGGTTGCCCGAGCTGGAGAACTTCTTATGGCAAATCAGGCACTCGTGCTTCCGGGCGCTACTATCGCCACCGTCACTTTCCTCCTCCAGCGAGGACTGTGAATCGTCCGCCGGGTGATGCTGATAGCCGGACGCGCTCGAAACGATGATCGAGCCCGGGGGCGAACCACCTGCTACGTCGGGCGCACCGCCGCTACCACCCATCGTTAGCTGGCCCTCGTGCTGTTTAATGTGCTCGATGATGTTGTTGGACATTTTGTGGCAGATGGGACACCGGTGGCCCTTGCTGGCGTCGAGATGCGGCGGTGGATGTTGTGATGCGTGCGCAAGTTGCTGTGTCGGATGTAAAGTCGCGGCGTAGAAATGATCCGACGTACCGTTACCGGGCGGAAGTGGGGTGGACGAACCCCCGTCAGCACCGTTCGCACCACCGCCCGAGTGGTAAAGGGCACGATTTTTAAACTCATTTTCATGGATTTTCATGTGTGCCGCAAATTGATCGGCCGTACTGAACGTTTTGTGACATATCTGGCACACACCGTCATGCGTACCAACCACCATCGTCGCATGCTGTTGTTGTTGGGTGTGATGTGTGCTGGGTGTTTGGTAGCCGGAAGTGCCCGAACCCGTTATTTGTGAGTACATCGGAGCCGGCTTAAGCTCGGTCATGTCGTGGATTTTCATGTGCAGGTTTAGGTTCACCTGGGTCATAAAGGACTTGTGGCAGATCTGGCACTCGAACTGCTTCGTCGAACCATAGGAAAATTGTCCCATCGAGTGCCCGGAAGACGAGCCACCGACGTACTCGGTCTTGATGATGTGCTGCGCAAGTATGGTAGGACTAGTTTTGCTGTTGGATGTTGCTACGGTGATAACTGGGGACGGTGCAGTCGGCACAGATTGCTGCTGCTGCTGTTGGACGTAGTTGGTTCCTTCGCGTGTCACGAACCCGTTGCTTTCGTGCGTTTTCATGTGCTGCGCTAGGAGCACGTTCGAGATGAAGCACTTCTGACAGAGCTGACACTGAAACTGGGTCAAAGTAGACGCTGCTACTGTTTGTTGTGGATGGTGTGGGATCTTTTGCGACTGTTGTGCCATGCCAGTCGCGCCCGATGTCGTACCGACGCTGCTATTACCAACAACACCACCGGTACTGGCCGAAAGGAATGGATTGTGGTAGAATTCGGCCGTCAGGTTCATGCTCAGCATGTTCTGGTGGTACAGCACGCGGTCCCGCAGGCCATTTTCCAGGTTTTTCATCGAGCCGGAACTGGCCGCCTCACCATACTTGCCAAGCATGAGGGGAAGTGGGAGATCTGCGGGAAGATGAGAGGGTGAACATTAATATCGGCGGTATTTGATTAAGCAGGCGGCGAGGTGTGCGGTGAAGCGCGATTGATCTTCCGCACAAACGCATCCCAAAGTTTCAGGGGTAGGCAACCCCGGATAGTACTGGAATAGCATCCTTAACTGAGCAAAAATAATCCTTAAACTATCGAAAATTAACAGCCGCCACAACCTCGTTGTTAGAACCGGCATATATCTCCAGCCATAGGTAAAAAAGTGTATGCGCATTGCCGACCACTGGCGAAAGCTCATCTGGAAGAAACCACCGGATGAAGGAACGCTTGGTGATTGTTTCGTGAAGTGAAGCGGTGCAATATTACTACGTGCGGCGATGCTCTTCATGCGCTACCCAATTGTTTTAGGCATCCCCTTCCGAAGGGCGCAATTGTTACACTTTCCAAACCACCAGAACCATCAGGCCACCACTTCGATCGCTCTCCTCTCCCTCGCGCATAACTCTCTTTTTATTCGCAATTTTGCCGTGCACGCGCATAAAAGTGAATATGAAAAAGCATTAAAATTTACTATTATTATTATTGCCTTTTCGGGATGGCCCTTCTGCTGTGCACGGTACGGCACGCACACACACACCGTCAAATCTGAGGCGCGCAAAAACGGCAGTATCAATAACCATAACCATTTACTACACCCCGAGTCGTTTTGGTCTCCTCCCCCTCAGCCACCGGACCGTTTGCGATCCACCAAACTGGGAAATCTTTTGTTGGCACCGAGCGGCTCTAGAAGGAGGCCTCCACAGCACCCTGGAAAGTGTCCTTCCTGGCGCGTCGATTGGGAAGGCTGGTCGTTATGCTGCATGGAACATGCATGCACACACACACACACACACTTACAAACAAAACGCAGTCCTGTTTCCTCTGGGTGGTAGGTGGCGCTTCGATGCTAGAAACACTACCGGAAGCACCTCAGACTCCGTTCTTACCTCGTACAGTTGTCGTACGCGCTTCTTCCGCTACCGATGAATTCCGGCAGAAAAGCCAGGTTCCGCGTTGCACAATGACGGGTGCTTCCCTAGCCGCGGTGGACCAGCAGCTCACCATCCATCCTTCACCTCAACCACAGCACCTTTCTTCACGGAAAACGGCACCTTTCTTCACAAGTGGATAACAAGGGCGGCAGGAACTCCGTTTTCGTCGGACTGTTATCGGATTGGGCGTTTTTTTCGGATTTTGGATGCTGCGGGATTGCAATTGCTACTAAACTACGCGAAATTGATGCGTCTTTCCGTCCGTGAAAATATTTTCCTTTCCTGTGTTCTTCTTCTTTTTATTGCTCACGCTAGAGTTGGCAGCACAAACGACAACTGGATGACGTTTCGTCACTGTCGTGTGCTGCGAGGGCTGCTTTGTACGACGAATTTGAATGGTATTCGTTTTGAATTTGGTTGTGGGAGTTGAATGTTCAATTTACTTCAAAACCTTTTCAGAGCAGTTTTTAAATAATTCGGTATGTTTATCCATCAGATTTCGAAGGAGAGATTATTTCAAATTCCTTTCTCTGGAAAGCCAGTGATCGTTTCTTCCAGCTCGACCCTGCAAAACGGTGCGCTCACGCACACACTTACGAGCTAATAATCAAAACAAAACACTTTTCGATTTGACGTTTCTCCCCGTGTGTGTGTTTACAAACGTGTGGAGCGAACTGACAAAAAGCACATGTTTCTCTTTCGTTGCGGCTCTAGTGCGGTGCATTTACTACTCACGCGATTGTTGGAAGAAATAAGCAAAATTTTATCGTTTTCAGTATTTTTCACGCTTACACCGTGTTCCGATTGATTGTGTAGGCAGCATGGAGATCGAATGTGATAAAGTGTTGCACCATGTGCGTGTTTTGCAGGAGAAAATTCAGTGCAAAGAGTTGGACCCATTTTCTAGGTTAAGGGTGAGTGTGGAGTGTGCGTGCGGAGCGCTGCACATGCTATGTTTTAGTGTTTTTGTTGATTGTTTCGACTTTCAACGATTCTTTCTATCCCAATAGAAGTTGAATTCACTGCAGATGGACGATATTTGCACTGCATTGGGCGAGTTGTTGGAAAATGAACGCTACACAGAGGAAATCGGTCGCCGGTTCCGCAGCCTCCTGCTGTTGATTGTCACTAATGTGTTCGAGAAGGAAGAAACCACAAACGGTGTCACCGCCCCATCGAATGCAGTAGCAGATACGCAAAAGTACCAGAGGAAATGTATTGCACTATCAAAATTAATACTGTTGTGTCCGGATGTGTTGAGGTGAATAATTGCTCGTTAATGTACCCTCGTCGGTTTGTAATAGTGATTTTCTTTTTTTCAGATACTCGATGCATTTTTTCCGCAAAAATCCATCACCATTCGCACGCACAACAGTAGATAGTGAATACAAACCGCAACAGAAACAACGCAAACAGCAGCAACAGACCAAGCAAACAAACGAACTGGAGTTGATACAAGCGTGCTATCGGTATCTGATGGCGGATTCGGTTTATTTTCGTTCGGCTTGGAATTGGTCAGAATTTTTCGAACAGTTCGACGGAAAAGATTGTCCCCGGAAGCGATACTACTTAAACCGAATAATGTCGAATGTGGCGGGTATGTCACAGACTGAACTGAACGCTCTGGATAATGGCATACCGGTGGAGATGGTGCTGGAGGAGGACGAACGTATGAATGCCCACCTCGTTTCCAATCACGTCGAGGAACAACCATCGAATGAGGCACCGTTCGAAGCGTGCAAAATCATTTGGCAATACAAGAGCAACATCGTAACGAACGTCGGTGATGTTCTGTTACCGATTTTCGATCAGGATAACGTTCGTCACTATCAACAGGTGGCGAAACAGCAGGAGAAATCCCAGTCGGACGCACCACAGATCTCCGAATCGGATCTGGTGGCTAGTGTGAACTCTACGAAGCTTAATCTGCGCAACCTAGCGCTCGGTGTGTCGTCCGGTAAGGCAATCTGTCTTTCAGGACCGGTAGGAAGTGGTAAAACGTCGCTGGTAGAGTATCTCGCTAAGGCTACTGGCAGAATCGCTCCGAGAGGAGCCGAAAGGCGTAAGCGGTCGGTGCTGAAAGAGGATCCGTCGAAAAAGCGTAAACTCAGCAACAGTTCCAAGGACAACGAGATGGACGTGGATGAATCGTTCGAATACGATGTTGAGACGCTAAGGAAAGGTGCCCTGAAAAGTGGTTTTCTGCGCGTTCAACTCGGCGATCAGACGGATAGCAAAACTCTGCTCGGTCAGTACCGCTGTACGGATACGCCAGGAGAGTTTGTGTGGCAACCGGGCGTACTGACGCAGGCCGTGATGTACGGGTATTGGTTATTGCTGGAGGATCTTGATTCCGCCACACAGGACGTTTGCACCGTGCTGACGAATCTGCTCGAGAATGGATATCTGAGTGTGCCCGGATTCCGAGACTGTCTGCGCGTAATGCCGGGCTTTCAACTATTCGTGACGCTACGGTCCGGTGCGAAGTCGAATCCATCACAGGTACATAGCAGCACGTACAGTCTGCTGGAGAAATATCTATATACCGTCACGATCGTGCCATTATCGCGGAAGGAGCTGAGCGATATTATATGCATTCGCTATCCGAAGCTTCGTAGCGTCGCTTCACGCATTGTGGACATCTATTTAACGTTCTCGAGCGGCTGCCACTCGGACGAGGATGATGCGAACTACACTGCCGATCAACTGGCCCTGCTGGAGCAACCCCAGCTCGACGTGGATGAAGTTACGGCCGCAGTGGAAGATACTTTGCCCCGTTTCAGGACAACCGGCAGCGAAAAGCAGGCGACGATGTCGTTCCTATCCGGTCCCAACAGACGTCTCGTATCGACGAGGGATCTTATCAAGCTGTGTCGCCGGTCGGATCCATCCTTTTCGGCGACCAGCGTCGAGTGTGCGTATTTTGTGTTCCAGAACGCAGTTGATCTGTTCTGCTCGCATATTCCGCACGGACCGGGACGTACGAAGCTCGTGACGGGAATCGGAGGCAAGATTGGAGTGCTTCCGAGTCGGTGCGATCATCTGTGTGAAGAGTACAAACCGGCCGTTGAGGTGGGTGTTAGTAGTGAAATTCGTGTGGGAAGAGTGGTGCTCAAGCGTTCGCTGCCGGCAGAAGCGAATGAAAACAACGAAAACAACGGCGTCCTGACGGATCAGTTGGAGCATGATTTCCTAAACAAACGCCAGAAGCTCGACAGAAACGCTTCGTCGCGTGTTAAAACAATGCAACACCGGGCGGGGTACGACGAGCCGGCGCCCACGTTCTCCTTCACCCGACCGGCCGCCTGTCTGCTGGAACGGATCGCGGTGGCCGTGTCGCAGAACGAACCGATACTGCTGGTCGGTGAGACGGGTGTAGGCAAGACGAGCTCTGTGCAGTATCTGGCGTACCAAACGCACCATAAGTTGGTGGTGGTAAACATGAACAATCAATCGGACGTGTCCGACTTGGTCGGTGGGTACAAGCCGGTCGATTTGGGCTTTGTCGTGACACCGTTGCGCTACGAGTTCGAACGGCTCTTCCGACGGTCGTTTAACGCGCAGAAGAATGAGAAGTTTCTCGCAAACGTTGCCCGGTGCTACGGGAGCGGGGAGTACGATGTGCTGGTGAAGCTGATGCTGAAGATAGCGGAAAAGGCATCGCTTAAGAAGGGTGGCCAAGATCTGAACCAGAAGCCCAACATGGAGGAAGAGAGTGTACGTGAAAATTGGAATGTGCTGCAGGGAAAACTTCGAAAATTGGACGGGCAGCTGAAGAATTCGGTAAGTTGGTTTGTTTCAATAATTTTTGTTGCGACTGTAACAAGGGTTAGCTATTGGAAGGGCTGTGTAGTATTACCGAACAGTCGGTGAATAAGGATAAAAATATGAAAATATGAAAATGTTTTTTTCTCGCCCTTCAACAGATCAACGTATCGTTCGCCTTCATTCCTGGTTCGTTGGTGAACTGCATTCGCAATGGAGACTGGGTGCTGCTGGATGAGATCAATCTCGCCTCGACGGAAACGCTCGAGTGTCTCTCGACCATCCTCGAACCGGATGGTTCGATCGTGCTACTCGAACGTGGCGACTACACGCCTGTGAAGCGTCACCCGAACTTCCGCATTTTCGCCTGCATGAACCCAAGCACGGACGTGGGCAAGAAGGATCTGCCGGTTGGCATACGGAACCGGTTCACCGAGTTCTTCGTGGACGAGCTGCTGGCGGAGACCGATCTGCTGATCCTGGTGAATGATTACCTCTCGTCGACGGGTATCCTGAAGGCTCGCATCACTAACACGGTGAAGCTTTATCGCCGATTGCGCGCGATGGCACAGCTCGAACTGAACGACGGGCTCGGCAACAGGCCCGTGTTTTCCCTGCGTACCCTGTGCCGTGCGCTTTCGATCTGCGGTAAAAATCTGTGTGGTTCGATCGAACGCAATCTGTTCGAGGCGTTTTGTATAAGCTTCCTGACGCAGCTTGACCTGAAGTCACACGCTACGGTGCTGTCGTACATCCGGCAGACACTGCTGCCGAAGGATAGCACTGGGGTGGTGGTGAAAGCGTTGGCCCCGATACCACGCCCGAAGCAGAACACCGAGAAACAGCTCGATTTCGAGGGGTACTGGATCGAGCAGGGTCCGCGGGAGGTGCAAGAGTGCTCGAGCTACATCCTGACGGACAGTGTGCGGAACAATTTGCGCGACCTGGCCCGGATTATCTCGATCGGACGGTTGCCAGTGCTGCTGCAAGGACCAACATCCGCCGGCAAGACAAGTTTGATCGAGTACATCGCGAAGCGCAGCGGCAACGTCTGCCTGAGAATCAACAATCACGAGCACACGGACCTGCAGGAGTATATCGGTACGTACGTGGCTGACGTGACGGGAAAGCTGACGTTCAGGGAGGGAGTACTGGTGGAGGCGATGCGCAACGGACACTGGATCATTCTGGATGAGCTGAATCTAGCACCGAGTGACATTCTCGAAGCGCTGAACCGTGTGCTGGACGACAATCGCGAATTATTCATCCCCGAGACACAGGTGGTGGTGAAGGCGCACCCCAACTTTATGCTGTTCGCTACGCAGAACCCGCCCGGACTGTACGGCGGACGTAAGATGCTGTCGCGTGCGTTCAAAAATCGGTTCATTGAGCTTCACTTCTCGGACATCCCGAAGGCGGAGCTGGAGGTGATCCTGGAGCGGCGCTGTCACATACCGCGCTCGTACGCGGTCAAGATGGTGAAGGTGATGTCGGATCTGCAACTGAATCGGCGTAGTACCACATCAAAGCAGAATTTCACGCTGCGCGATCTGTTCCGGTGGGGTAACCGGTACACGTACGCGGATAAAGTGTTGCTCGAGGATCACAGCTACGACTGGAACCAGCATCTGATCGACGAGGGGTACCTGGTGCTGTCGTCGAAGGTACGTTACGCTATCGAGACGGAGATCATCCGCGAAGCGCTATTCACACACTTCCGGAAGCGCGTCGAGGAGCAGTGTCTGTTTAGTTTGTCCGCACGTACATCGAAGGCGACGCGATCGATTTTGGAACGTGTGATGGCGTGCAGAGCTGGATCGAGGACGGAGAGTGTGGGCGAAGAAACACGCCGCGGAACGGGAGGTATCGTGTGGACGTTTGACATGCGTAGAATGGCTGTGCTGACGGCAAAAGCGTTGCAGTTTAACGAGCCGGTTCTGCTGGTCGGACCGACCGGGTGTGGAAAAACAACCATCTGTCAGTTGCTGGCCACGCTGGAGCACAGGACGCTGAGGATTCTGAACTGTCACATGCACACCGAGGGGGCCGATTTCCTCGGAGGACTTCGCCCATACCGGACCGATCAGAGTGACGCACCGCTGAATGATGATGAGCAGAACACTCCGCACAAAAAGCACCAGCTGTTCGAATGGTCTGATGGGCCGCTGATTCTTTCCATGCAGGAGGGAGGCTTCTTCCTGGCGGACGAAATTTCACTTGCCGAAGATTCCGTGCTGGAGCGTCTCAACTGTGTCTTGGAACCGGAGCGTACGCTGCTGCTGGCGGAAAAAGGTGGCCTTTCCACCTACACGATCACGGACGGTGAGATGCAGGCGAACACCGATGATAACGAGGGTTTCGTTATTACTGCGCGGGAAGGCTTCCAGTTCTTAGCCACAATGAACCCGGGTGGTGATTTCGGCAAGAAGGAACTATCACCTGCGCTTCGCAATCGTCTGACGGAGATTTGGTGCCGAGCGACGGATTCGGAGGAGGATTTGATACGCATCGCGGAGAACACACTACGGCGTGAGGTGGCTTCTTTGGAGAGCGCTCCATCGTTCCCGGTAGGCGAAATGGAACCTATTGCACGGGTGATTATTCGAGAAGTTTGTTTGCTGAAGCGTTCTATTGAAAAGCTCAACTTCAGTATTCGCGACGTGCTGGCGTGGGTTGGATTCGTCGCGAAGAATGCCCCACTTGTGGGACTCCCGGAAGCGCTGATATACGGTCTGGAGACAGTGTTTCTGGATTCGCTGGAGATGTTACCGTACGAAACGTACGATGAGATCGTGACAATAAGACGCCAAATGAGACGGGCGCTGATGAGCCTGATGAAGGAACAACTGAAGTGGGACGGAAAGATAAATTTGGTCGATTACGATCAGCAGCAGCAGCAGTCGGTGGGAAACTCGGTGATCACCTCAACGGTGAGTCGATTCGGAATTCATCCGTTCTACATCGAACTCGAACCGGGCGCACCGCAAACGAAGAGACGTGGTACGGAGTTTATGTTTACCGCGCCCACCACACAGCGCAACTTGTTCCGGCTGATGTCCGCTTTGAGCCTCGATAAAGCAATCCTGCTAGAGGGTCCTCCGGGTGTGGGCAAAACTTCGCTGGTGGAAAGTCTCGCGCGTGAAATCGGGTACGACATCGTGCGCATTAACCTATGCGAGCACACCGACCTGGCCGATCTGTTCGGGACGGATCTTCCGGCCGATGATCGATCGCTTGAAGTGTCCGGAGGAGAGCATCAGGAGCAGAGTGGCGGCGAACGTCCAACGCTTGGTTCGTTCGTGTGGCGTGACGGTCCACTTCTAGCAGCGCTTAAAGCTCGTCGTAACACCTGGATTCTACTGGACGAGCTGAATCTTGCACCGCAAAGCGTGCTGGAAGGTTTGAACGCCATTCTGGATCATCGCGGTGAGGTGTACATAGCGGAGCTGAACAAAACGTTCCACCTGGGCAAGCGCACACGAATCTTTGCCGCCCAGAACCCACTCCGTCAGGGTGGTGGACGAAAGGGTCTGCCACAGTCGTTCCTGAACCGATTCACGAAGGTGTACCTGCGAAAGCTCGAACGGCGAGATTTGCTGCATGTGGTGGAGGGTAAATATAAAACGAGATTCGACACCCTTGGGGAGCAGTTAATGAAAGGTGAAGCAGAATCAGTCACCATGCCAAAAGCCTCATCCGCAAGCTATTTTGAGCATCGCAACGAAAAGCATCAGATGGGCCTGAAGTTCGATCTTGCAGAAAGGATGGTTCTTTTCTCGGAACGCCTAGAGTCAGGGTTGGCAAACCTGGAGTTCGGCTACAAGGGCGGTCCATTCGAGGCAAACCTTCGTGACATCTTGCGCTGGTGTGAGCTGTTCTTCAGCGAGAGTTGTGGATATGTGGTGTCACTGCAGCAGCTTCTTCCAAGGGAGACCATAAGACATCACTTGCTGGTGGTGCTTTTCGAAAAGATGAAACTGGTCTACTACCAGCGGATGCGTGCGGAGCTGGACAAACGCTATATAGTGACTGCTTTTTCTGAAATATTCCAATGCGATGGAGATGAGATGGAGCGTATATCGCAAGACATTGGACTGTACTGGACGGATGATAAGCTGTACCTCGGTGACATAGTGCTCCAAAAGAACGTAACTCAGGAGTACGAAGGGGCGCTGGATGCCATGAAACAACAACCTTCAGCAGGGGCTGGTAGTAACGTGACGCTAGTTCTCGCCAGCCAGCTAGAACTGCTCAAAAGTGTGACGGAGTGCGTACAACTCGAGAAACCAGTGATTCTGTGTGGTCCAAGTGACTGCGGTAAAACGAAGGTGATCGCGCTGCACTCGACGCTGGCCGATGCCTTTTGCCAGGTGGATACGATCGACGACTCAGTGACGGGAAGCTTCCAGCAGTTTGATTTCAACCGTCATCTAGAGGAGATGGCTTCACTGGTGGAGGGCACACTGCGACAGAAGGTGAAGAAGTTGCTGTTGCGTTATGGATCTACTGGTTCCTCGAAGGGAGGCGCTGTGTTGGCATTGCTGGAATGCTGGGAGAAGTACGACAAGTTGAGTGAAGGAGCGGTAGCGTTCACTGCAAACATCACCAGCTCCCTGCAAACGGGCGAAATGATACTGTTCCGAAAACGACTCAGTGCACTGCAGAATGTCATCATCGTCCTGCGGCAACAGTGTGCAACGAACAGCGTAGCGGTCGGTCGTTTGAACGGTATGTCCAAAGTGTTGGAAAAGCTGGAATACCTCTCCAAACAGGTACAGACACTCAACACTGGTGGTCACTTCGAGTGGGTTGACTCCAAAGTGGTAAAATGTCTGCGCACTGGACAGCACATATGTCTCGAACATGTGAATCTGTGTTCATCGGCTGTTCTCGATCGATTAAATCCAGTGTTTGAACCGAACGGCACGTTGATGATTTCGGAAAAGGGCTCGGTGAAGACGAACGACACTGGTGACGATGAGACGGCAGCGGAGGTGGTCCAGAGACATCGCAACTTCCAAGCATTTCTGACGTTGGATCCGAAGAATGGTGAAATCTCCCGTGCTATGCGCAATCGTTGTGTAGAGTTGGCTTTCGCGAGCCGGGATGTGTACGCAGAGGACGATCTGAGACGTCTTGTCTTTGCCAGTGGTGTCCACGAGCCGTACCTGATCGAAGCGTGTTTGTCCATCCATAAAGAGCTACGGAGCAGTTCCGGACAGTCGGAACAGTTCAGTCCATTCGGTGTGGCACACTTGGTACGTTTCGCGCAGCTGACGGCACAGAATCTACAAAAGCAAGGAGCAGGACGTAGCACCGACTGTTTGAAACTCAGTGCGATGGATGTGTACGTGCGGTCCTCCAACGTAGACCTGCTTGGCTATGGTTTAGATTTCTACCGGAACGCACTGAAGGAAACGATCGAGAAAGTGATCGAGGCGGTTGCGATGAGAAGAAGTGCAGTGCGATTTGAAAATGTGACTCTTCGTGCGAGTGGTCTTACCAAGTTGGCTCGAGTTAAGCTGCAAGCCGAACCGTTCCTTGCACTACTGCGTGGCTTTACGGAAGGATTGGATGGATCCAGAGTATTGGCGGACATTTCGACTGAGTTTCAACCCATTGCAAGTAAGATTGACAAAGGCTTCTTGAAATATCTACTGTACTTCTTGTACGAAATCAGCACTGGCGAAGATGTCAGTATGCGAGCAACGTATCTCCGTAGGAGCATCGGTGAAGCTTTTGGAGTGAAAAAAGAACAAGAAAAGGTGCAGGCCATCCCCAACGGAAGCAGCATTCAAGTAGACATCACTGGAATGGATGAAGACATTGATCAGGAAAAAATTAAACGCAGTTGGGATGCTGCACCAGGCAGTTTGAAGCTACCAGAACGGCCTGAAGTGTCCCGAAAAATGAAATTGGAACCCAACGAAGATGTGGTGAAATCATCGCAGGATATCGATAAGGATGCGGAAGTGACCAAACTGCTAGCCTTGGTTGTAGAGTTGAATGAGGTTTTAGCTGGAATAGTCCAACAGAACACTGCCGGAGCGGGAGATCTTCCCTGGAATCGAAATATGTTTCCAAGAATCCGTGATTATCTGGCAAACAACAGCGTGCTCGATCCTCGAAAGGTGAGCAAAGAACTACTGCTCAACACAATTCTTTCACCTGTTCAGATCGACTCCGTAACAAAGCTCAGTCAAATCGATCTACTGTCCTACTCGAAGGCCGTCCGCGATAAGGTGATCAACGATGGAATTGGAAATGGGCTTCTACTAATGCTGTACGAATTCTTAACCAAGTATCGTATGATGGTTGTGAAAGCGCTAAAAGAACTTCCAATGAGTGATGAACTGTACGTTCGGCTTATTATCTCCAATCAGTGGCTGAATCGTTTGATCGCTCTGTCCCATCGTAAGCTGTACGAGAATAAGGAGGTGAAGGTCGGATTGTTGGACAACCTAACGCTCCATTTCCAGTGGGTTGAGAAGCACTGTTTGAGTCTGTTGGAGAAAGAATCGCAAACATCTGCTGAGAACAGTGTCCGGGAAGTCTTGCGGCAATCAATTACTGAGCTAACACATCCGTTGCTCACGATTCGCAAAGCGTACGGCAAGCAGTTCCTCGAATATTTGCCTCTGTATAGTGCTGACCAGGTGGAGCAGTTTGTGAAAATTACAAAACTAGTGGATGAGCTGAAGCTAGTGCCGAAACTAGGAAAACGACACACATACGAGGAGTTCCGACGAAGAGTTATTCGGTTGCATCACCCGAAAATGGTCGATATGAAACGATCTCTTTTGGCGATCATGTTTAAACGACGTAATCACGCAGCGATTGATGAGTCAGTGAAAGATTCTAATATGACGGAATTGAATGCAATTGAGTCATCGAAGGTGGAGTCACTAAGGAGTTATCAAAAGCTGATCACGGCTCGAAGCGGCGTTAGTGACGATGCACTACCGGATCAACAGTTAAGCGAGGTGATCGACGCGATTGCTTCCTTCGAGAAGGATGTAAAATCGCTCCCGCGGAAAGAGTTAATTTCCACTGCCAGCAAATACGAGCTGGAACGTCAACCCTTGCTTGAGTATTACGTTTACAAACTATTGATAGCATCTCGAGCCCGTACGCAACACCATCACATTCGTATGGATTTCGTACAAAACGTACGATCGCTCGGAATCGATGCTCTGAGCGCAATCAAGTTACAGACCGAAGATGAACATCATATTACGGTGCAAGCGTTCAACGCACTGCTGGAACTGATCGCGGAGGAACCTAGTGAGAAGGGGTTGTCCATTGTACCATCGCAGCTGTATCGAAGTTTGAGCACCTACTGGCATCAGTTCTGTAGCACCCTGGAACGGCTGGAATTGAGTTCAGTGTCGGTCCAAAGAGGAGTATGCTATAACATCGAGAATGAAGATATTTACGAGGCTCATCAACACAGCCACGATCCTGATGCGACCGATAAGATCACTAGTAGCTTCCGTGGAGCGCTACTCACGATGAACTGTTTGGCGATAGTCTTAGGAAAGGGTTCGAGTAGGTTCCGTGTTACCGGACTTGGGGAGTTGCCTGACTGGCGTCATACACTCGGAACGATCAGCACTGTTCTGTGGAGCAACTCTCGTGTGGTCTCTGGAGATTATCAGGCGGAAAGTAATTACTTGCAGCTTGCTACTGCTACTGCCAGCAAACTGCTGAAGGAGTTGGACCATATTCTAAAGGAGAATAACGATGAAACTCATCAATTTGTGAGCGATTTCCTTGCCATCGCTAACCTACTACGCACAACATATCAAGGGCAAAACGTTAAGGATGATCGTGATCATAACTGGCAAACAGCATCGCTGATGCGCACGCTTACCGGGACACTTGAACTGAATATGTACGTGTTCTTACCGCTGCTTGATCCGGTTGAGAAGAATCGTCTGAAGAAACGCTATATCGAGGAAGACATCGAGCTGCTGGAAACGCTGGTCCGTACGTACGACTGTATGTCTGTTACGATGAACTACCGGCGACTTGGTGACCATAATCGGCGACTCTTCCTCGGTGAGATCGAACGACTGAAAGCGAAAGGTGAACGCCTGGTACGCAAGGTAGCCCTACGTCCCGGTGATGATAATTTGTATGCGGAACTTGTGCGTGATGTGAACAACTTTCTGCTCTCCTGCTGCCATCCGGCTACGATAGGAACCCTCATAAAATCGGTCATCCAATGCCTGGAATACAGTGTGGATATGCACAACCCGGTCAACAATCGAAACCATACGCAGGCGTTCCTGTTGAAAGTGTCTGAGTTGCTGCACCAGATCGATCTGTGGAACGACATTGCGCTGCAATTCGAACATCATACGCTGAAGCGTTACGATCCATACTATCGTGATTTTATGGCACCTTTGTGTAACTCAATCGCTACATTGAGATACGGACTGAACGGGCTGAGACACTGTCTGTGTGCGAGAAAGGTGACAATCGAGCAGAAGCCGAGTGGGGCGTACTACGATCTGAACGAGGCTCGTTCGCTGAGGAAAATGTTGGTAAAGTTCGTACAGTTTCCTTGTGCGAAACCACTGGAACTGTTCGACGATCGACACAAGGTGAACATTTATTCGGTGATGGAGAAGCTACCACAACCAGAGCATTCTTATTTCCGATTGTTAAAAGCTCGTCTGCAAGAAGTTTACAACAGGATCACGGTGGAGCGCATCCTCGGAGAGCGCTCGTTTGCCGAGCTCGATCGCATTGTCAACGTTTGCAATCAAGTGTGGCAGAAGCAGGAGCATTTGCGCCGAAAGCGGCAGGCCGAGGAAGATAGTCTTTATCTGACGAAGTCGCACTGTGAAGAGGAAAGCGAAGACGTCGTGGCACAGCGTGAGATCAACGAAATGTTCCCGAACTATGTCGACGAAGACTTTGCGGAATTCATCCAGAATGACACGCTGGAGCAGATCATCAAGACACCGGAGCGCAAAGATAAGCATACGACCGATACGATCGGTGACGAAGATTACGCGCTGATTTGCGAAAGTTTCATCATGCTGATGGCGAAGCATACGCGTTCTTACTATTATCATCCTGACGTGAATGCTGCGGGTGAAACGCAGGATCCGGCATCAATGGACTTTGTAAAACCATTCGAAACAAAACTGGAGATTTTCGCGCAAATCGCGCACAAGTACGAACCCACCGTTGGTAGTGAGTTTGATGAGATTGCGTACGGTGCGTTGAGTTTGGCGGTTGGATTGCTGCAGGAACGGTACGATGATCAGATGGAGGTGGGTAAGATCGAGCGTAAAACAAAAGGCGGATCGCTGCTAGCAACGAACTACAATTTCTACACCGACGCCAACATCCCGGAAGTGCTGCAGTGCGTGAAGGCTTTGAAGATGGTGGATGCACGCGTTCGGGAGTTGCTGCAGGAGTGGCCAGATCATGCGGTACTTAACGATATCTTGCTGATAATGCAGCGCATCCAGGGTTTGCCATCTACGGCACCGATTGTGCGCTTCAGTACGGGTCTGCAGCTGCTGCGTCAGAAACTGGATGAGTGGAACTCGGTTGCTCACCGCGGGAACAACATGCGCGAGCTGGAACGGGAAGTCGTGGAGTATATCCACCGCTGGATGAGAATGGAGTTGCAGTACTGGCGAGAATGTTTGTCACGGACGTTGGAACGCGTGCGCTCGAAGGCGTACCGATATTGGTTCTTCATGTACAATCTGCTCCACGAGTACCTGCAAGTTGGTGCAACGCGCAAGGGTAAGCTGAGCCATCTGCTTGACTACAATAAGGTGGAAAAGTGTTACGGCGAGCAAGAAATTCTGGACGAAGAGGAAATGGCAGAAGAAGTGGAAGAGTCCGGAGTAACGATTGAGGATGTCATAAAGGTGCTGAAGCAGTTCATGGAGTCATCCAACTTCGCCGAGTACGGCTTGCGGTTGAGAGTGATGAAGTCGTTCGAACAGTACCTTCACTATCTCGACGAGGAGCAGTTTGGATGCGATCGTGCCAAGCGTGACACACTGATAGCCGCACTGTACAACATCCACATGTACTTTGCACAGTTTTCGGACGAAATTGAGGAGCACATACGCACGAAGCGTGTACCGATCGAGAAAAAGTTGAAGGAGTTCGTGAAGATTGAGTCGTTCAACAAAGATCTATCGTACTTCAGCATGCGTAACAACATTGCCCGCGTCCACCGGCAGCTGCACAAGTTCTTGAAGGAGTTTGAGGAAGTAATCGCTGCACGTGTGGCGCCCATCTTCTGTCCCAAAGATCCGGCTCGCGAAATCAACGATGCCGACGAGCAGAAGGTGAAGGTGTTGCGCTCCGAGGCGAAGGTAACGTACTACATGGTCGACGTGAAGAGTTTTATGGCGCCGCGCAAGCTGATGGAGAGGTTTTCGGTTGATAAAGCGATCAAGGCGAACGAGGTCGAAGGCACGATGAACACCAGTGGGGCCAGCAGTCAGCAGGGCGCGGCACAGCTGTTCCAAAAAATTGACCGTTTCTTCTCGACCGCGCGTAACGTGTGCCGGGAAGCGATTCTGCATGCCCCCTTCCCGGGGTTGGTCTATGGGTTAGATACGTTCATGCACGAGCAAATCGAAACGATCGAGTATCTGCGCGGACTGGAAGTGGACCGGACGCAGCCACGACCGAAACAAAAATCCCAAGCTAAGCAAATTCTCAACCAGAAGCGAAAGACGCTGTCGGACTTTTACAAAACGCTCGCCGTGCTCGGGCTGAGTTACCGATCGGGGTTAGTTGAATCGGCGATTGGAGGTGCGGATCCGGTTGATCCAACGATCAAACCGTTCAGTTTGAAGCTGCTAACGCACGCATCGAAGTACCGGAAGGTAGATCAGCATATCGTGTTCCTGAACGATAAGCTCAATCTGTACTACGCCAAGTGTGTGTTCAAGATCAAGTTGCTATCGAAGGTGATGTTGCAACCGGACGCAGATATCGCGGGTCCGATCAATGTGGACCGTATCAAGGGCTTCTCGATCGACATGTTTTTGGTGGTGCAAAATCAACGCAAATCCTTGTCGGAGATGGTTGATAGCGTGTTCCAGCTGCGGGAACTGATAGCGAATCTGTATCAACTGAACGGATGCCTAGAGGAGGAGCAATCGTGCGATGACGATGGGCTACGATTCAGTGAATATCGTCAACGAGTAAAAGTCGTGCGACAATGTGCTTTAGATGCTCGTTTAGTACTGGAACAGTTCCAGCTCCTGCTTGCCTCAGCGCCAAACCAGGCAAATGAGGAGTTGCAGTTACTGGAGTCGAGTGCAATCAGTGCCACAGGCGGTTGTTTCCATCGTGATTCGGTTGAGTTTGGAAGGCTTGCACAGTTGTCACAAGAAGCGCTCAAGCAGACAGTTGATTTGAACGAAGATCTTGGAAAGACGATTAACGATGCGTACTACATGCGAGAGCGCACTGTACATCTTGAGCAGAAGCTGGCCGCTATTAGGGAGAAGTTGGAAGCACTCAAAAACGTGTTCAAATTCGTTGATAGCGTTGAAGAAAGCTATTCCGTGTACGGTCAGTCTGTAGTGGAGTTACTGCAACGTTTTGAGCGGTACCAAAAGGATGGTTCCGAGGTACCGTCCTCTGGAGAGAATGACCTCATGGATGTCTCATTTGACGATGAAAGTGTGAATAATGAGATTGAAAATATCATCCATAGCTTGCTGCTTGCAATGCAAACAATCTACAAGAAGTACTCCGAGATTGAACCGGAATCGGACAGTAAAGAGGTGGAAAAGAAAAACCAAGATACGGGAGCCAACGCGAACGACGGCGAAGAAGATGACGAATCCAGCTATAACCTACAGGAGCAACACCTGAAACAAAAGATAAATGCAGATCTTTTATGTGATTTGAAGACGCTGAACATAGCGAAGGTAGTTGGAAAGCTGCATGGATTACTGTCACAGTTGGAGCCTGAAAACAGGGATCGTGTGACATTGCGCACCCTGATCGTGAAACTCACCCGGCTTGTTCCAATACTGGAACAGTACAACCTGCTCGTTGAGTACTATCTCATTCAGCAGCTCGGTGCGCACAAGATCTGCACAAAAATGCTTTCCGTAATGCTAACTGTGTTCATCGAACTCGCCACGAAGGGTTTCTGTGTGCCGAAGGATTTGTTGGGCGAGGAGGCCCAGGAGCAGAACGGCGATCAGCAGAATGATGGTGATCAGGGTGAGAAGTTCGGTTTTGAGGATGGTGAAGGTGAAAAGGATGCGTCGCACAAAATCGAAAGTGAAGATCAGCTGGACGATGCACGCAAGCCTGGAACGGAGAAGGAGAAACAGGACGAAGAAAAGGATAACAAGGAGGAGAAGGGAATTGATATGAGTGAGGACTTTGACTCGAAGCTGCAGGATATGGAACGCCCGGAGGGTTCTGATTCAGAGGAGGAGAAGGATGAGGATGAGGAGATGGATAAGCAGATGGGAGAAACGGAGGAAGGTGCAGAGAAGCTGGACGATCAGATCTGGGGCGACGATGATGAGAAACCGGAGGAGGAAGAGAACGACAACAGTATGGAGGAGGAAGAGGGCGCCGGATCGAACGAGAAAGACGAACGGCACAACGATCTGGATTCGGAGAAGGATAAGCAACAGGCAGGTGACGAGAACCAGCAGGAGGACGGTATGGATGCGATCGATCAAGCACCAAGCACGGATGATAAGAAGAAGCAGCGCCCGAAGGATATCAACGACATGGACGAAAACGAGGGTCAGGAAGAGGTGGAGCAGGAAAATCCTTACCATAACGAGCTGGAAGAACCACCGGAACCAGAGGATCTAGATTTGAATAACGAGATGAACTTGGATGAAGGTGAAAAGCAGAAAGATGAGGAAATCCAAGAGCAGGAAAATCCGTTCGATATTGACGCAATGAAGGAGAACGCTGAAGGTGAGCAGGACGGCGATGAGGACGAGGAGAAGAAGGACGAAGAGGGCGACAAGGTGGACAATCCTGCCAATGATAATGGTGCTGATTCTTCCGATGAGGAAGAAGAGCCAACGGATCCGGACGGTGCGGACAAACTTGCTGACGAGCAACCGGAACCTGAGGAAGATCCGAACAAAGAGAATGCCGATCAACAAGTACCCGGCGAGGAACAAAAGAAGGACGAGGAAACGGTCCAGGAGGAAGAGGAGCAGCCTAAAGATGAGCAGCAAGCCAAACGCCCCGACGAAGATGAGCACCACGAGTCGCACGATAAGCGCACGGAAGAGGATCGCGTGGAGGCTATGCCGGATGCGGAGAACAAGGGCACAAGTGATCAGGTGGCCAACGATAAGCCGGACGCGAAACAGGAGAACGAGATAGACGAGCAGGACACGGGCGAGGACAAGGAGGGTACCGGACAGGCAGAGAACGAGCAGTCCGATAAGGGTCACCGGGGCATTGCGGAGTCGAAGAAAACGCGCACCCGTAAGGACGAGCAGAAAGATCGACCGGAGCAGCAGAAGCAGCAGCAGCGCAAACAGGGCCACACCGACGAGGACCGGTCGCTCGGTAATCCGGATCAGGCGGAAAAGAAGCGCCTCAAGACGGTCGAACAGTTGAATCGCGAGGAGCGCCCGGATTCGGAGGAACAGCAAGAGGAGGATGAGAATGAGGAGGAGCGCAAGGAGGATGAGTTTCAGCACGTGAAGGACGCTAAGTGCGACGACAAAACGACCATGGATAATGCAACGGAAGAGCAATCGAAGCAGGTGCAACATCAGGAGAAGAAGGATGACGAGGAAGATAAGGGCGGGAAGGAGGAAGAAGAGGAAAACGCTGATCAGCTGATGGAGGATGAGGAAGAACCACCGCAGGAGGAGCTGGACGAACGGGAGCTGTTGGAGAGTGAGAAAAATGAGAGCAAAAAGGATAAGCCGGCCAAGAAAGACGAGCAGGCGCTGAAGGAGAAAATGGAGACCGAGATGAACGTGGAGGTGGAGGGTGAAATCGTTCCCACGGCAACGGTGGCACGTGGTGACGACACCGTAGCGCACACGCTGTAAGTATAAACCGTATTCCCTACCCAATACCTACCAAGGATACTGAAAAGGGCACTGTTTTTTTTCAGCTTTGAAATTCTACACGATGTAACACTCCCAGACGAACTCACCACCACCGAGCAGCTCGATATGCGCAAGCTGGTGGAATCGGAAATGCAAACATCCATTCTGCAGGATGGCACCGGAGATCACGAAGCGTTCGAGCAGTGGCAGCATATTTCGCACAAAATGCTGCCGAGTGCACGGGATCTCTGCGAGCAGCTCCGATTGATCCTTGAGCCGACGAAATGCACCCGGTTGAAGGGCGACTACCGTACGGGGCGCCGTATCAACATGAAGAAAATCATCCCCTACATTGCGTCGCAGTTCCGTAAGGATAAAATCTGGCTGCGCAGGACGAAGCCGGCCCAGCGGGACTACAAAATTACGATCGCTATCGACGACTCGAAGTCGATGGACCATAACAACTCGAAGGACCTAACGCTGCAGGCGATTTCGTTGGTGTCACAGGCGCTGACGCTGCTGGAGAGTGGCCGACTGAACGTGATGTCATTCGGCGAGAAGCCACGGATACTGTTGAAACACTCGGATCAGTTCGATGGGCCAAAGCTGATTAGTGCGCTGAATTTTGCCCAAAATCAGAGTCGCATCGCGGAGCTGCTGAAGTTTGTGCGAACGTTCAGCTCAGAGGACGCATCCTCGTCGGAGAATGGCGTGTTCGAACATTTGATGCTGGTATTGAGCGACGGACGCAATATCTACAGCGAGGGCGAGAAGGAGGTGAAGAATGCAGTGAAGCTGGCGAGACTGCAACGGATATTCATCGTGTACATTGTAATCGATAACCCTGATAATAAGGTAAGTGTTTGTTGTCGAGAAAATGTTTGTCCTGACAAATGTTTCAAATGTGTTGTTTCTTTTTTTTCTTCATCAGCACTCGATTATGGATGTGCGAGTGCCTCTCTTCACGGCAGACAGTTCGCAGATCGTGATGCAGTCGTACCTCGATGTATTCCCTTTCCCGTATTACGTGATTGTGAGGGATTTAGGACAATTGCCGATGGTATTGAGCGATGCAATGAGGCAATGGTTCGAATTAGTGAATAGTGAGCAGTAAACCATATGGCGGTGCAGGCTAATGTTAAGGACAATTATGAATGATATGTTGTTATGTTAAACATATAAATGAAATACTTTATGAATAAAGAATTTATCAATAACTTTATGAATTATTTGAACACCTTTACGGGAAGTATTGGAATTTTAAAATTGAAAGATTTTATATTCCATTCAAATTACGTGTTGCATGCGCTGTGTCATCCATGCGACCATTGAGCAGATCGTGCCGAAAGAACACGCGCGTATATAGCACCGCGTTCAAGGGTTGCTTATGAAACGTCAAAATAAGGACGCAAAATTTTGTAAAAAATAAACAAAGTCCAAACAATCTGATCGGCGAATGTTGTGTTTTACGGTATTTTAATAGGCTGTTGTAAAAGGATTGCTTCGAAATGGCTGATGTGCGCGATATTCTTGAGTTGGAGCGTCCGGTAACACCGGAACTGACGAAGGAGGCACTTTTAAACTCCAAGAAACGGACTGTCGAAAGGTAACAACACCGTACCAAACTGGTGAACGCATTTTTCCAGATGCTAACGAACCGAATCGTGATTCTTTTGCAGAAAAATAGTTGCCAAACGTCCCGAGGGTATGCACCGCGAGGTGTTTGCTCTGCTGTACAATGATAACAAAGATGCCCCGCCTCTGCTGCCCACGGACACCGTGTCCGGCTACAAGAAAACGAAGGCCCGGTTGGGCATGAAAAAGGTGCGCCGTTGGGAGTGGGCACCGTTCATCAATCCGGCCCGTACTGATCGAGCCGTCTTCCATCATTGGAAGCGCGTTTCCGACGAGCAGAAAGAGTATCCGTTCGCGCAGTTCAACAAACAGCTCGACATTCCCACCTACACGCTCAACGAGTACAATGCGCACCTGAAGACGACCAAGTGGACCAAACAGCAGACGGATCATCTGTTCGATCTGGCTAAACGTTTCGACGTGCGGTTCATCATGATGTGCGATCGTTGGGAGTGCGCTAACTATGGCATCAAATCGGTGGAGGATCTGAAGGAGCGCTACTACGAGGTGGTGGGCATTCTGAATAAGGTGCGCAACAACAGCGGTGGCCCGGTCGAGAAAAAGGTGTACGTGTTCGATGCGGAACACGAGCGCCGGCGGAAGGAGCAGCTGAAGAAGCTGTTCGACCGCACACCGAAGCAGGTCGAGGAGGAACAGCAGCTGCTGAACGAGCTGAAAAAGATCGAAGCCCGCAAGAAGGAGCGCGAACGCAAAACACAGGACCTGCAGAAGCTCATCTCCCAGGCGGACCAGCAGCAAACGGAGCACCATCAGAAGGAACAGCAGCAGCATAACCAACATGGTCCGGCCCAGCACGGTCACCAGAGCAGCGGCACGCACAAGAAGCAGGACAAAAAACTGAACAAGAAAAAGATCCAGCAGCAGCCACGCACGTCCAAGGTGGACTCGGTGGTGAGTGCGGTGGAGAGTGCCGGCATTAAGTTTACCGATCTGCGCGGCACGGGCGTGTCGCTCCGCTCCCAAAAGATGAAACTGCCAGCCAACGTCGGCCAGAAGAAGGCGAAAGCGCTCGAGCAAGCGCTGCAGGAGTTTAGGGTCGATCCGAATCCACCGCCGATCGAAGAGATCTGTGTGGCGTTCAACGAGCTGCGGTCGGATATGGTGTTGCTGTGCGAGCTGCGAACGGCACTGGCAACGTGCAACTTCGAGTTGGAGAGTTTGAAGCATCAGTACGAGGCACTGTGCCCGGGTAAGACGCTCAATATTCCGGCCGCGCTGGTAAATCCTCCGGCGGATGAAACGGTAAGTGGTGCTGATGGGTCTGAGGCAGGAGCGATGGTTTAATGTGTGTAGCAATAGTTTGAATAACAAATAAATGTCCCATTTTAATTGTATTCGAGTAGAACTAAAACCTGTGCCAGGCAATCCGAACTAATTACTCTGCTGATCGAAAAATGTTTAATTATCGTGACGTTTTATTAATGTTAATTTCAAAGTCTCGTTAGTAGTTTTTTTTAAATAATTTGTTGTATTTTCAATTACATGTGCCCTATCTTGATTGTAAAGAAAGAAAAGATAATTACAATCCGCTCTAGGATAACTCGTCGAATAGGTATTTCTCATTTTCCTCATCGGTTTCACATCCTTTTTTCTACAGCTCTGACGTGTCCTTTGAAATAATGGCAGCATCGTTTCCGGTTTCCCACCGGAGCCAAGCAACCGTATCGAATCGCTCGGACGTGACGGAGGCGTTTTTGGGAGACAACCGAAATTGTACCCTTAGCAATCCGGATAGCCGTTACAACAGATCCGGAATCGATCAACCGGTTCCTGCTCGCTACGCCATACGACGACAACGATAAAAGGAACGAAAAGTGTCTCAGACAGCAAATAAAAAGGGGTGTAACATACGTAAGCAGGAAAGGATCAACGTTAACAGAAAGAACGACGGAAATGCTGAGGTAAGCGTGATGGATTACGAACGGAAAGAGAGAAAACCACCCGGGCAGGAAGGCCGGCGACGAACGTGTGGGCAGAAGGAAGCAAAAGCAAAATGCACAGCGCTGTGTGTGGGTGAGACGAGACAAGAAAGGAGCACACGCGGGATGTTTGCGTAAAAAATCGACAAAAAGAACTATGAAAAAACACAACGAATCCAGGGGGAAACAAACGGAACAAAACAAAACCGCGCACAGAACGATCGCAGTGCGGTGCGAACGAAAGAGTGCGCGCGACCGGCGCGAGTGAGAGGGCCGACCAAAACAAAAGCGCCCGCCACACGCACACCAGCGCGCGCGCGCGCCCGTCGGAATGAAGGGGCTTCGCGGAACCGCGGATCATGCCGCGGATCATAGTTAGTCGATCGAGCGAACGGCAGGGAACCGCACGCGCGTCTCAAGCGAAAGTAAACAACGTCGTCGCGCCGTATGCGTGTGTATGCGGAACGTGTTATCGAGTTGTGTCACCCTGGGCGACAACCTGGTGCCGGAGCGCGAGCTTTGCGGTCCTCAGTTCGGGAGTACAATGCAGTACATTTCAGTGTCGTGTTGAAAATCGTTTTACGGACGCCGAACGCCTATGCTGGATCGTACGATCCGCGATCCAAACGGTGGGCATTGGGGACCGTTTGTGCCGATAAAAAGTGACGAGTGAACAAAGCCCGCGTATCGACAAGTGTTTGCCCAAGAAGGCAAAGATCGCAGTGTGCCTAGAATTGCGAGGTACGAAGTGTGCTCGCGAGCAAGTGCTTAGCTCAGCTAATAGTGCAAAGAGTCCGTTGAACAACGTGATGCCCGCAGCAGCAGCAGCATACCGCAGCTCGATGGAATTCAAAACCCGCAGTTATTTGTGTGTGCACCCGTTTTAGAGCGGGTCTGGTTTAGGGTCCCCGTTTCGGTGGACGAAGCATATTTCGCCGTGATCGTGGTTTAGTGGTTTTTTTTTGTTAGTTGTTCTACCGGTTTTGTCAGTGTCCAGCGGCCCACGACTGCCGCCGCTTCGCACCGTTCCAATTATAACGACCCAATACAACAAAATACGACCTCTCATGAGCATTCGGTACACGGTGGCTTATCTGCACCGTCGGGTCGGGGCGCGATTTTGTACGGTGTTGGTGTGTGGTAGGAACTGGAGGCTCTGGACCTCGTTCCAAAAGCAGTAGGCGTTGTTGCGAGTAAGCATATCTGGACCACTTTCCACCACACTCGGTGGAGAAGGCACATTCGAAGCACCAGTCCTATCTTGGTCACATCCCGATCCCCCCGGAACATTACGTAGCAGCACGAATGAATACCCATCGATAGTACACCATCGTGAGCGCAGGATGAAACCTCAATCAAGGTAGGCAAAGACTTTGTATCATCCATTTTGCTGTCGGGTTTCGAGGGGGAAACGTGTGGCTTGGGGTTATGCATGCGGACCAGCAGTGATGTGTCCTTTCCCCGCGATGACGCCGTTCGGCGAGCACTTCTGGAGGACACTGTGTGAAACGACACCGTGCGCGTGCGTGGGTGACGTATCTGTGTGTTTTTTTTTCTCCACGGCGCAAATGCGGCCCCGAAACTCCCACACAAGTTCGTCGTTTCGCAAGAAAAAGTGAGTCAAGACCCGTTCCCTGCGGTGGTCCGTAGGCAGCATCGCTCGGGCGGGCCTTAACATTAGTTGGCATTATATCTTGGTAAAGGTTTTAAATATAATTGTATTTTTTATCGTCCCACTGCCTAATTGGTGGTGGGAGTTTATATTTGAATAATTGTTATGCTAAGACGCTGGAATGGAGAAACGTTAGTCGATGGCGATAGCCTTCTTTGATGATCAACGTTAAAGACGACATGGAAACTGATTCGCGGTCTTGTTCGCGTTTTGTTTTCCGATCACAATGGGTGTATGGTCCATCAAATCATCTCGCGAATCGATTGTGTCTGATCAGCGCGATGTTCTTTGACAGGAAATTAAATCTCTCGAAGGTGTGTCGGCTCAAGCCTCAATTGCTTTGAGCAGGCTCTTCACCGCATAGTGCCATCGTTGCATTCCGGTAACGAGCTTCGTTCGCAAGCTTCGTTTGTTAGCGAGAAGATTAATTGGTTGTAATAAATCCCTTTGCTCGCAGCGTTAGACGCGTGGAAGACATTTGCGCTGTGGTATGTCGTTTCTTCCACTTACTTGCTAATTGTCGCCTTCAGGGTATCAATTCGTGGCACCTTCATGTTGGTGGGACCGGAATCTTTACTTGACTGAGAGCTTGTGGTTGGATCGGGAGTGGATAAGGCAATATCGGAAACCTGTTGAAACAGTTACACTCGCTGGTCGGTGGTGTGTGAGTTTTTTTTTGTCACTACCCCTCAGGAAATAGCCATCAACGTAAATAAGTTGTCCGTGTGGGATGAACCAACCGAATGTCGATGACAAGTAGGTGCAGCGATAGGCGACGACGACCGTTTGTCGTCTCCATAATTATCGCTTAAGACAAATACACCCCTTCGTTCGTGTGTCTTGGACACCATCGACGAGACAACTTTGAGGAGGTGATCGAAGAGGGATCGTTGGGGACCTATCGACACTATCCCAAAACAATTAATCATATGCCCAAACTTGATCGTGCCTTTACTCGTGCCTGCTGTGTTTCTTCCAAACCACCCAACAAGCGCTTTCTTGGCGTGAGCATCCTGCGGTTAGAATCGTAATCGGAACCGAAATTTATCTTCTCGATTTTCTGTTGTTACTATTTATCACCGCGGTATTTTCCAGTGCGCGGGAAATGACACGCCCAGCGAGATTGATAAAACCGCAAACGCCGCAGTGCGGGGGACAGGATGCGGACGTCTTACTTTGCGAGCGGAAGTTTACCTCCGAAACTGATATGAATTCTGGAAGGGAAATTGAAAGATAGCAAAGCTCACCGAGTGCTCCGGTTTCTTTACGGTTTTCGGCGAGCGCCAACTCGGTGCGTACGACATTCTTCCGCATTCTCGTCCTCGTCGGGACGGCATTTGGCACGATGATTGATTGTGGGCACCACTCGTTCCAGGTTTCGCACCGGCCACGGTCGCTGCTCAATCACGACGTGTTAGAGTGAGGCACATAAGCCGCGCCTGGATCCAGTGCCGAGTCGATCCAGCGAAAGATAACCCAGCCGTTGGCTGCCTCCGGTTTTGGAGGCTCGTTAGGGATTTGTCAGCTTACGAGATGGAGCATGTCCGATATCGTCGAGGATTTGGACGCGGTTTTCTGGTAGCACCTTCCGGAGGGGATTCTCTGAATGTGGTTCTGGAATGCCTCTTATGATAATTTCTCCATACTCCATCAACAATAGGCGGTGACCCGTTAGGTGGTGTTACTTTCGAGAGCGTTTTAGACATTGAAGAGAGTCTAATCCTGCGTGGGAAGTTTGATTAATTGTAGCGTCGGTAAGCAAGTTGTACATGATGTATTTTTAGCATAAAAATGATGTCCTAGATCCCGCTTGGAACTGCATTCCATGAATATACTTTCAATAAACACTGTTTAATTTGATCGATATCCCACTCCACAGTCAGATACAACGTATTGCCTAGTTCTTCAGTTTTTATGCATCTCTCAGCATGTCCGCAAGTTCCACCAGATAGTTTGTCAGAAAGTGCAGTAGGGCAGCACTCGGTGCGGTGCTCAAAGGACGGCTTCGTCACGCTGCATTGTCATCACTTCCACCGGGGAGTCGCGCAGTCAAAGTTAAAGCCACCAGTTCGTCGTTCCCGCCGGTCTTGCATTCTCTGCTTTATCCGTCGGCCCGTTTTTGGGTCGTCGACGGGAACGTCGCTCAGCGTTGAGAGTGTTATCGCGGGCGTCAATTTATTGCCTTCATTAGTTACGGATCCCGCGTGGAGCGCCTGCTGACGACGACCTGCCGCACAGGCGACAGAACGCGATCGGCTTATTTTGTTTTTCATTTCAAGAAAATGACTTCAACCCCACAAGCGGCTGCGGCGGTTGCAGCTGGTCCGTTTCTAATTGTAACTTATTCGTATTTGATTAGGAGCATTGGTCACAACACGATGATGAGCCGTTTGTGAGTCTTTTCCAGCGGGTGTGTGTCGGTGTGTGTCTCCGAGACGATTTTTAACGCTTCGTTTGCGTCGTTGGAAAGTTGTATTCATCGCCTCCGACAGACTAAGCGACAGGATGTTTCCGGGACCATGGGCCATATTTTGAAATAGTAAAATTAACATTCCATTTGATGGGAGCTCCCAGCAGCGAAGGTGTGTCTTATCGGGGAAACCGCCCCGCGATATAAAGTGTCAAAATAGAGGGCACGTATAAGGGAGGCGGCTCAAATGCTAAGTTATTATCGTCGGAAAAACGAAGCGGCACTAGACACTAGGTGGAATTGATTCCAAAACCGAGCTGTTCGTGATTGCTAATGAATGAACAGCTGCGGGGAAGTGAAAAATATCTCCATCCCACCGTCGTTGCGTCAAATTATTGTGAACAAAAAAGGGTGTGCTGTTACATCCAGATCTGGCCGCCGTAAAGCTCTACTTCACATGCTCCAAATCGTGCGCCGAGTGCAGCAACATCCATTGTTGTTAATTGCAATTGCTCCCCATATTTCGGGGTTGGGGTGTGTGTGCCGCTGCTCATTCCAATCGGTTCGGTGTCTCTTTTTGCCGAACATGCAGACTTCAGGTATCGCTGGATCCAGATCTCGTGGGCACCGCAACTACCGTCGACCTAATACATCATAGACGCACACCATACACACACCCCACAGTGGACGCTAGTGTTTCCGTTCTGAATGAGCGTTCCGCTTGGTGGTTTTATTGTTATTCAAATAAGTCGTTACCATTTTCCTGTACAATCATGGCGGCGCCTTGCGCTGCTTGTGTTCTGGAGTCAAACGCTAGCAAGGGCTAGAACAGTTTTCCCTCCCTAGAATTATGCGCAATGGTTTGCGTTCCTGTAGAGTCGTTATTCGAATTTGTCACCAACGATATAGACGGACTCTCGATGTGGCTGTTCTTAAAACATATATCGAAGCATTGTATTCAAATTTCAACCTCCGCTGGGGGTTCTCGGAACAAAGATAGCTGGGCTCGTTGTGGTTCCTTCTCGCCACACCGTGTGCCGCGATGGTGCCTGCATTTATAGTAGAGTTCGAGAGATTCTCAAGTTCGCTTACGGGCTGGTTCTGATTCCCTGGGTCGCAATGCATCGAGAAAGGAAAGTTCACAGTGGAAAAGTCTGTCCACGGCACCATTATGGCGTGACAAATGTCATTCGCCTGCCGGTGTTGTTTGTGCGCCGCGAGATGTTTGCCGGAACGCCACGAAAGAAGAGCTCCCAGCGCGCCGACGACGGTCTGTTTTCGATGGCGAATGAAATAAAAAACTAAAACTACATTGTATAAATCGACAAGGGAGCGGCCACAGTGACACGTCCCATGTGCGATCGGAGATGTGACAATCAAAATGCAAAAAAAGGAATAAAAGAATCAATTCAACACTCTCCACGCCCAGCCTGATGCTGCGAGTTTCGCCTTTAAACCTGATGATCGCAATGGGTTGTCCGATCGGTACGAAACGGTGGGCTTTTTCGGATGGCAGAGGATACACACGGGCACACGTATACACATACGCGGGGTACATTATTCAAAACTGTGTTATGGGCCCGATTGCCGGCACGGGACCAGTCTCCACTGCTGCCAATCGTATCTGTCGCTTTCCTTTTTCGGGGCGCTCCCACTTTTGTTCAACCGTGTGCTGCTGCTCTGGAGATGTTCTGGAGCATCCATACAACGGCCACCAATTATTACACACTTGACGTTCGGAGCACGGCAAGCGGGGTAGTAACGAAGGCGTGTGGTCGTAGGAGGATCTGAAAGAGGGGACAATGAAATTATGTTTTATTCCAGTTTTTGCTCTCGGGATGCGATTGTTTGTAAATAAGGATAGGCTCTGGCTCCTTGCGGGGCAAACCCGGAGTGTTGGTTCCCTACAAGGTGATTGAAACAATCTAAAAGTCTTCCCAGAATTCATGCCATGTACAATGTAGTAAAGCACTGATTCATATAGAGATAGGTGCAAGACTTTCAACTAGCCCCGCCACTCAGATGGATCATTCACGGGCTTATTTGCACACATTGAGTTTGTTCTTATCGGAATAAGGGTGCTTAGTAAACTATAGTTATACGACTGCAATCTTACAACTTGCGCGTTGGCACAAAGAGAACACAAAAGCAGTGTAAATCTATTACAAAACCCTATTTCCTAATTTTTATGAAAAGACTGTCTTCCACACCAACACCCTATGGAAGTGCATTAATCTTCCCACATCTCACAACCCGCGTATGCATCTACGGTGGCATGGTGGTGGGTCCGTTTCCCGTCCTCCCGATCGAGGCACGGGACGAATCGATCGTAAACTATCGCATCTTGTGGCTGGCCGCGCAATAAAGTACAGTACAAAGTTATGGGACGCATCGGGAGCCATCGGTTGCGTGTTTTCTTTTGGGGGAAAGCGGTTCCAGATGTGTCGGCGTAGCCCCCACGTATTGGATCGTTACTTTGCGGTGTGCTGGGATGTTATGTCTACGTCTGGAGTTGGATTCTGCGTCGACTTTCCGAGCAGTGCATATGCGTCGGTTTGCAGACGAAGCACAAACGTGCAGATGAAAAACAAACACGTTCATACAGTGACGATCGCTGTTGGTAAATAATCGTGGATGTTGGAGTATGGAAAATGTGTTAATCAAGCTAAATATGTTATAACCGAGAACACTCATTCTTGGAACATTGGGTCGATCACCGTGATCGTGTCATAGATCAGTCATAGATCAAACTTTACCCTCCGAGCCCATGATCAGGAGTGAGTTGTTGCAAAAGAATGATTTCTCTTACCCTATTTGTCGTTCGTATAGTTCCATTGCTGCGATTTAGCATTCGGTAAGCGGCGATAATGACGGCAATGATGATGACGACGACGACGACGACGACCACGACGATGTCCATACTGCCGCTGGACGCGCGCGCGCTCTGCGAATAACGAACAAATTTATGATCGCCTCAAGGGGCGCAACCTACGCGCGTGGGCGAACCTCGTGCAGCTCGTGGAGCTTGAAACTCGATTTCATCATACACAGCCTCACCGGGAGGCGTTCGCCGCGTTTGTGTCTATTTGAAAGCGCCAGTTATTTCGGACCGCTGATAGAAGGAGAAAGAGCGAGAGAGAGAGAGAGAGAGGGTGACTGAGGATTCAAGTTTTCGGTATATCATTACCGGCTGCCAGACTAGTAACTTGGTGTCCCCCAACTGGTCGGATGGACTGGATTTTGCGCGCGGAGGTTTTTGGGTCTTACGTCTAAATCGGAATGACTGGTCGGATGGCTTTTGCTGCCCGGTAATCCTCGCCCTGAGCTATTCCTATCCCCCGAATATGCGGGAGATGTGTTGGTGGAATCCGGTGATTTCCTTTTTAGAGAAGCTTCACCTAACCTCTCTGACCTCCGCGTGGGTAGGTTGCCTTATTGTGTTGTTAGCTAAATACGTACCAAACCTTCGCGATATGTCCCTGGAGGTAGTGCACACCGGTGGTAGACTTTCGTAATAGACTGGCGCGTATCAGGGAACTTACAACGTTTCTGCATTCCACGCGAGTATCTGGGGATGTAAATTTCCTCAAACAATAGATCAAGCTGTGCGTAGTGTCGTGTCGCGCGAACCTTCCCGTATGGACCTTTGTTGCATGGCTGGATTCCTGCCGGAGGTAGCCGTCGTTTTGTAGTCTTCGTTTCGGTGTTGCCGGTTCCCGTCGGGGCCCGCCCGCTGTTTGCCGACACAGGACCCGATCATTGGATGCCCAGGTGGAAGAAGTTGGCAAACAAACGACCAAAGACCTAGATTTTGGATTTAACGTGGAGACCGTAGGAGCTTTTGAACGACGCCACTTTGGCCCCGTTGAACGTTCTTACCCTTCCAGGGGGTTTGAGGTGTCTTGTTGGACTTTCCCTTTACCCTCTTCGCTCCAAACATCTCCAGACATGGTCCACTCCCCGCACATACGAGCTTGAGGATGATAAGATCTTACATGCATCATGCGGGACGCATTGTACGCATTGCACCAACCGGGTCTCTGGCTGTCACCTGAGCCCTTTTCCCTTTCGTTTTCAACTCTGCCGCGGTTGACATGTCCGTCGTGGATTAAAGAACGAGACACGCAGGGTTTGAAAGCTTAGCTTGGAAAGCTCAAAAAGGTGCTTCACGGATGCGCAGCTCGTGAAGAACTGCGTACAGAGACGTACCGTTAGTGCGTGATGAAATTGTCCACCTCAACACCCGGTTCACCGATAGATTTGTGATCTAAGAGCACTTAGCAGCGCGGCCGCACAGTTTGCTCCCGCCGTACGATCGGTGGTGAAACTAGTTTGTTATATTTGCCTTCCGTTTCGTTCGCCTCGCAGCGCTATCTTCTAGGGCAGGTCTAGATGTAAGGAACTTAATCCAGAGAAGTGGTAGGTGGTGAGCAGAGTGAACAGCCTCCAGCGGCAGTGTGCGTACGCGCGGAGTACGAGGGCTTAAGTTATGTTGGCCAATTGTTTGCCAAGTATGGTGACGAGAGTTCGACCGTACGTGTTACGCCTTGCGATGCCTGCTGGAGCGTTTATTTGTATGTAAAATATTTGATTGGGAAAAGAAAACGGTTGCTGCTGGCTGACACTCGATGCAACAGTAGGAGCCATGTATAATGTGGCTGCATACTCCCGGCGTACGAGATTTTGTATGATAGTTGTGCCGATTGCGGACGAGCTTTGTCGATGCTGAAGGATTTTATCAGTTCCCCTTGAAATGGACACTCCGTTGGTCTAATGGTGTACAAATGATCATAAATTTAGTGATTATCTATATTTATGGCGAAAACATTGAGGTGCTACTGCCGCCGCAGTTCACCGTTCCTAAATTTAAAGTACCAGTTCGTTATGGTCTTAACCGGACGTTGATCCGAGCTTTTTTAGCGAGATTTAGTGACTAGAATTCCGGCCGTGTAGTGTTTGAAGGTCATAAAACATAATTACAGTTGCTCTATCGGGCGCGTTAGTCTCCACGGCTTCACGAGTCCATGAATAAAGTGATAATCGTAAATACCTATGGCCATCGAGCGACCGGAAAATGTCTCACCTTCCACCTTCAAGCATCTTTGTATGCAGGCGGTATAAGGGAAGATTTATGTGTTACAGTTTCATGGCACTATATTTATGGTAAAAAATTTGGATGACAACGTTCCACGGCTTGCTCAGCCTATGAGCGTCTCATATAGCAGATGATCCCAAAGGCTGAACAATAACTTTCACCTTTGGGGACTTTGCGGAGGAGTTTGTTTGAACGGTGTGCGCGATGTTGCGTATAGAAAGCCGTTTCGTTCCGAATAATCTTTTCGGCAAAATTTATGTACCGACTCCCTTATATGGCGACACACCAATATTTGTATCCATATGGATATGGATTTCGGAAAACAACGTCGATAACAAGAAAGGGAAGGCACACAAGGCACTAGAATGACTGATGTGGCAACGTTCGTTTTATTTTTTATGTTTGCTAGCCACTCTTATCCATCCACGCGTGCCTATTTGTGATCTATAATGTGGCTGAAATGCGATGTTGGTCCTTTGAACCGGATCGCTCGCTGGGAAGGCGTCCAGTTTCCAGGGTCGGCAATCGTCATTAATAAACGTCGCTTTGAAAATGGGCTGCTTCATCGTTTGCTTGCGTCCATAGATGGAAGAAGAGCAAAGCCAAGATGCAAATGAGAACGGTTTGGCAGAGGAGCAGCGCACGCCACTGGGAAGATAGCACAATTTATGACATTCATTATCGTCTTTAATCGATCCTAACAGACACACAAACGCAGACAGCGGTGGTGTGCTGTGCAGAAATTAGCGGCTCAATGCATCGTGAGTGAGTTTTTATCTTCGAAACATCCTCTTTTGGGGAGATGCTTGTCTGTTGTTCGGATTTAACAGAAGGTTTATCTTAGATTTATGTCCCATTGGCTGATGGTGAGTTTTTATTGTTTTGTTAAGAAATATTTAAAAAAAGACGAGTGAGGAAAAGGAATTCTCCAACGTCTCGCCGTGACTCGCAGAGGGATTTCCTGGGATTGTTCCCCCCGCTGATAGAACTGCGGATTTTTTGTTGTTGAAATTTGAGCATTAATAACTGTTGGTCCTTTCGAAACGGATAGAACCAATAAAGGAAGAAACGTCGCTTCTTAGTACTAGCAGCAGCTAAAGCTTACGCAACCTTCCTCGCCAGAAGAGGGAAGTCGGGTTCCGGGAGTGTTTAGGATCGTACGCGGAGGTGTAAACGCTATTAATATGGCGCTGGAGCTGTGAATGCTGGTGGTCTGCTTCTTTATTGGAGCATCTACCATCGCCCGTCAGGCAGGGGAGCTTATTTCTTAACCTTCGCTAAGCCCAGGAGACAGGCGGTTCGTTTTTTTTCATACGGATACACTTCGTGGGGTTTATGGACAAGTTTTTGTCGCTTAATGCCACTCCAATGCCTTGAATGGATAGGTCGTTCCCGTGTGGTAGGGACGTTAAGTGGAATGTATTTTTTTATTCGTACAGTTTGGCTCACTCATTCGGGAGTCGTCAATAGAAGCGATACTGCTTTGATTAGATAACAATGGTCATGTTTGGGATCTGTTATCTATCTCTGGCTGCTTGTGGTGGACACATTTTTTTGATCGGCAGTTGATTGATACGTTCCAAATATGCCGCCCATCTAACGAGTCTTATTAGGAACTAGTTTGTATAGCAGTTTTTCGCTCTGAATTTAAACGACATTTGCAAGCTGGACGGTTGCTTGCGCAGCATCTGGCAGCGTGTAGTCGTTTTCTGCATTAAAGCAGCAAATCAAGTTCCTTTATGGTTTGCAGTTTCCAAGCCACCACGCGTTGTTTTATTACTTTAAGCCAGTTCGACGCTTTCGTGCTGTCCAGCGTAGAGGCAAAGTCGACCTTCAGCCAGTATTCAGTGTAATATCTTGCCATATGTAGAGCGCCACCGGCGATTACTTACATAATGAGTTAATGGCTTTACCGACAAGATGTTAATTGTATGTGCTGTTAATTATCCGCTAGTGCAAGAATGCAGTAACGCCATTACGTTGATGAAGTTATATGCCAAAGTCAGAGTGGAGCCGTTTGTTTAGAGATGAAGAAACTTTAGCTTAACTTAGTAGAAATTTTGCAGTACTGATGTCACTATCTGAAGATGCTTCGTGTTTCTTTGTCGTTTGAAATCATAAACAAATTAATTAACACACATCTACGAGTTGTGTCTTTGGAAGTACCAACAAAGTAGCAACAAAGCCGATAATAACTCTTCAGCGAACGTGACGTTTTGGCACATTGTCGTTAATATGCCAATTGATTTTGTCGGCAAGGATGAATAACAGGCTTTAATCTCCAAACTAATAACTAAAACACGCGACGCCGCAGTCGGCTCTAACTCAACCAAGCTACCAGTATCCCAGATCGACTCATCCGGTTGAAATTCTTGCAAAAACGTGTTGCCCACTGTGCGCGCATGCTAATCTTGCCCAACTGGCAGCAACTTGATCGCCCACCACCAACAGCAGCGCGCAGTTGTTGCGTAGGAGTCAAATGTTAGACGGTTTTTACATTTTAATTTGTCCTCCGTGTGTCCCCAGCCATGGTCGCGCGAAAGAAGTCGCGGGATAATTGCGCGATACAAGTCTGCGCGGGCTGGGCTGGGTCGTGGGAGATGACGCGGAAGATCACCCGCACGACGCACGTATGTGCGCGCAACGTAGACGGTCCGATTCGCCTGTTCACTTTTACTTTATTGATGCAGATTGAGCGATTGTGCGCACGCAGCTGCAGCAAACCGGTGCGGTGGCGACAGCGTTGGCGGCGTCGACCTGCATTCCGTCAAATTGTCCAGCCCGCCGTCCAGCGGCGGCGTGTAGGTGTCTGTTGGAAACGATGGTGAAGGTTTGATCGAGAGATGGTAGTGAAGTAATGGCGAGCGATGTCTCATTGTCCTCGAGCTCGGGATTGATGCAAGCGTCAATGCAACAATTGCATTCGATGGCGGTTTGTAGCTACAGTGGACTGCTGATTGAAAGACATACATGATTTTCAAATCGACAGGTTATAGAACAATATTAGGAATGCAACTTGGATTGGCTTTTCTTTGTTTGAATAGTTGCTACTTTGTGAAAGCTGAACGCATCTTTCATCCCATGTGGTTGTTGTCGTTAGGATATCTTTCACTCATAGAAGATTCGTCATAAGTCATCATCGTTCATATTGACTATTACTCAAATCTGGAATAACCGTTAGATAGCAGGGTTGTATTCCTGAAGTTATTTTTTAAATAGTACCTCGTCTCAATCAATTTGAGTGACAAAAACGATCACTCACTGTACAAACGAGATGTGCTCAGCAGCAATCAATGATCGTCACCGTCTTTTATGCCCCTGCCTCTAAAGGCAATAAGAAGTCCGGATGCCCCTAGAGGGCATCTGGGAAGGGCGATGACAAAACAAAGAATGTCCAAACCGAACAGAGTGAACCGATGACGTTTTCGCTCGGACAGCGACATTGCAATGCCAAACAGTTCCGCCCTTCTCGGTAGTGGGACGAAGCAAAAGCCTGTTGAATTAATCAGCAGCACACTCTGGGTAGCGCGATCGTCGTCGCTGCCTCAACCGTTCAACGCAAATGTTCGTCCGGGTTCGACTTCGAGCGTGCACCTGGACACATTCCTGCCGTTCAATCGAAGTGCCGCCAATCATCAATCAAGCACGTATCGAACGGCATTAGCATAGTTGCTACTGTGTGAAAGCTGAACGCATCTTTCACTCCACCAAGAAGTGGGTGCCCTTGTTGGGTGCTTCTGTTGCTGGCTTCAATTAGCGAACCGTGCGTCCGATTTCCGCCGCATGCGTGATCCTTTTCGCTCAGGTGGATCTAATCGCATCCAGGATGTCATGTTTAAATGCATTTTTCGAGCAATTAGAAGTGGCTCAGCTGCTTCCGATGATTCGTTCCAGAGAAATGAAGATAATGCCGCTTTCAACGAATGACTTTGGGACAAGGGAGCAGACACATTAGAACATCTTGCTCTGGGAGTACGGCGGTGTTTAGGACGTTCGCGCAGCTGAACAAACAGCTGCGCGCTGGTGGGTATGTGGGTTAAGATAGATAACCCCATGCGCAGGTAGGCGCGTATTTTTGGAACATATTGTTTGTTTGACTTTGTTTTTTTTCGAAGATTGAAAAAGAGATGTGTTCTAATTATAAAAAGACCGCTTTCAACGCTTGGCAGCGGTGGGATTCGAACCCACGCCACCGAAGTGACTGGTGCCTTAAACCAGCGCCTTAGACCGCTCGGCCACGCTACCTGTGTTGAGAGCGATTGGCTAATTAGCGCTTTTGTAGCTCTTTCCATGCGGTGCGCTACGTACTTATCCCAGCGGTGTTGTACAACACTCAACCATCAAGAGCAAGTCAGTGGTGGAGTTGTTTTCTTCTCGACTTGACGTCCTTGAGGGAGTTGTCGGGCGAACAATTACACGAAGATGCGTCGGCTATTAGGGGAAAGTGTTTGAAAAGTCGTTAAAAATTAATCACTTCACACACCGAGCCGAGACGGCGAGCCGTACGAGAAGACGCACGCATCACGCGAAGCAATAGAGAGAGAGAGGAAAAAAAACTCTAGCTGCCTCGTGTCTTTGACGGATTGATTTATTGTCGATGCTGCACAGGCGGCGTTTCGTCCCGCCGGCGAAAGGGAATGATCATTGCCGGCGGTGAAATCCAATCGGATAAGAAAAAAAGAAACGTTTGGCCAAAAGCCGGGGTAAAAGGCGTTTTCAGGTTGGCGGCCTACGCACATACGCGCGTGCTGTATAGTCCGCTATTTTTCTCCCTCGGTGCAGATTGTACGAAGCGGCGTGGTGGTGAAAATGAAATCCGATATGTTACGTGAGCCTGGCGAGTCGGCTCGACTGCGCTTTATACGATGCATGTTATGCTGATGCGCGGTGAACGTCGTTGCGGGAGTAAAGTCGAAATTTATTCACATTGCACCAATAAAATTGTGATCATAAAAGTGTCGGGATGCAACTATTTCGGCATTCTCCGATTATGGACAACCGGTTCATGGGAAAGTGAAGTATTTTATCACTATTAGGTAAAGCCAATTTAAAATATTATATCAGAAGGGTACATAAATCAATGGGTGTAGTTATACGGTGCTCCGTACCACGATTAGTTGAATAATATGAACAGGAAACTCATTACCATGCCGTGGCAAGCAAATTCCACTGTCTAATAATGCCAACAAACGAGAAAAACTTGAGAAACGAAATAATCAAATTAACAAATCCAACAAAAAACATACATCCGCTCGTGTGTGTGTGTCGAGCGGAAGTGCAGTGTACTGTTGGAAAGCCCTTACTGTATCGTTTTTTCGTGCCTAACAATGCATAATAATAATTTTCCGTTGTTACGCGTTTCAAAGTTGGAACACCGAACCGAGACAAAAACTACTTTGACAAACGATCGTTCGCTTTCTGCTGTTCTGTTTTTTTTTTCTCCGCTTGCCCGATCGTCCAGTCATCCGCGTCTCCCGGTGCCATCCTGGGTGACTTTGAGCGAAGTTCTAAGACACATGTAAGTGCATGTATATGCAACGCGGTGAAAAAAAGAGCCCGTTCCGTTCTTGCCTCTGTGGCTCACGTTCCGAGCCGTTGCGTTCTCGGGTTTTTGCTTCCTTCCTTCTTTGCGCCACTTTTTGCCGATCGGTTGTCACACCGGCATCACTTTCGATGACGAAACCACAAAAAAGGGCAGATCGTTTGGCACATGTATCATGTGCCGTGGCCCCGCTCGCTTCGGGGCCCCCTTTTTCGCTGTCCTGTCCCCCTGCCCATCCGATTACCATCCTGTGGCGGTTTTTGTGGCCCTCCCGTGTGATGTGCTGTCGTGGGACAATTCATTATTTTTAGCTCTGCTCTGCTTTGATCGCAGTGTCTCCCCGACGTCCGTCGTTAGTAGGGAGTTTTTTTTTGTTGTTGAGGGCTTTTTTCGATTAATTTTTTAGCATCCTAATTAGCGGTAAAATTGTATTTCAGGAAGCTTTATTTCCGCCCGCCGGTTCGTCGCTTGCCCGCTTGTGGTTGGAGTCTTTCGTTTTTGTCCTGGGGAGCTTTTTGTTGTCCGGCTCGTCGTTTTGATTTTTATCTCGTTTTTTTTCTGTGTGCAATTCCTTCCTTCGGATGACTGTTTTCGCACGGAAATATGTCACCTGTGGAAGAAAGATCCATCGTACCATGATGGCACTGAAAGGGGACCGATAAAAAGGTGAAGGAAACATGCCACGATTAGGAAGATTAATATTTTACCTCACTTTATTGCGGTTCGGGCCACTGTAGTCGGTCGAATGGGAGTAACTCAATCGATTCAGCCCCGGCAATTGGAGATAAATTAGCGGCAACTTATGGGTTGAAGTGTGCACGATGAAGATTTGCGCTTGTTTGTCGAGTCCGAACGATGGCCCCGGTGATCCGACCCATTCGTCCCGTAAATTGTCCGTTCCGATGGTTATTACGAAAAATTATGACTTCAAACTATCGACATCGGATCACACCACGATCTGCCCATGACGAGGCATCTCTCGGGAGTCACCGCAACCAGTCGAACAAGTTTGCCCGCAACACTCTACGCGTCTTGAAGTGTGCTTGTTGCGCACACGTTCGCACACCACCTCCGTGGGCAGGTATCTTACTGCGCATTAGAGCGCGCCTTCGGTAATAAGCCTCCGCGACGCTGCTGGAGAGGATTCATTTGCTTATTTCGCGTAGGCGCCTCCCCACTGGGTCCCGGAGGTCTCGATTTTGGCACGGACTGTTTCATGTGCTCTCGCAGACGCACACGCGACTTGATGGATCGGACGGACAAACGATTGCTGATTGCCGATTCAATGTTTGCTCCAAGCCGGGGTGGTGCGATGCTTGCCTGTCTGTTCATTAATCGACGCCCACGAGAAAATGTGTCACTGCGATTGGGAGGCAGATAGAGGAAGACGGATGGGTGATTTACATAGGAAAATACTTTAGATCTCGAGCCACTCACCCACATTATCTAAATGAGCCAGCCAGCTATTGCGTTTATGATCGAGTATGACCTTATGCCACACTTGGCAAACAAGTCCTCTTTTCATTGCCAGTCACGATTTGTTTTTTGTAACATTGTATGAGGTACCTGTTTATGCCCAGTGTGCATACGATTCGTAGAACAACTATAACACCACCTGTTTTTCGTCTATTCCAAGAATACTTCAAGGCGGAGCTGAAAATTGTCTTCCAAATACTCTTAATCTCTATTATGTTGGTGTTTTATCTATTATTTTCAAGGGATTGCACTGCCAACAGTCTTAATTACGATTCCCTCAATACCGTCTTCGCTATTGACAGCTCCCTGGGCAGACTAAAGAGGTATTTACCTTTAATATTTACACGCCACATTACACAGCCTCTTAAAACCTTTCTCCGCACGTGACTTTTCCGTTTCGGAGGGAGACAAAAAAAGGTTTTATAGCTCACGCACACAGTCCGAAAAAGCTCCTCTAACCAGCAGCTCACCGGGAAAGGTGTAAATTCCTCCCCAGTTTCACGTACTGCTGCTAGAGCATCCCGGATGCTACCACCCACCGGAGCAGTTTACTGACCAATACGGACCCTTCCCAACGCCAAAGCGCATCGCACAGGGAGCGCTTTATTTACACACTTTCCTGCACTGTTTGCCGTTTTCATGTGCGATTGACCATTCGCGCCTGCCTGTGTTTGCTGCCGGGGCGATGCATTCAATTTACACGGACCACAGCTTTGGTGTAGGTCGATGCAGTTTCTGGTTCGGTTTTTTTCTTCTAACGCGTCTCTTTATCTCATTACATTGTAAGCCGTTTGGAGGCCGCTGCTTGGTGACGAGAACTTGGTGTGTGTGTATGTGTGATGTTGTTTTGAGGAGACCGCACGCAGCAGTAGCTGGTAATGGTGTGGAATTATACGTCTCTTTATTGAATATCTTATTATGCCTCTTTGTGGGCTGTTTATAGCTGGTTTGCTCCAAGAAGGGAGAACCGTGGGCACATCTCGCCTGCTGGAGGATTTGGTTGATTCATTAGTTCATCTCCAGCGCGCTGACTCGCCTCTCCGTACCGGTGGATATCGCGCGCAGATGATGCGCACTGTTGTCGGGAGAACAACTTCCTTATGCTAATGGAATTAACACCCCAACAAAGCGATCACGGTCTGTAAGCTGCGACTCCGTCGTTATTGTTCCTTCCGTCATCCTCCACCGAGCGCCCAGACGAACCCCAGACTTCCGTAGGTGGGGCGACCGACGGACGTTCTCGGCCGCGCCCGGACCTCATAACGAGCCGATATAACATCAATTGTACTCCCCGGGTTCGCATCGTCGTCTGGCCCCGTCGCGCAGAGTGAGGACCGTTTTGTGTAGGCTTTCAGGCTCCGCCTGGAGGTTGCCCGTCCCGCGGGGGCGCCTAGCTGTCGTGTACGGCTTCGTGCTCGTTCGCTTCCCGCGCAACAGCGCAAGTCGTGGAAGTAGAACTCTCCAAGCTTTTGCCCTCGATACGTGAAAGCCACCCGTTGTCACGTACCTTGGAGCCTCGGTACGGAACGGTGCGTAGGTGTACGGCCCCCGCCTCAATGCAGTTGGAAATGGTATATTGACATTGTCCAATGCAATGGATCTCTTCGCTCCCTCCTGGAGTGTGGAGTGGAGAAAACTGGAAAGCTGGAAGTGACAGCGGGAACTACAATGCATGCAGCGCATGAAAGTGTAGCATAAACCAGCCGCGCACACCCGGGTGGTAGAAAGTGTAGAGACCGCCTCCGGTAATGTCCTCCGGTGTGCCAACCCGCGGAGGTCAACGAAATTTGCACCACTCGCGTGGGTCTTAATGTGGGCACAATGATCCATTAAAACGCGTCGGAGCGCGAAGATAGTTGAGCCTTATTAATCGGTCGCACGCAACACGCGGTAAGGATCTGGAGTCGGGATCAGCGGTGGCTCCAGTAGGAACTGGTGTTGAGCTGGCGTCGTCGACTCCGGAGAACCCAGCGTGAGATTCCCTCTAGACTGTACCGGAAGTGGCATTCCTACAGACTCGGTACAGCTTTACGAGGAGTGATGGATGAATTCAGGGCGGCGCGTTAATCACACCGGAACACTAGCCCTGGTGGAGTTCCTTTGAGCACTGACGTCTTCGAGTGTGTGCGTGTTAAGAATTTACCAACTTAGAGCAACTGCATCACTTGGCGGTACTAACGAACGTTAATTATGCATACCGTCTCTTCCGTTCCCGCCCATTGCTATATGGACCATTATCATCGGCAGGTCAGAGTGTAGAGCAAACAAGCGCATGACACCACCTGGCCCATCTAGACCACCTCCCAGCTGGTGGGTCTCAGTTTGGGCGTGGGAAGGTAAACAGGCCCACAGAAGGAAGATGTCGACGGGACGATGCGTCAGTCCCTTCCGAGACGTGTCAAATATGCCAGGGCACAGTGTTTGCTGTGTGGACGAACGCAGGCTGGGGTATTATGAGCCCGAGTCAAGCGTTGATCAAACAGTGACTTGGATAATGACTCCGTTTTGGGGGGCCCACCAGCGCTTTCGAGTCACAGTTCACGGTGGTGAAGGCAGCCTGCCGGAGACAAATAGGACGAGTAAAAAAACCGCGATCGCGTACATTCGGTGACAGTTTTGTATCATGGAGCTTGCACTGGCCGGCTGCAGTAACACTGCTTGTTGGCGTGGATCACGACGCTGCACAGACGCCAACCCAAATCACGATCGGCAAGAAAGGAGCCCCGGAACCGAAAAGCCTTTTCAGACATTCCGTTCACCAGCGGCCGGTCATTAATCGATAAACGCTGTGTCGTGCTCATAAATATTCATCTAGCGCTGCGGATGGAATGAGAAACGATCGTTACGGATTTGTCAAAAAACTGGTCCGACTGCTGTTTCGTCGCTGTCAGTGGATTAAACGTTTTCGATGTGAGTTTTTTTTTGTTTTTTTGCGAATCCGACTGTCGCTCGCGCAGCAGCTGACCCCTGAGAGCGTAACGGAGAGTGTGAAATTGGGATTTGTGGTTAGTTTTTATTAATATTCTTGAGGCGTGTGGCTGAAACAGTGACGCACTGGCTACGCAGCGGTACCGTGTGTTACTGATCTAATTTATGGCTTAGGATCAAGATTTGAAGAACTGCTGCCGGAGCAAAATTCTTCGAAAATATACATCTGCTGTAAGTCAGCTCAGGATCGCTCAAGAAGTGACGATGTTATTCAAATTCAACGCAGCCCTAAGTCGCTGTGGGCAGTCTAAAAAGGGCACGAAACGAATCCGTGGTGTACGTGCGACGGCCTGTTTTGCGCTTCCCTTAACCGGCCGTGTCGGAGCTTAATGCTGGGCAGGAAGAACGAAGTGCCGTGCTTCTGGCCAGGTCGCAGCCAATGTCAGCACGTTAGCTCATGCATACGAAATGAACCTCCGGGGTTAGGCTCTGTTGCTCAGTGCTTTATTACCAGGTTCGTTCGCCAGGGCGTTTTGTTGTTGTTGTTAGGGTTGTTCTCCGGTGGAAAAAGGGGGAGAAAACAAAACAAGGAAACGGAGACAATACCCATCCATGTGCTCCGTCGGAAGTCACTCGCGATATCGTCTTCCCGACCGGTGCCTGTTCGTTCGTTGATGTCATTCGTTTCGCTGTTGTCTTCAATTCGGCGGTCTCCAGTTGCGCTTTTCGCGATGATTTCAAGACTGTTAGGCTTCCTTGTTGTTTTTACGTAATCAAACCGAGTGTTACCGGGTTTGACTCCACGGAGGTGCCAAAAATGGTTCCATTTAATTGTTTCCCTTTTTCGCCGGCAATGAACAACGCCGTGCCTGCTGTGTTGGAGCACGTCTCACGGTGTACTCGCTCCCTAAAACGGAAGTGTCCGCTCGGTTACGGGAACAGCTCCCGGCGTTGTAGTATATTTGTCATACTCCAAAAAACGATGGCGGCGCCAACACCGGGCCCATGCTAATATCCGGTACCTTGCGGTAATTATGAGCCAACAATCCGGCGTCCTGGGCTGTACTCGGGAGTCCGCCGCTTCAAATTGGCGCGAATGTGTGAATGAAGTCACCCATTTGGGGGCAGGAAACGGTTGTTCGATGATGAGGTCATAAAATAGTTTTATTGCTCCCTGTTGATGAAATTAATATTCCTCTCCAACACAACACCATAATTTTATGGCCAGCGCGAATTGAGAGATTTGTGCGGGATTTTGTTAAACAACATCGACTATTATTAGGCGTTTTTATGTTTTCTTTTTTCGCTCGGTAATGACCTATCCAGAAGATCCTATAGGGTCGGTTGAAACAATGCGTATGTACGAACGTAATTAGGCATACATTTTACTGTATTCGAGACACAGACACCAAATAAACAGAGAATAAATTAAATTTGCTTTCCGTATATGCTTTCCAGTTATTTAGAATGTTGCTTTACTTCATTTGGTGTAGTTTTTGCAGAACTATTACAAACTTATCTGTCCATATTCCCGACACTCAATGGTAACGAACACGCTACAACCTTCCAGCATGCTTTCACACCGGAAATCGCGATAACAATTCACGCATTTGCCGAGATTAAAATAACAGATACAACAGAAAAAAAAACTTCAACGAAATCACTTCTCCAACGGGGCAAATGTGATGTCGAAATATGAGCTTCTCGCCGGCTGAACCTCTTAGCGTAGGGTTCTAGCAACACGTACTCAACCACCGTACGCGCCCGGGTAACCTTTTTCCGCCGGATGTTTGTCCAACCAACCTTGGCGCGGCAACGGCCGAGAACGCACTGAGTATGACGTCTAGCCCAGCGCTGTGGTCACTGGAGTGTCGTGGAGTTGGCGCGTAAGGAAGTTTATTATTTGGTCTACCGGGCGCGTTGCCGGAGAAGATAGACTTGTTTGCTATGAGCTTTCGAGGCCTCGGAACAAAACGCAGACGACGGATTTAACAAAAGGGTATGACGTCTCCCTAAGAATTAGCATCGCACGTTTCTTGTGGTTGGATAGCTCAGGTGATATTAGCGTTTGTGCAAGATAAGACCAAAGCGCACGAAAACGCACAGAGAGTGGTGAAACAGGTGAATCACAGTATTGTGCAACTTACTCTAATTATAGTCCGACGAAGAATGCTGTTGCATTCTTAGGCAGTCACAATGTTACTGTGTTAGATGATAACCACATCAATGACCAATCAAGCTATTGATTACAAAGTATGCTGGCTTTGATTTACGTCTCGGGAGCATTAAATGATATGGCTCTAGTGCCGATGAGCGACTAATTCCTGCTGTCTTGAGGTGATCGAATAAAGCCAAACTAGAAACACTTCTTCTTCAAGCTCACCCACTCGCGCTGTTTTACCCATCGTTCCGAGCCGGGGGGACAAATGACATTTGTTTTGACATCTCTCTATCTCTTTCTTGGACCTGACCAGGTCGCGATCGTGAGCCGCTTCTGAGCTGTGCGAGCGTGTCCACTCCACACCATTTGCTGGAAAGGTACGCGGTAGCATTGTGAACAATTGGCTCTTGATGGTGGGTCGTCGCCTCTCCTGATGGTTGTCGTGGTCGCTAACTACTCTATCCCGAGACCACACCTGGAGGATAAACGCCTTCGGTTTCGGATCGTTGATCCGGAGGTGAGCAAACAAGACCATCTTGGCGAAGAGGTGACCCGAGGAAGAAAGTAATCGGCGGAAGGCAACGTCAAGCCAGCACGACCCAGAGCGGCCACTCGCTGGAGGGTCGTAGGAAACGTGATCATGCCGATCGCCAGTTTTACAACCAGACGCGGGTTGTCCCTGTCCCGGACGAGGGAAACGGACGATGAAGTCTTTTAAATCAGATTAAAAAGTATCGCTCTATTTCTTACGGGTGGGGAAATGGAAGTCGCACAAAGATGCCATAAGAAGTGATTTTTTGGAATGGGATTAATCACGACTTTGAAGTGGTTGCTTTCGGATATAGTTTGATGTAGCAACAAAGAATTTGGTAAGGTATTTCACGTCGTGATAGTAGCTTAATATGGGCCAAAGGAACATCATCAATTTTTCGTTACTTTTACTTGCATTTCCTGGGTCTGCTTATATCAGCTGATTGTAACAATGTGTCAATAAGTTACACTTACTATCAGTTGCTCCCTTCCACAATGCATTGTTAGTTATCGTTAAACCTGTCCAAATCCAGCGTTAAATGTATTCATTGTTATTCAAATGAATTCACATTACATTTTACGACACCCCGCAACTCCAGCGCCGTTTGCAAAGCTGCTCTCTGCTAGCTCTGCTAGCGCCTATGCCTCCACAATCTGCTCCAAAACTCCCGCTTTTTCCGCTCCGAGGCGAACGTTTCGGCGATGATACGATTTATTTCCTTTTCGACGCTCAGCTTTTATTTACCTTTTACGACGCGTACGAGCCCGCATGGGAAATTTGCATGCAGGACGTTTAATTTTCATCCGTCCCACCGTCCCACATGGCCGTCAGTGAGGGAATGGACAAATTCGCACGGATCGAGCGACGACCACCGGCGACGAGAGTTTGATCACGGAAAGGCTAGACTCACGGGGGACGATCGGTGCCAACCGGTAGAAGATCAATCGCCGAAACGCAAATAGTTCACCCCGAAATCGTCGTAAAACTATAAAACTTCGCTAGGAGGAACCTGCTCTGCAGTCACAGAGGACGCTATGTTTCTATATTAATTAACTGGGAAGCTGCATTAATGGGAGCGTCGGTCGGGGATATACTTTATGGGATTTTAATTAGCCTAATAGCTCCGATTAGGTCCGTTTTGATTATGACCAAACGATGTCACGTCTATGGCGTTGAGAACCCCCTCCATACAATAGTCTGACTTGCTGAACTACTCAGGTTTTATTCATTCGCAATGAGTAAAAATATGCTGCCGTAAGTGTGAATGTATGCGAGTTGAGTTAAATAGTGCATAGTTCGATGTTTTCCATGTAAACAAATCGCGTTCGTCGGTCGCTGTTACAATCTCTGGTATGAACTATGCCCAATCCTAGCCGACCACGGCACAGTTGGATATGTCCGGGAGCTCCTTTCCTTTACAGTTCTTCTCCCACATCTGCCACTCCTTGAAGCCGTTCTGCTGTTGAATTGTTTTGGAGCACTGTATCGCTTTGGTAATATTGTCCGTAGCTAGATCTGCAATGGCATAATGCAAACATCGTTAGTTGACCGTTCGAACCGGGGAGCGCGACAGCAACGGAGGAGACACATTACCTTCACACCTGACGTTACACTTGCCGCCTTTGTAACCCACGCGGCACCACTCCTTGCTGTTGATTTGGAAGATGCCATAGTTGTACGAGAGGTTGGGCAGTTGCGAAACTTTTGCCGAATCCATCTTGCTGACAGCTTTCGCCAGACAGACCCAGTGACCCTGGTACGTACGGCTAATCCCGTTCGCGGTCAGCTGCTTCACAAGCTCACATTTGGTGACGATCTTGGCGTCGATCGCGGCCGGAATTAGTAGCAGACAGGCACAAATCCACAGAAGCCTGTACCGCTGAACGGTTCCTTGTTTTTCGGCCATCTTTTATGTGTGGCTCGCACTGAAACAAAACACAAGCACTCACTTCTTTAGGTAGACTGTTTTGAAATCACTGTATTCGTAGCAGAAACCGAAACTAAACTGGCGCGAAGAAAGCGTGGCGTGTCGTTCTTGCCGAAAACAAAGTCTCCACCGCAGCCGCAACTACCGGCATCGGAAGACCTTGAAGAACAGGTCCGATGAACAGCTGTATTCACTTGACCTTTGCTGAGCTTGCGAGCTGTATTTGGTTCCCAATCGCGGTGGAACGTTTCTGATCTAGACACCTTACACCGAACGAACGTTGGATTTTCCAGTTAATTTGATGACGTGTACAGTTCCCGTGTTGCTCCAAATGGCGGAACGAATTGGTCTACAATGTGCTTACCGTGCTGCTCTAGCTCTAACAACAGTGTCATCACCAGAAGCTTAGTATTAGATACGGTAGAACCAAAGCGTGCTGCAACTTCCGCACTGTCACACTGTCAACGTCACCGAAAAGTAAGGGCACTCACTTCATTGGAGAATCCCGTACCCCCGTTGATGCTGCTTCTCGTTCTGATTCCGGTCTCGGTGTCGGCGCGCCGATGCGTGATTTCCGGTTTGGACGGTTCGGACTAGTGCGACCCGGGACCACTTACACCCGAACCGCGTTGCGCAGACACTCGTTTTATAGGCAAACGGGTGGTGCGCCTAAAGTCCGTTCGCATACAACGCCACCAACACTTGACGGGGGGGTTGAACGTCATATCAATACCCTCTGCTACCACACGCCGAAGCACACTCGTTTGTAAACCGGCACCGTGTGTTTGTTAGCCCTCCCTCCGCCGTTGGAAGTCTCTCGCGCATCCCGCGTAATTAAGGTAGTGGTGGTTACACCGTGTGAATCTTCACTATCATTACCGATCCACCTAGCGGGCGGCGCACGATCTGCTCAGTGGACAATGTGTATATTCCAGCGAAAGCAGAGCGTTGTCAGTGAAGTACATGTGGTTCCGGGTATTGAAACTCGAACTCCTAGTGTCAGGGTTATCATCGTCTATGTTTCAGAGGACAACATTCGTAGAATGGCAAGTAAGCAAAATGTTTGTTTACTAGCGAAAGTGATGCTTTTCCTGGAAGCGAACTTTAAGAAGGTGATCTCTATTGCTCATCTTGTTGGGATCAAGATTATTTCGTACCTATTTCAACAAAGTTTGTGCAAAGGTACATAAGCACCGGAGCATTCGCGAAGATGTGTGTGCCCGCATATCTGTAGCTGCTTGTTTACTGTCCGGGGATTTCCGCTGAACCGCTAAAGAAATGAAACATAGCCTGTGTTGTATTCAACGACGAGAAAAAGAGAGAGAACAGAAAGAGAAATAGACAGAGAGAGAGAGAGAGGGATTGTGTATGAGTAAATGTAAACAACGCCAAAGCTAATCTCCATGCACCTAGATTATCAGTAACCGAGCATCTTCTCGCATGTAGTAGTCGTTGGAAGCTAGCTCTATTTATTTGTGATTGCTTTCGACCATTACTGGAGCATGTCGTAGCCGGTCGCACTTTCTTGTGTTTGATTACGGAAAAAAATGCTCGAGAGTGTTTTTGTTCTGTTATGTGATATGAAGGAGACAAGACCTAACACGATCTAATATCCATCGTTATCAGCGCACGCGTTGCTTTTTCCTCCGCTCATGTGCCGATAAGCGAAAGTGACTCACGCTGCGTTACGACCGTCATCTTCACGTGCATTTCGCAAACATGCTAGAAAGTATCGGAACGATATTGATCGTACCACTACAATATATTTTGTGCAAACTACATTTTATTTGCGTTAAATACGTTTTTAAGCGTCGTCACTAGTTCCAGCAGGAGGACAAGTCAGGCAGTGTCTTTTGCTTGCAGCGACTGACCCATCCTTTCCACGCACCGAAACCGCCGTCATTATAGATCTGCTTCGCACACTCGATGTCATCGCTGAGATCTTCATCGACGAAGTCTGCCGGCGTGTTCGCAGTGAAGAAAAAAGTTAAACAAGAGAGAAAACGGAAATCGGACTAGAAATGTGGGATGATTGAATTTAAATGATTTTACAACGGATGAGCCGAGCGGTGCAGACGAATGTCGCCCCGAGAGCACACCGAGCACCACGCGCTGCTAATGTTTCGCACGTTGCCTAATTTGCCATCAGCACGTGCCCCCAAAAAGTGGAGAGCGATCCGTGTGAGCGATCACAATCGCTTCGTGAAACGTTCATCCGCCTATTAAGAGCCTAATGAGGTGTTGCTCGCATGCGGAAAGCTTCCTGTGGAAGATTTATTAGTCTAGGCACCTGACCTAGCTCACCTTCGCACTTTTTGTTGCACCGACCGCCTTTGCGTCCTTCCCGGCACCAGGTTTTGCTGTTGATCTGCAAAAGCGTAGATCGGAAAGCATGAGATTAACTCTGGATGCTTCTTGAACCGGATCCAGTGATTGTGTGACTTAATTACCTGGAAGATACCGTAGCTGGTGGATTCATTATCGAGTGTTGTCACCTTGGCGGTGTCCCCTCCACTCTCAGCCATAACCAGACACACCCCTGGAAAGGGAGATTTACGTTGTTGGAGTAACTTGCACTTGACCCACGTCCCCGCACTACTCACAGTTGGAGATCAGGGAGCGTGAAGAAATCTTCTGTCGATCCAGTGTTCTAGCCAGTGGGCACTTTTCAAACACCTTTCCATTGGCCACACCGCACAGTGCAAAAACGATCAAAATTGCGCTGATTGTCGATGCTGTGGAGAAGCTCTGACGTCGTTCTCTCATCGTGATTGCTGTTGCAGCTTCACCGACAGTATTTTGACTGCACTCTCCGCCGATTCGTCTTCTCCGAAAAGCCCAGACAGACTGACTGATAGGCTGTGGTTTGCGTCTGTGAGTAGTGAAGCTCCGGAATTAGCGCGTTCCCGACATCGCGGTGCTGGAATTAGCTTCGTCGCCTCGAGTGGCGTTTTGTTATGAAACACGGTTTATGGACGGCTAATGGGCTAATCGGCTGAGAGATCAAAGTGCATCAGAAGTATAACCGGTTGTCGATAGAAGGCTGAGAGCACCCTATCGCGAGGTGTGAGGAAGTGCGAAGAAGTTAACTGTGGAGAGTCATTTATGAGAACGAACCAGAATTATCTTGACGTAAACAAAGCCCAGTATATAAGCGTGCATGATTTCCAGAAAACATTATCACTAACAGTTGTCTTTCTGTTCTTTCCGTTGCAGATTTCAACACCTCTATGCATGTCTAGTCATAGGACAGCTGATTGCTATCGGATATGGAGCAGAAATTATGACAGCAGGCGTTGCTGGCGGAGGACCGCCATCCAACAGCGGCCCTACGTCCGTGCCGACCTCTAGTCAACCTGCCTCAGCACCATCCAGCAACTACCAAAGCCTACCGCCGGGGATTCCCCAGCCTTCATCTAGTTTTAGCAGTAGCACTACACCCACTGTCATTACCACAGACAACACCACAACCACCGTCACCATTAGTAGCAATAATCGAACGAAAGACGACGTGTCGCAGGATGCACTGGACGCATTTGGAACAGCGTGGACCGCCAGAAAGTTCGTGAACAAACCAACGTATGATCGAAAGTCGGCGTTCGGGAAACGGTTCGAGGGAGCTCTCCAACCGCGGCTCAGAGATCTAGGTGACTGGCGGTGTCCGAGCGTATCGGGAGGAGACAATCTAGAGTGCAGCTGCGATTTGCCGCACACGCTGCGCTGTAGCGGTGATCTGCATGGCTTGGAGGTGATCGCCGACAGCTTACGCCGATCACCGTACGAGGTGTCTCTGCTGGACTGTACGCTCAAGAACGTAACGAGCATCACGGAGGCGAGCATCTTCCAGAACGTATCCCTCCAGGGGCTGGTCATCTCTTCCGGCGAGATAAAGCGAGTGCACCGACTCGCATTCGCCGGTATCCGCACCCCGCTACAAGCCCTTGGACTCCCCAACAATGCACTCGAAAGTGTCCCAATGCAATCGCTCGGTGCCGTTGGACAACTCGACCGGTTGGATCTATCCTTCAACAAGATTAAAGCGTTACAGAACGGTGATTTCTTGGCCGTGCCGAAGTTGTCCTATCTCGAGCTGAGCAGCAATCAGATTTCACTCATAGCACCCAAGAGCTTGGTGCCGCTGAAGAGCTTACTCCACCTTAAGCTGAATGGGAATCGGCTAGGCGACTCGCCGGAGAGTCTGAAAGCGTTGGTGTCTTGTCTCAGCTTGAAGGAGCTTCATCTGCATTCGAACGGGATTCGAGGACCGCTGCGAAACACAACTCTGCCGCGGATACGTGGCCTAGAGATCCTGTACCTGGACAAGAATTCGATAGCCAGCATCCATAACGGCGCGCTGGAGGCATATCCCTACCTGCAAATGCTCTCGCTGCGCAGCAATCAGATCGACGTACTGCAAGATCACGCCTTCTCGGGACTAGCGTCGCTACAGATGCTCGATCTAGGGCACAACGGTATCGTAACGATTTCGGACGCGTCTCTGAAGCATCTTCCGCGGCTTATCATTCTCGATCTCACGCACAACTTCCTGCGGGCGCTGACAGCGGATGTGGTTGCCCCGTTGCCTGCCCTGAAGGAGCTTCGGCTGGACGGTAACGACATTTCGCTGATAGCGGAGGACGCGTTGGTGAACGCGACCCAACTCCACAGTCTGTCGCTCGAGAGCAATCCGCTGGTGTGCGACTGTACGATGAAGCCATTCCTGCGGTGGCTGGCCGGAACTCGGCCGGCGTCGCAAGGTATTCTCGGAGCCATTTGTGCGACGCCACCGTATCTGGAGGGTGCCGATCTGTTGCAGCTCGTACCGGAAACGTTGAGCTGCGGTGAGGGTAACAGCAAGCAGCAGACGGATCACGATACGTTCCAGACGGTGGAGGTGATGCTGAAGCTGAAGAACAACGCTTCGTACGTGCGGGATGTTGGTAGCGAGGTACGGCTGCGGGCCGTTAACTTCACCGACGAAAGCGACATCTACCTACGCTGGCTGCTGGGCACTGATGATTACTCCTGTCGATTCGTGTACGTGTTTCACACGGACGATCCGGAGACTATACTGTACAACTCGGAGGTAAGCTAGGTCGCGTGATGATGGTAATCATATTCGGATAGGTTTTTGACGCTTTTCGCTTCTCACTACAGGTTTCATGTATGGTGAAACCGGAAGAACCCGCATCGGCAATGGAGTTCACTTACAGCACTAAACTACTTGGGGCATACGACTTACAAAGCAACGTTAGGTACGGTACAACTCGTGCAGCGTGTCATTGAATGCGTGTCATTAACTCTTTCGTTTCTTCCGCTTTTTAGCTACAAGTTTTGTCTCATCATGAAGGAGGACATTTCGAAGGACGAATACCTGGGTGCCTGCCAGGTGTCCACCCTACCCCGTCCGCACGTCAATCCGGTGCGACGGAAATCGATAAAGAAGGAGCTACAGATGAGCACGCGCCAAGCGAACGAGTCAGACATTTCGGACTTCGAGCGTATTTCCTCCGACTTCCGGAACGACGATCGCAATCGGGACGAGCTGCTGAAGGGCAACAGCGACGAGGATGACGACAACGACGAGGAGGACGACGTGCAGCCAGGCACGAAGGAAAGCGATCGTATCGATCACCCCGGTTCGGATCCGCTGGAGTACGATGATACCAGCGACGGCAGTGACGACGACGATGACGATGGCGATGAGAGTGTCGGCGTGCTGTCCGATCACATTCGTGACGATCCCGACTTCCGGCAGCTGCGGCTCGCGGAAGCGGAAGCTGCCCGGCTTCCCTCCGTGCACGGGGGTCGCGTGCTGCTCGAAGGACTCGGCACGATCATCATCATCACCAGCCTGGTGGCGTTCGTGTGGGGTTTGGTACGGTTGAAGGGCGAAAACCGCCACCTGCCATCGATGGCGAGCTGTTACGCGGTGGACGAGAGGCGACGCAGCACCCACCAGGATGTGGAGAGCCGCAGCCGGTACTTTAAGCTGCAGGCCACCACCAGTCTGTAGAAGGAGCAGTTTTTGTTGTTTTGTTGAGCTTCTCGTTTCAGTTCCGTCGCGTTCGCGGTGGAATCGATGCCGCGGTGGAAATGGAAATGCGAAGCATGTAAATTTCGCGTGTACATAGGGATTTCAAGCGCGTGTAGAGAAAAGAATGTTATTTATGATGTAGCGGTAAGTCGTGGCACACTGCGTGTAAAGAGCAACTTAACGAGAAGTCGAGTTTGGTAAAAGTGTTCGTTTAGGGAAGCATGTAACTCCTCTTTCCACTACTAATCCTATTGTGCCATGTGTGAAACAGTGTGCGTGTGTAGAAAAGGGGAAAAGTAGCGAAACGAGAAAGGTTAGACGCATTTTTTTTTTAATAAACACGAAAATACTGTTCTTAACATAGCCTGCTCACCGAAGATTGTTCTCTCAAAACGTTCGACCGAAAATAGGAATATTCGAAAGCAGGCTTCGTATGGTGTAATATTAATCTTATGTATTTATATCCACAGCACAGCATCCACGTACCGGAATTTTGAAGCCCTCCGTAGGGCCAAAACCCTACAAGACACGGTACACAAAGGAAACGCGTCTATCAATAAATAGTCCTATGCTGGTCAGCAAATTTGCGCGCGGGGGGTTCCGCGAACGTCACAAACAAACAAAACAAAACAAAACTTGAGATATGCTTCCGTTCGTTTCCCGCATAAGCTTTCTGTGCCCAGGTGCACCCGGGGAGAGGGCCTAAGGTTTTACGTCTGTAGTAGGCACTTGATGGCTTCGACTCGCGGCGAACCACCGCCGCGTGCGAGGTCCTTGTTACGAGGCGGCCGTCTGCACGGATACGGCGGTGCTGGTCACGGTCGCCCCGGTTCCCTTTCCGACACGATTTCCGTTCGAATCGACCGTCGGCGAAGGGTCCTGCGTTGAGCCGGTTGTGGGCGAAATCGTTGCAATGGTCGTACCGCCTGCTCGTGATTGATGTACCTGCGGCAGAGGCGGTGCTGGTGGTGCTCCTGGCTGTTGTGTGGCCATCGTATGGTGATTGGGCAGCGACGGTGGTACAACCATTTCCGGCACGAACGTTTCCACCTTGGGATAGTAGGCCGGGAGTCGTATCACTTCCTCGTACGATGGCGGCGGTTCCAGGGCAACTGAAACGGAGGTTTGCAGCATGAAGGATGCAGGTTCGGCGGGAGCATGCGGCTCGAGCGGTGATGGGCACCGGGCCTTACTTACCCATGCCGTTTCCGGGATAGATGGAGCCATCGTCACCGATGAAGGCCGGGTTCGAGTGAGTTACGCTGGCGGAGGCACGCTGCCGGTGCTGGGCGATGGTGCCGTGCTCGAGGCAGCTGTACACACCGCTGTAGTTGTCCCGGTGCAGGGACATGATGTCGTACAGGTTCGAGCCGATCTGGACCACATGCACCGGCTGGGCCATCTCTTCCTGCTCGGCCAGACGTTTGGCGCGTGCCTTTTTGCATTTCAAGATGATGATGAGCAGGGCCCAGGCCAGCACCAGTATCAGGTAGAGGAATATGATCATGGCTGTCGCGTGTGCGTGTGTTGTTCTTGCCTCAGTTCGCAGCTAATGTGTTGTAGCGCCACCGGTAGTTTTGCGAATGAACCGGCTGCCACGTATTACGTCTTGGATCTAGCTAGAACGGGAGAGAAAAAGAACAGAACGGAGAGATGGTAAAGATGAAATTGATAACATTGGCGTCGCTGTGATGACTTGCACCACACTCTATTGTGACGCACACACTCCCCGCTACGACAGATCGTCGTGATCGAGCAGGACTAGCAAACAGCTAACCTCAAAAACATAAAGCGTCCCTGGGTCGCTGTTCGTCGGTGCACGTTATCAGCAAAATCAGCGTGTGGTGACGTGGACCCGTGCCAACCACATGCTGCAAGTGAAAAATCCTTTTGCCAAATGAGCCACACACACACACACATCGGCAACATTCATTAGGCAAACGATCCTCCTTATCGTCCCGGGCTCTTTCGAGGTTGTGAAATACGCTCATGCACGCGGCCACGAAATCCGGAAGCCAATTTGCATAAAGCAAACGTACACGTACGGCAGAATTTATGGTCACGAGCGCCATTGCATTTCCACTGCATTTCAGTCTAATTCGGTCTGTTGCGAGCGCCGCGATAGGGTCGGAATTTATTCACATCCTGCCGAAGGTCAGCCCTGAAGGTGACCGCGACGCTGTTCCCGGGCCCGATGTTCATGGTCGCCGTACAGGTAGGAATGCGGCGCGCTAAGTGCTACCGTGAGGTGAGAATTTTCCAACCACCGGATCGATGGCCTTACGGCGTCCGTGAAGTGTGCGGATATTTCACCTTTCTGCTAAAATTTGAACAACCAGCCAAGCTGGGCAAAAGCTTCCCGGAGTCAACTTTATTAAAAAATGGCTGTGAAAATCGTTAACAATTCAACGTGCCGGTTGTTCCCTGCGGGAGGTCCGCGAGAACATTTGCCATTAATTTCATGAAGCTAAGTGTTCGGAAAGTGGGATGGAATAGGAGCAAAAACGGATGCGAAGTGCGTCCCGCACTGTCAATGCTGGATCGAATCGTTGAATAATTAAGCGATATTTTCCGTGTCCCATCCCCTACACTTGGGACTTGGGACAGTGGTCGGCAAGTTTTCCCAGTCCACAGCGGCTTCGCAACGCCCAGTACAATGCTTTATGTGCTGACCGATTGTCCAATCGGTGCAATCTATTGCATCGGAGAACGACGATGAACATTTCGCATCGAAATACTCGCCGGCGAGTGATGGATTGGACGAAAGAATGTGACTGCTAGTGCAGCGAACCGAACGAAACGGGCAATTAATGTAATTCATTGCCTCACTCCGATCGATTCCAGCGGTGGGGACTGGGTTGTGATTCGATTGGATAGGTTGGAAGAGAAGTTTTACCAGCAGGTCCTTTGCTGGTCTTCAAATGGTTACAACCTGGAACGTAGTAGGCAGTGGTTATTTGATCGTAAAGCCATGGCTATTGGTCACAATTTGTCTTGCCGTTTTGTTTCGAATTTTTTAAGGTTGAAGAAAAGAGGAACATCATAAACCTATATTAGTCCTGTTGGGATATCGTTCAGTAGAATAGTTTTAGGGTTAACTTTAGATTAAGTAATAATACTACTACTCGTTGGTTTGGTGGCTAAGCGGTCCTGACAAATGGCAGGATCGGTATCAAAATCCCCTTCAGAATCGTCTTATCCAGGCAAAGACGGACTATCCGGTTACAGTGATCCAGTTAGCCGGAAGATGACAGGCATGATCGCGTAGATCGTCGTACACTTCACAGCCATAATGATCTACTTCTTATCTGTCATTTCTCATTCTATTACTTCATTCGCATTAAAGCGGCTTGACTTCTTCGACTTTCTCTCTTGTTTCTGTCTCCAAACACAACCTCTTTCTTGTTGAATTGGATTGTTATCAGTTGCTGGTTATTCTGAAGAAATTTCTAATCAAATCAAGTTTTGATTAACAATTGGTAAGGGTCAGTATTATTAACACTTCGTATCGTATATTAAGAGCTACTGAGCTGAGTAGTCTCACAAACTTCGTCGTACACCTCTCGCAGCGTAAATCCTGCAGCATGAAAGGATTCGCCTGTCCAACCAACGAAGCCAACCCAAAGCCAACGAAGAAAACGACCGCTGGTCACGACGGGCACCTCTTTCAAAAGGAATTTCAATGACCCCGGCCTGCTCTGCTCTGCTTGTGGGATGGGGTTTTTCCGAATTAATTGTGCCCCGCCAAGAAAAACTTGTCCAGTTCGATTCTTGTGCATTCGGACCCGTGATTGGTCCGGGGGTTTTACGAGCCCCCTCCCGTTCCGTCCAACCGTTGTCACACGGATTTCGGATCGATTAGATTCGGGGGAACGGGGGACGTACATACACGCCATTATTTATCATTCAACGGAAGCGAACTGGCCGGTGCTGGTGGTGCAATACAATGTCCGTCTAACGAGCTGCGGCCGTGGCGAGCGTGCGGATGGATGTTTATTGCGCGGTGCGGAGATATAATGGCGGATTATTGTCGGAGGTTTTCGGATTTTCGGAGCGGGCGATAATTTAGCGCCGGTTGTGTATAATTACGCGGTCGCTTTATAGCGAGCGGAGCTATTCAACCGACAGCAGCCGGTTGCGTGCCGGAACTCCGAAAAGGACACTGTCATACGGTGACGGCGGTCATATTTAGTGGTTAGGGGGATACCGAAAACACGCGTCTGCTAATGAGTAATCAAGCTTATGAGGCACAGCCCGCACACGTTGGGCACACGTGGGGCGAGATTTGCATACCGTAAAATCCGGCCCATCACAGTATCGGTTCCTCTCCCGTCCTAATCAACCCCATTTGCTGTGGTGATTATCGTACGGGGTAGCGGGCTATAAGAACAAATGAATCAGCCACAAACCCGAGGTTGCTTTACACGCATTAACCGTGTACATTCGATGGCCATTCTGGACACACCTCACTGTCGCTATTTGCACAGCGCCTTTGCCGGGGAAGGTCGGCAGGCGGAAAGGATAGTGTTTGCCTTTGCCAAATACCTACCGGCTCTTTATCAGATTAACACACCTCACTCACACGGTACGTGCCGGTGGCCACCCCGGAGGAAGGGAGTGTTTTTTTGTTAGGTTAGGGATTTAAACGATGTTAGATATGGCGTTGCAGATAGAAGCAAAAAAACACGTATTTGGTAGATGAATTGGACTTCCCGTCTGCATAGTGTGAATTAGTATTTGCTCCAAACGGTCGCCTACTGTTCCGGTCCATCGCAGTACGCATTCAGACTCGATCATAGCACACGTTGACTACCACAACTCTCTTTCAGTTGAAGGGAGAGTTTGCAGTCGAGATCAAAGTCTGAATACGGAGTACGTTTTCCTGGTGAAAGACATACCGCCGACTCTAGCTATTATTCGAACTGCGCGACGTTCAATGTCCAAAAACAAGCTTACGCGACTCCTTCCACACAGAGAAATGTGTGCCAAGGTGGGGCGAATAACACAACAAAAATTAGCGGCTATCATTTGATTAAGAATCGTCGATAAGCGCACACATCGGTCGCCGGTCGCCCAGCTCGAGAACAAAGAAAGAGCGTTCCGTTTGCTGGAATTTCGTGAGAAGAAACCACCAAGACACGCGCAGCGTTCGTTCGCAGGAAACAAATGTTCGGCCGCCAGCCAGGTCCGATTAGGAACGAACATTAAACCGACCGCGTAACTATTCGCATTGCGCGTTCTTTTTCTTCCCCTGTTGGTTGTTGTTGTCGCCTCACGGGCCTCGTTATCAATACATCGTCAGCGGTGGCAGCAGTGTGTCCTTGAGCGTTTTTTTTTTGTCGGACGCTCTCCAGGATTTTGCGCTCGTCTGAGCGATGCGTCTGGAAATATCATTCGGTTTGATGAATAATTTTACATTCCACTCACGTACCGTCCCCAAAGTGGCCGCTGCCGCTCGCCATTTGCTTATCGCATCGAGCAGTGATCAACACTGTTTGAGCATTAGTAATGGTTGCTTGAAACAAACTCGCCATCGATAAGACTGGCGCGGCTCGGGAGGAAATGTGGTTTGGAAATGAACTGGGCGCGTAAGTAGTTACTGTTACTGCTGGAGACCATAAACAAAGATTGCAAAACGTTGCAGTTCGCCGTTGTTATGGGCAGTGGTTCCGCGTCAATGTATCCTAGATCGGAAGCTATTGGAGAGAGAGAGAGAGAGAGAGAGAGAGAATGTCACAAACCGTACGTGCCGTACTTTCCAAGCTCGGGTTTGTCTTTCTCTGTTCATGACTTGAGCTATTCCCAACTTTTTTCATTCCATTCTTCGCCAGCAACAAAAAACGCGGTGATAATAACTCTACCAGACGAACGGACGAAACGTCCGGTGAGAATTGATTCCTGTCATTCAAACCAGCGGACACGTTCTAATGGTGCGAGACTCACCTGGACCGACTCGCGGTTGTGGTTGACGCTGTTGTCCTCGATATCCTCGTGAAGAAGTGCGCGTGGACAAATGCGTGTCACTCACTCCTGTCGGGGTTTTCCGACGAAGCCGTTTGCGACTCTGCTCTCGCACACGTACAACCCCACCGACACTGGGACACTTTCAGGCGTCCGGCTGGTTGTTGTTAGGTCCACCGCCTGCTAAAGCCTGCCTGATCCCCGGACATTAGAACGTTGAGCCGCGGCGACCGTTTCATTAAGTTCAGCCCGCGTTATCAGTTGGATATATCTCGTGCTCGTTTTGTTTGTGCTGGCGTTTTCGTTTTCTCGGTCAGTATGAAAATCCGCCCAAGCCTCGACGGAATCACTTTTTTCTCTCGTTTGTGGGTTACCACACCCGGACTCAAGAGGAGCCGGGAGGATGACGTTTCGGATTTGACTTCACGTACCGGCCGAGTGTTGCTAACGGTGTTGCGTGCGGTATCGCTGTACACAGAGACGATTGTTCGTACACTTTTGTGGGACGCATTTAGACACATTTAGGTACGCACACCGGAATCCGTTGTTTGCCGTCGTGCGTTGGTGACGGAGTCGCGCACAATATACGACGCTCCATGTTGTCCCTCGCCATCACAACGAAACTCTAGTGATCCACGCTGGTAACGGACGCACACAGACGCACTGCACGGGATGGCCGCGACTCTGCCGCCAACTCCGCAGCAAGTGCTTAAAAACAAATTAATCTAATTCGTTCGCACACTCTAATTAAGCACAATATGTTTAGCACCGGGCGAGGCACCATGAAGCGCGGCGACAATTCGCGCCGTGATCGTTATCACCTTTCGCGGTCGTTATCAATGCAGCCGAATTCAGGCTCCGGCCACTTCACTGCACGCCACTAATCGCACCCGCCGGAACCATCTGGATATTACTACGGCGGTCTCGATGTACAGACGCCGAAGCGAGGTTAGGTCAGGATGCCGGTTGCGTTGGCTTCGCTACTGCTGCTGCTGCTGATGAGACGAGAGTTGGAGCACTGATGAAGAGTTGGAGCTTTGGATGGAGGCGACATTCTGTTCGGTCGGCGGCAACGTGGTTTGTTTGCGTTCGCAACCCGTCAATAACAACCCGAGAGTACGAGAGAGTGCGTCCAGAGAGGGGTTTTCTCGGGTTTGGGGCTCTCTCTTTCTACCTCGCTCTCTGGTACAGGGCTCCACAACATGTGAGGCTGAGAGCAACTTCTTCTAGCTATTGTTTGCGGTAAAGTTGTTCTTGGCGCAGCTAGTTTTGTTGATAGAAGAAGAGATGTAATGAAGAAATGATTAGAGTTTCAAGATATTCTAAATATATCTTGTGTACTTCTCAAACAAGGTTGCAGATCCCTGGCAGTGGCTCGCTAGCTCCACGTTAGTGGACTTATAAGTGTTGAGCGACAGGAAAGAATCTGCGAGTACCTTAAGCCTTTCTATTAAGGTCGTTAACTTTGAATTTTGCATAAGGTGTTCTCCGCTACTAGAGAACCGCAGTCGATGGGTCATGGGTCAGCACACTCTACCGCTCATTCCGTAGAAGTCTCTTTCTAGATGAGTAAGTGCCCCACAATTTCGTAATTGCGCCCGTTTCCTCAAATATTTGCCTTTCACATAAATAACTGATCACATTATCCAGAGTCCCTCGCACAAAAGCCGTGATGCGCGCTCGCTGACGTAGCCGAGCGCAAGCACAACAAAAATAGATTTGTGTCCGTTCCCGGGTTTTGTAATAGGTCTCGGCTGTCTGGATGCGTCAATGCCGACTTGATCAGCGTTTCAGCTCGATTGAATCGTCGGCCTCCAACGAGTGCTGTGTGTGTGTGTGTGTGTGTGTGTGTTTGACGATAGGCGTTGCTGTAAATAAGACATCAGTGACCATCTTAAAACTTCCGGCAACAGCTACCATCACCCGAAAATGGTACGAAAAACCCCAACCCTACCGTACACGTGTTGAAACCTCGTCCAACCTCGCCTCGCTCGATAAACGTCACTTATACCGACGTCATAATAAGCTTTCATAATAATTTCCTTGTTCTCTTTCGCTTTCCACGCAGCCACAAGTGTTCGCCCGCGTGTTCGGTCGGGGAAAAATCGAACCGAGAAGGTGGGACCCATTAAAATGTCAGCTCCCGGCGATGGCGAACACTCCCCCTTGGTCGCGGCGTGCAGATAGCGTGGAGCACTGCACTACACACTGCTGGCCGGCGATAAATCCATTGCCCGGCTGCTGATTGCGGTCGTTGGTGAGCGCAGGGCTTTGGGGAGTTGGTTACGACCGGACAGGGTCCTCTGTCGGACTGTCCATTTGTCCGTGTGCCCGTTACCCAAGGACATCCTTCCGGGTGTCGGGTAGCACGACGGTAGGCGAATCGATACGTCCTGCCAGCGGCGACAACCGTAGTGGATCGATGCGCATCCGTTGTCTTGTATAGGGTGTATAGGGTATGGGAGAGTTGTCCAGTAATGATAGGGTAGTGTACTCTGTTCAGCAGGCATTGCGGTCAGGATATGTCGACAGTGGTCGGTAGTGGATTTGATTGAAGCGATACATCAGTACCGTCGTTGTCAGCATTCGTTGCCGAATGATGGATTGTTTCAACTTATTGTCCCTCTGTACTCGTTTTCAGAATATTTGAATGCGAGTTGAATAATGAAATTAGTGGTAATGTCAGTTATCAATATTTGTTTTAGGCTTTTGTTACAATCTTCCTGTTTTTGGTCCGATTTCAAGAACTTCTTTCAAACCACTTACGTCGTAACATGACGTAAGTGTTTTTTTAATTCAAAAATCATCAGATATGAAAAAGCTTTTAACGCTTGGAAATGCTCAAGTCTCACGTCAGTTATAGTGGAAAAGCTCATTTTTGTTACTGCATTATCGTTGAACATTAATCCGCCCCATTCCAATATGACCGAACTCTATTGCAAACAATAGAAAACATGTCCGGAGTCGAAAAGCGAATTTATCAACCGAACAAAATTAACCTCGCCACTGTTCGAACGAACTCCCTGCCATTTGGAGTTAATTTTTGCCTCCCATTCATTGATTTTCCATTCCCAGCTCCCCATTCAGCCGGCTGCATGAGTCTCTAGCGACATAAGCGAACGCTGCACGCTGTTGCTGCCCCCGTTTTTCTTTTCGAAACGCGCATAAACCCTCTCAGGAGGGGGAAAACAAAGCCCCCATTCACGCTTGCATCCCGCACTTGTTTCGAGTGCATTCGTTCCACCGCACGAGTGAACGTGTTCGATGCGTCGATTGCAAGTACGTTTTGTTTTTCTTCTTTTACATCAAACACACCGTTCCGATGCTTTCTTTCGCTTTCATCCGTTGACCACGAACCACTCGGTTCTTTGTGTGCATGTGTGTGTGTGTGTGTTTGTGTGCGTTTGTTCAAATATTTATAAATCAAGCATTGTTTTTGCCTTTTTCCTCCCCCGACTCCATTTCCATCTGTCCGGTTCGATCCCGGCCGCGAGTAAATATCCCGTCCGAAAATATCAGCCACCGCTGGAATGGACCCGGCGGGTCGTTTATTTGCACCGGAAAAAGGGGCAGGCGGCAAAATGAACTCAGCACTGGAATTAATAGAGCAAAATGCAGTTTTCCGCTCGGACGACGATTATTATATTGACCCGTGGGCTGCTCGCATGGGACTGCTCGGGACTGCATTTGCGATGGAAGGCGGGCGATGGGACGCGCGAAGGACGCACATCCTGTTCCCTAGTTGGTAAGTGTTTTTTTCGTTTTTTTTTTGCTACTGCTGTTAGCTGCAGGAAGCGGCCACGTAGCACGCAAATGGCATTTGCGTTGTCGAAAGCTCCGTTCGTGTCCGACCCGGACCATACATCCTTTCGCACGAGCACGAGGGTTCGCGGCGAGTGTTGTCGCCTGCACGCCTCAACGCAGCCGGCAGAAACAGCTGCTTCTGTTACGTCGTGCAGCGGGGGTGGTGGAATGAATTGTCCGTTCTCCAGTGTTCCATTTTCAGCATTTTATTATTCATACCAGTACGCGAACGGACGGGCTCCGGTCGGACCGATTGAGAGCTGAGGCGTGAGGAGGGAACACTCACTGCCAGCTAACGACGAAAACAAATCCAACTGGCTCCTGGAGTAGGGGGTGACTCGACATCCAGCGGGGGGAGACTGTTTGGAGCATTAGGATAGGTTCCGGCGTAGCAGCAGGTGCGCCACTGGTCAGTCGATGTTGAATGCTTTAAACGGGGCGGTATTATCTGTTGGAATGCTCTTCTGACCTTTGCTGGTTTTATTTTTTATACTGTTTGTAAAATATTGGAGAGTACAACTGAAACTAAAAGGCCATACGATAGTTTTTGGGGGATGTTTTTTTCACCCGAGTAAATGGCACGTGATGCACACTAGATGGCATAAATAAGAGAGTAAATCATTCGAAGATTTCGTTACAAGATTCTTCATACCAACTATTTGTAAAGGAGGCGCCTAGTACTTCATAGAGTTGCCTCAACTCTAACTTGAAATTACCTACATCTTTATCCATTTTCTATATTTACTTTGTCACACAATTTTTGTTACTCTCCAATATAATGTGCCGTGTGTCGTTGTTTCTTCTTTTCTATAATTAATAAGAAAAAAAAACTCGTTTACATCGTATAATTGATGAATTTGTAATCTGAAATGCAAAGTTAATGTTAGTTTTTAAATAATTGCACATATTCATTGCATATTATATGAAGATATAAACTGGAACATGTTTGAATAGATTTCATAACTGTTAAAAAAAATTTGAAGGATTTCTTAAATTCAGGGTTCTACGGAGGAAACCAATTTCCAGTTAAAATAAAGAGTTGGGAAACCCAAATATTCTGCAGTCTCAAAACGTTATTTTTCGTTAGCAGTTAATTGGGTACATTCTTCCCACTTTTTTTTTCTCATGTCGTGTTAATTTTTCGCATTCTGTTCACGTTTTGCGCGCTTTGTTTCCACCCGTGACTGTGCGAATATGCTTTCTCGACCATTCACTAGGTGGCGCTCGCGTCGTCAGATAAGTTTGCTCTTCCGACGATAAACCGACGACAACGAACGATGACAGCCTGCTCGGTGGGAGGGTTTGACAGCTTGAACTGTTTTTGTAAACAAAGTGGGAGAATAAAAAACACAATTTTTCTGCGGCAAAGCATACACAATTACTGCCGTAATTTTTACTCAAAAAAAATGTCTCCAAACTGGTTGAAAACCGTTCTTCGCTTCCTGCACTGGGGACCGCTGATTGCAATAGGTAAGACTGTTCCGTACGCCACATGTTGACACGAAATCATTCCTTTATCGAGTGGTCATAGTGATGTGTATCGATTGCAGGCTGATAAAACGTAGATAAAATGATTAATCAATGCGGTTTTACGGTGTCGCTTCGTTGCAGGAATCATCAAATCCATCACGGTCATGTCGGTTTACATGAACGGAATGTGGTGGCCAGCGCACACCTCGTTTGCGGCATTCCTCAACCAGGCCTGCTTTTTGGCGTTGTCCGCGAGCACTGGCTTTTATTTCGTAATGGCATCCGCAACGGGACCGGGTTTCCTGCCGCTGAAATGGAAGCCGAAAAAAGCGACCGATGAGTCGTGCCTACAGTATTGCAATGTTTGCGAGGGCTTCAAGGCACCGCGATCGCATCATTGCCGCAAATGCAATCGCTGCGTGATCAAGATGGATCATCATTGTCCGTGGATTAACAACTGCGTCGGATGGTCGAATCATGGGTATTTTACAGCCTTTCTTGGGTTTGCCGTTCTGGGGTGCATGCATGCGACCACGATTCTCGCGGCGTCTCTGTACGCGGGACTGTACCGTGATTGGTACATTTATTACGGGCATTACTCGAAGGCGAACGTTCAGCTCACTATTTGGAGTCTGGTGCTTTGTGTGTTTAATATTGGACTAGCTATAGGTGTCGTGATTACGGTGGGAATATTGTTTATGTACCAATTGCGAGCCATCCTGAACAACCGCACAGCGATTGAGGATTGGATACTCGAAAAGGCTCGCTTCCGGGAGGAACGGAATGGCGAGCAATTTGTTTACCCATACGATTTGGGTAGGTGGACCAATTTGGGGCAGGTTATCAACGTGTCGTGCACTGCCGCTGGCAATGGAGTAGAGTGGGCCGTGCTGGAAGGATGTGATCAGTATACACTCACCGTAAGTGACGATGAGCTCGAGGGGATTTTGTAGATACACATTATATGTTCTTGTTCTTTTTTCAGCGTGAACAATTAGCACAAAAAGAGGAGAAGCGAGCGCGTTCCAGATCGTATGTCATACGTCGCGCGGCCACCGGAAGCTGGATTCCTTTGTTGTCGCAAGGATTTAAAGTGTGCCTATCGCCGCCGCTTACGGACGAACCGCGCATTAAGCTTCTGATTGGGGATGTTGTGCGCGTCACTCGATGGAGAAAGTACGTGACCGAAGCTCGCAAATTGATATATTCTTTTTTGCAATTTGTATACTTATATCAACCACCTTTCACTTCAGGCACTGGCTGTTTGGAGAGAAGCTGCAACAACCGGGCAGTGATATGAGTGCGAAGCGCGTTCGGGGCTGGTTTCCTCGGCAGTGCGCTGTAGAGCTAGCGGAAGAAGACGACGTAATGGACCATGCACAATTTTTAGAAGATAATAAAAAGAAACGGATGTAATAGTTTCGATTTAAAATTTCACTGATCCTACTAGAACAACAAATTCTTCGACACAACATTTGCATGTGTTAAGTGGCTGTAGCACCTCTCGTTCCAACTGCTTTTATTTGTTTCCATAATCTTCTTGCAGAATTATTGCACTAGCTTCATTAAACCACCCGAAACATGAATACAAATCGCTTTGGAACGCTTTCGCTCAGACGGACGGAACAGTAAAGAATAAAACTTTGGTTTACTTGTTGATTATATCGGTGCGTTGTTTTACATCCACACCGTCACCGGCAATCGTTCAGGGCCTACTGCGCTCTAGCTCTTCGGTGTACAGTGCAGCTGTACGAAGGCCTCCAACTGGCGTGGTATCAGCTTCCGGTAGGGGATCCGATGCTGCGCAATAGTTCGAGCCGCCAGGCAGCGTAAATTGATGGCACGCGTTTCGTAGCTCTTGATGAAGGCGGCAACACAACCTGAAATGAGGTGGAAATTGGACTTGGTAAAATGGTTGAGGTGATGTTAAGCATGCCGGTCACTTACTCTGAACACACACTTGTGAAGCCTTCAGTCCGTCAGCGTTCACCGCGTCAAGATGGATGCCGGCCTCGATGAATATTTCCGTGATTTCCTTCACAACCGATTTCACGTTACTATCTGCCATACGCACCACGGCCGTTTGCAGCTGAAAAGTGAGATTTTATCTCATGAAAACCAATGCCAACACAGAAGACTTTTCCTGTGCGCACTTACTGTTGACGTTAGCGTATGGAGCGGTGTGTTCCGATCACTATCGACCACGTCCACCGGAGCACCACATTTCAGCAGCAGTTTCACGGTGTCAACACAAGGAAACCTTCAACAAAAGATGTCGGGTCAGAATAAACAAAGCACTGCCGCCGCAAAGGTAAACATTCCTACCGGCACACGTCGTCCGTGTGGAAGTCGTCAACCGGCGTCACACCGTTCACGGCGAGATGCAGCAGCGTTTGATCGTCCCGCAGGCGCACCATCATCAGGTTCAGCTGGTACACCATCTGGTACACCTGCAGCGTCTGTTCCTCCGTCCGCACGAGCCCCTCCTCCCGGCGCAGTAGCTTCGTGATGATCGTGATCAGGTACAGCACCGTCACGATGTTCATCTCGTAGCTGTCAGCGATCGATTCCGGATCGTCCTTCGGGCCCGGATTCGTCATCTTCTGCTGGTTGTAGCGCAGCTCGTCGACGCACGCGCCCAGCACCGCCAGTACGCTCTCGAACCGGATCGTCACGTTGATCGAAAACTCCTGCGAGAAGAGCTGCACGAAGCGCAGCAGATCGCGCTGCACCTCGACCCCGTTCTGCTGGCGCAGTCGGAGCGCATGCAGCCAGAGGCTCTCGCACCGATCGAACCGTCCGTTGTCGGCGCAGATTGCACCGCGGAACACGATCGCGTGCACCACCTCCGGGCACTGGTAGCCGAGGATGCGTTCCCGGATCGTGAGCGATTCCATGTGCAGCGAGTTGTGATTGTAGCGGATGGCGAGCAGGTCCTGGAGCGTCTGACATTCGACCCAGTGTTCGTAGGCAGCAACGGGTTCAAAGTGTGGTTTTCGAATGATGTTCTCCGGTTCTTCGTATCTGCAGGAGAAGAGAGGAAAATAGAGAGAGAGAGAGAGAGAGAGAGAGAGAGAGAGAGAGAGAGAGAGAGAGAGAGAGAGAGAGAGAGAGAGAGAGAGAGAGTGGTATTTCATAAGTTATTCTCGGTTAACTGGCGAATGATAGAGACAAAGAAATTATGCTAAGCTAAATAGCTTAATTTGAGGCAGAACAGTCGTCCTTGTGCGTAAACGGATTTCTATACGAACCTTAACTCCATTGCCGACAGCAGATAGTGGAAAGCCTTCACTAAGCTGTAGTTGTCCTTGTCGTTCGCGTACGATGCACCCAGCAGCTCCATCACCTCGATTCGTTCCTCTTTCGTAAGCAGTTCGGGCCGTTGCAGGAACACCTGCACCACCGCCTCGCGTGTCCTTTCCGCGGCAGCAAGGGCGGGCGTGAGGCCGAACGTGTTCCGCATCAACAGCGCCCCATGATCCAGCAGCATCTCGCACACCTCCACGTGTCCACATTCGGCGGCATAGTACAGGGCGGACGCTCCGCACTGGGCCTGCTCGTTGACCCGCGCCCCCTTCTCCAGCAGGTACAGCAGCACGTCCGTGTAGTTCTTGTACGCGGCGATCATGACGCAGGTGTTGTTGTACACGTTGGCCGTACACACGTCCGCACCGTGATCGACCAGGTACTGGATCACGTCCAGCCGGCCTTCGTAGCACGCCGCCCGCAACGGCGTCGAGCCCTTCTTCGTGCAGCGATCGATCTGGGCGCCGTGCTGGAGCAGCATCTTGACGATGTTAAGCCGGCCGAGGCTCGCTGCCACCCAGAGCGCCGTGGCCCCGTCCGTAAGCTCACCGTGCACCTTCACGCAGCCCTCCTTCTCGAGATCCGGTTCGGATAGCTGGAGCAGGATGTGGATCACCTCCTGGTGTCCGTTCAGCGTTGCCACGATCAGCGGTGTGTACATCTGATGGTCTTCTTCGTAGATTTCCTGCACATAGGATGGGAAAGTAAACGATTAATAATCACACTGCGTATCTTCTGGCTGGCCGCTTACGCTTACGACCATCTCGCACCTGAATCACGGCATCGTGTCAACGGCTATAAAAAGCGATGAACGCGCTCGGCGTTGTTATGGGATGCGATGCGATGGGCGTGAGAAAAATTCGAACCCACTCCACTCTACGCGAGGAGCTGAGGAGTTGTTCCTCCTCCTGTCAAGTGGCTGACTCATTTACGAGATCATTTTCACCGCTATCAAAATAATTCCCGCTTGCGACGGAAGCGTCATCGTCATCGGTATGCGGTTTGCAACATCCAAGTAGCCATGCCCCTTGTCGTGTGCTGTTTTAGCGCTTTCCATTGGAAGCGTGTTGATTCACGCGGCATGTTTGCTTATTGCAAAATGAATTTAAATTCGTTTATTTGTTGGCAATTTGTTGGCCATGAAGTGGATTTTCTGTGTAAACAAAACACACATTTGTTTGCTCCAAAATCAAACAAGTAGGTAAATGCTGTGGTAAGCTCTCACAGCAACTTTTTACATTTTTTCGATGTTAACATCTGTTAGAGGAGCACGGAAAGTCCAAAGGTTGCTCTAAACTATATGACGTCATACTTGATCGTGCTTAGTGCGAAATTTGCCGATCAACACAAACATGTACAATACATTAACGCGTTATTTACGAGGTTTATTACAACTGCGTCAAATCGTTGAGACCAACTCGAGTGTCGTTCACATGCGAAACGTTTTGATGATTAATATTTTTTATAATTTTTAATAAGACACAAATACATCCCCCTTTCAACAGAAAATGATGCTCATTAAAAACACTTTCAAATGCTTAATTATGCGCGAAAAACGCGTTCATTATTATTTTTTTTGCATTCCAATATGACACGTTTTCTAACAGATTCCTACACGTCATTGACCTGATGCCGACGCAGTCTGAGATCCGTTTTATAGTGGATGGAAGGCCGTTTCCCGACCCGCTCGGTCTCCTGGTTCCCGTTCAATGTCCGCAAACGGAACGGCTGTACCAACCAAATAATAAAAAAAGGAAATAAAACGCCACTCGCACACACACACATGCGTTCGCTCCTCCCTCATCGCCATTTGTCAGCTATTTTTAGAATACGATCCGGAAAAATAGGAAAGGTAGTAGAAACACATGCCCCAGCATGTGCATGTATGAATAAGGTATACGTTTTGCTTGTCGCAGGGAAGGAAAGAAAATAGCAGAGAAAGGGAGCTGTCCGTCACTTTTAAATCTAATAAAAGCAAATGATGCCCGTTGTTTCAATTCCAGCGTTATTAATGGGATTTAATAACATTTCAATCACTAATGACGAAACTGGTAATAGATTGATATTATTCGTACACACCGGATAGTGTTAACAGCTGTGTGGAAATGCTATGTGTTCCATTTTTTCAAATGAAAAACGCAAGACATGTGTTTTTTTTACAAAAAACCAGGCGTCTCCATCTCTTTGTGTATCGTTCATATGCAGCTGGCGGAATCTTTAAAATAATTACTACGAAACGTTCCCATTTCATTATGAGATCATGACCATCTTTAGTAATGCAATATAGGATGCTTTTCCAGGACTCGACAGCATAATTAATCATCATAAAGTCCAAACGGCTTTGTTCCGACTTTTTCTCATCACACTCTCTCGCTCTTTCACAAACACAAGCTCGCCTTCTAGCCATCAAGAAGGCGGGGGGGTTTTGAAAATAGCATACATTTTACGTTCCCTCCCCATGTATACGGAAATCAAAGTGACGTGAACGTGTGACACGGTATGTAAGCTTTCAGAATGAAAATACTCGTGTAGTGTTGTATCGGTTTACTTCGCACCGAAACGACACGCATCTGAATTAAAAGCAGACGCGCAATTTGCGCCTTTGTGTCGTCGCTCGCCCGTTCGACGTCTTTGTATGTAAATTGTCGCACAGAAGACGCTGTACGTCCGTTGCGTCTTTTCCATCGACTGATCGTTACATTCGGTAACCGCACCTCGACCGATCATCCGACGCGCTAATTCGAAATCGTTTGATTCGCTTCTAACCGTGTAAACCCTTTAACCTATCCTTGACCGTGAAACGGCCGTGCCGAAACAAATGCAAACATTTGTGACCGTAACGCGCAAGATGGGTCGTGATTGTTTGATGTCACTGGTGGGCCGACCGAGCATGAAGCCGAATTGGGTTTTCCGATGCGTAGCAGTACTCCCGGCCCAGCGCGTCTGGATCTCACAAACGGCTCTGTTTCTCGGTGTGTTTTTGTGTGTGACGAAATTAGAAACAGAAATTACGAGATGCTCAGGCGGCGCATCCAACCCGCGAATTCGATACCGCCACACAAGACACACGACGCCATGCACACGGTGCGTCAGTGTTGGCGAAAAATTTTATAGTTCATTAACGTGCGCGCGCGCTCGGGTCCGGGTGGAGAAGCGGTGCAGGCGGTGCGGCTGACGACACGTTTTTCACTCGTATGGTCGTTTGCCAAAAATCGTACAGAACGTAAAGTTTTTCCTGAAGTGGGGCGTTCGATAGCCGCATCCATTTTGGGTGAAGACTCACACTTCTGCTGCCTGCGGACCTGCAAAGAAAATGTAGCAGTTACTCGTGCCTACCTGATTCACTATGGCCCGCCGATCCTCGTCATCCTTGATTTCGGTCAACAGCGACAGCAGCTGCGTGCAGAAACCCTCCTTCGCGGCGTAGTAAACCCGCAGCATGGCACGCTCGCGGAGGGTTTCCTTTTCCCGCTCCAGATCCTCCGACTCCTTCGTCATCTTGGCCGTACCTTCCCGGTTCGAGGACCGTGTTCGCCGCTTACGGCACGCGGCACTGGCACTGCCCTGGGCCGACACTTTTGAAGCTTTTCTTCACGCACGCAACAAATGGCGGATGGTTTCTGCTCCTCCCCACGAATACCGGAGTTGGTTATATTGTATAATCAGAGCGGAATCGGATCTTCCTTGCAAGCACAATGTGTTTACTAAACACTCTTTGCCAAGCACTTTTCCACTTTCCCACCCACACAAACACTCACACACACACGCACGTAAGGGACACGCAGAAGAAAATGCTTCCCGTTCGAGTTTCCTCCGCGATCTTGTTCGGTGCGATGATCGAAAATAAGTAAGTCGAGTCGATCCGAGTTTTTCGTGTGCGCTCGCCTTGCCGAAGAAGGTATGTTTATTTATATCCCGTTGTTATTATTTTCATTTCGTCGTCAGCTGTCAAACCGAGTCAACTTCGTGCCAAGGTTCCTACAACGTAAGGGCATTCTGCAATTTTTAGCGTATGTATTTCCTAATTTTCAGAATGATTATACGAGTAATTATTCATCTCTCGTTTTTTACGCTTCGCTCGGTTTTCCGCTCGTTTCGCTGTGGAAAACTGACCTATCACAAAAAGATGTATCGATTGTGTCTATATATGCACCCTGCGCGCTTCGACCAATTGAAAACACTGAAACAGTCGTGTCAAAACTGTCAAAGGAGCTTTTTTTTTAATACGCTGTGCTTTCGTGTCCGGCCGCGGAAAAGTGTTTTGCCGTGAAGAAAAACCCCGTCTGCAATTGGTTTTAATTGTTCCCCCCGATCCGGAGCACCGCAGCGACATGGGCCTCTCGCACAGTATTTCCGTTCCGGGCGGTGGAACCGAGGGTTATCACGTATTGCGGGTATGTTACGGCCGTTCCCTTCGCGCAGGCACCAACAAACGACAGATGACGTGTTCACTTTCGATCGGCTTTGGGAGGGTGGTGGGTCGGAATGATGGTATTAAATTGTTTATTACCGACTCCGCAGGTGCAGGACAACTCGCCGGGCAAGACGGCGGGGTTGGAGGCGTTTTTCGACTTCATTCTGGCGATCGGCAACACCCGGCTCGACCAGGATAACGATACGCTGAAGGAGCTGCTGAAGGGGAACATCGACAAGGAGATCCAGATGACGGTGTACAGCAGCAAGACGCAAAACATTCGCCTGGTGGACATTACGCCGAGCAGTACCTGGGGCGGGCAGGGTCTGCTCGGCGTGAGCATACGGTTCTGCTCGTTCGAGGGCGCGAACGAGAACGTTTGGCACATCCTGGAGGTGCACCCATCGTCCCCGGCGGAGGAGGCCGGTCTGATCCCCTTCACGGACTATATTATCGGTGCCGATTCGATCCTGCACGAAAGCGAGGATCTGTTCACGCTGATCGAATCGCACGAGGGTCGCCCGCTGAAGATGTACGTGTACAATACGGACCTGGATCGCTGCCGGGAGGTGACGATCACGCCGAACTCGAAATGGGGTGGTGAAGGCAGCCTCGGTTGTGGCATTGGGTACGGGTATCTACACCGGATACCGATCCGGGTGCTTCCGAGCGATGGCAAGATGCCGGTAGGTGCGGGAGCACAGTCCGTTCCGGTTATGGCGGCGGCGACGGCAATGTTTCCATCGGGTCCCACCGTACCGGCACTGAGTTCGGTGTTGGGAGCGCCGGTGGACGCGACAAACGCCAATCGTTCCGTACCGTTCATTCCGATGGTGCCACCGTTGGCGAACACGTTCGCTCCGCAGGTTAGCAATGCGGCGCACGATCTGCTGACCGTGTCCCAGCCGAGCAACAGCGTGACAGCGACCGCCACGACGACACCGGCCGATTTGGCCAATCAGTTTGCAAATCTGTCTGCGACGGGCCACGGGCCGGATCTGGTGAACAACAATGTGGAAACGCAAACGATGCCAGTATTGCCGGGCTACAATAACAATGCTGCCTACGCTGGGGAAGTAGCGTCACCTCCGATTCACGTCGGTCCGGCCATTTATACGCCCCCGGGGGCAGGAGCAGGAGCTGTAGAACAAGGTATGGAATGATTTTGACGATTCATGACGGGGAATTTCTATATGTTTTTTTTTCTTTATTTCAGTTTCAATGGGTTCTCCCGCACCGGACACTGCAGTACCTCCGCCACCACAGCAGCAGGTTCCGCTTGTGAATCTGTCGTATCCAACAGCTTCTTCCGTTTCGTCGTTACCGCCACCAGCGAATCCCTACTCGATGGCAAGCACCATGCCACCCCCGACGACGCTGGCTAGCGATTTCTATCAAATGTACGGATCGCCGGTTCCGCCAGCCACTGGCAACATCGGCGCCGTTCCAGCCACCGCCAACAACTACGCCACCACGATTGACTTTCTGCAGAGTCAGCAACAACAGCAGCCCTGGTCACAGCCACCAATACAGATGTACTCCACGTACCCTCAGGTGCAGCCGATTCCGGACCCGTCCCAATCGCCCGCACACCAATCGACCGCTACCGGTGGTTCGGTTGCATCACCACCACCACCAGCAGCATCGTCCCTGTTCCAAAGCAACGCCGTCACGACACCCATCTCCCTGCCCGGTATGCCACCGATCACGGTTAGTGCTACGATTCAGCCGGAAGCGTTACGGGGCCTACAGTTCTCCAATGCACCCACCATGACGCCACCCCAACCACAGCAGCAGCAGCAACCACCCCTTATGAGCATGCCGACGTTGCAATGAGAGCCCGCGCGTCGCGATTCGCAGAACGTTCGTTGAATGTGCAATTTGGTGTGCGGCGGGAGGTTGGAAGCGTGGTACAACGCCTACATCGTACGTTAGGCGATTCATTCGGTGCATTTCCTTCAACCTTCCTGTCCTCTGGATGTAAACTGAAGAAGTATAATTTTATCTAACCTTGTGCTTTACGTTACACTTAAGTTTAGTCAATCTATTGAAAAACGCAGAAAGGATAAAGTATCGTTATCATCATCAAAACCAAGCCCAAACTGATGGATGTGAATTCGCGAAAGAAAAGGATACGATGTAATATTTGAGAAAAATTAGTGAAAATAGTAAACTAGTAGCTCTCGTTGGTCTGTGAAGGCTCAACTGTGCAAAATTTGACGGATTAGATCACTTTCTTCTGACAGTCGAACGGGTTTTATTAAGCTGCCTGTAATTTCCAAATGCCTTTATCCAATATTTGCTACGATCTTGTAATACCTACATTTTAATACCTAATTTCTACGATGTTTCAACTCCAACATCCAAAGATTGTTATGATCCAACATAAATCCCTTTGAGCTTCACAAAGGAGTCGTTTGGATTTAGATTAGTAATCTTTTCTTGGAAAATTCTGATGAGGTTGAAGGCAGGTTTCGCTCGCGGTTGTCAATCGATTTTAGATCACTTTCAAAACTGTCATCATCGGTCAACTTTGTTTTGTTTTCAACTAACCACCACACAGCAAGAGTTTTTTTTTCTGCGAGCCGTGGTGTGCTGAAAGTTTTACTCCGGACCTCCGGCCACCTAAACAATCCGAAATAATGTCCAGCCTTGTGCGATTGACCAACCGGACGCTGGTGCGCAGCCTGGTGAGCCATTCGCTCCGCAGCGCCCGCCTGATTTCCTCCTCGCAGAAGAACCGCGATGCGGCCACGCTCGACGTCCCGAAGAAGGCAGCGGCTCCGAGCAGTGCGGCTGCCGCCGTCTCGTCCAGCAAGAACTGGGTTAGCTATGGCTTCGACCAGAAGGACGAAACGAACGATCGCAGCGCCATGAACGCGTCGTTCTTCTTCACCGTCACACTGTGCCTCGTGCTGGGCACGGCCTACTGGGCGTACGTACCGGACCCGCAGCTGCAGGACTGGTCGCAGCGCGAAGCGTACCTCGTGCTGCGGCGTCGGGAGGCGGCCGGACAGGAACCGATCAGCAAGGACTACGTCGATCCCGCCCAGATTGTGCTGCCGTCGGACGAGGAGCTGGGTAATACCGAGATCGTCATCTAGGGTCGCCGGTGTGTATCTGCAGGATTATGTAATGGTCGGTCGTCGTCGCTGAAAGCGGATCCGGAGGAGGTCGGGCGTTCCCGGCTCATTTGTGCCGGGTGAACATTGTAGCAGTGTTTTGTGAAGGTGGTGATGAAGCTAAAAAATAAATAAATAGGGAAAATCGTACGAAATTCAAGTGTCGTGTTATGCATATTCCATTTTTCATTCATCGTTTGTTTTGATTGTGCATTCAGGGCTGTCAGCGGCCGAAGGGATCTAAAACGAGAACATTTGAACAGCCAGTTTAGCTGGGTTTTAGATTTAAATAGGTTTTCTCACAATTCTTCGATTGTTCGTAGTAACATGGATAATTTGTGTAAATATAAAAGATAAATAATTGGAAATTACGTTTCCGATTTCTGTTTTTTGCATGTTTAGATCAATGGAAGACGTTTGAAGCGAGAGAGAGAGAGAGAGAGAGAGATAGGAATAACGTCTGACAATTTCTCACGCTTGACAGCTTTGACAGTGGGAGCGACAGAGAAAACTGCTATTCCTTCGATACAGTAAAACCTAGAGTATCTGGGGCCATTTTAAACCGATGAACCGTGGGTCTTAGAACGACCTAATATGCGTAATAAAATTTAAAAGAAGAAAATATTCCTGACACATTCGATTTTCGCGGCTCTGAAACTGCTAATTGTTGATCTAAATTTAAATTCTGTTTATACATGTTCATACGATCGAAATCCATCTGTGTCTGATTGTCCTTGTTGCCCGGCATCCGGCCGGTCAACGGTCCGCCGGTCACTCAGCGCCCTACTGCCTGTTATTGTGAACGTCGTCAGAACAATCTCCAAGTGGGGGGTGTGTGTGCAAAGTGTGTGAGAAGTGTTTTGATTGCGCACGCTAAAGAAAAAACGAAAAGTCTCTACCAAAACAGCGCAAACATACATACGCACACTACGGGCTGCTCCTCGGGTGTTGTTTAATTTACGGTGGGTGGTGGTTTTTCAAATGTGTTTAATTTAGCAGCAACACGACGACAACAACAACATCAACCAGCACCAGCATCACCAGCGGCAGCAGCAGCGCTAGCAGCAACACCCAGCCATGGCTGACCAGAACGAGAAAATTCTTCACCGTCTACTGCAACAGGACGGCAACAGCATTTGTGTGGATTGTGACGCAAAAAGTACGTTCGTTGGTGTGACCTAAATTGTGCACGTTTTTTCTTCGCGGAAAAGTAATGTTTTCTCTTATTGTTATTGTTGCCGCTGCTGTGGTGGACCCCCCGCACCCGACGCGCTCTGCAGATCTGGAATGGGCTTCGTACAACATCGGAATCTTCCTGTGCACACGCTGCTGCGCCGTACATCGCAGTATGGGGGCACACATATCGAAGGTGAAGCATCTGAAGCTGGATAAGTGGGAGGACAGCCAGATCGAGCGCATGATTGAGGTCGGCAATAAGGCGGCTCGGCTGAAGTACGAGGCCCGAGTCCCCGCGTGCTACCGAAGACCAAAGGAGAACGACCCGCAGTGAGTAGGGTGGAAGGGGGAAAGCGGTAGAACGGGACAAGAGTTGTCATTAATCGCACTTCGCACCGCTTCACAGAATACTGATCGAGCAGTGGATACGAGCGAAGTACGAACGGCTTGAGTTCTGCATGATCGAACGCCCGAGCTACACGTCGGGCCGCATGGAAGGGTTCCTGATGAAGCGCGGCAAGGAGGACAGCCGGTATCAGCCGCGCAAATTCGTCCTGTCCGGGCTGCACGACACGCTCCGCTACTACGTGAAGGAAAAGCGCGAACCAAAGGCCATCCTGCGAATATCGGAGCTGAACGTCGTGTACGCACCGTCGAAGATCGGCAATCCCAACTCGCTGCAGCTGACGTTCATGAAAGACGGCACGACGCGCCACATCTACGTCTACCACGACGACCCGGAGGTGATCAACAACTGGTACATGGCGATACGGTGCGCGAAGCTGCACCGCCTGCAGATCGCTTTCCCGAGCGCGTCGGAGTGCGATCTGGTCGATGGGCTGACGCACGACTTCACCCGCGAGGGCTGGCTGCTGAAGACGGGCCCCCGGGCAACGGACAGCTACAAGCGGCGCTGGTTCACGCTCGACGACCGGAAGCTCATGTACCACGACGATCAGCTCGATGCGCACCCGAAGGGCGAGATCTTCCTCGGCAACCAGCTCGACGGGTACAGCGTGCGGATAGGTGCGCCACCCGGTGCCAAAGATCAGGGCTTCAGCTTCACGCTGTTCACGCCGGAGCGGGTGTACAACATGTCGTCGCACAGTGAGCAGGACCGGGACGAGTGGATCGCCGCGATACAGAGCGTGCTGGAGCGGCCGCTCAGCCCGCAGGACAACTCGAGTGAGTAGTAGTGTTGGCCGCGAGCGTTCCTATAGTGCAAACCCTAATTGGGGTCGCTTTTCTTTCTCCAGTATCGGCACGACTCATCCGGAAGCGTGGCGGAACCAACCCAAAGAGTATCTTTACGGGTAGGTAATACAGCGAACACGGAACCCTTTTGTCCAGTGTGTGACTCCGTGCGTCGCCAGAGCATTGGACCAGAGGCAACAACAGAATCATCATCATCATTATGGTACATTGTAACATAGTCCGCGTCTTCATCTCGCTCTTGTGTACCGGGAGGGGAGGGGCGGGCAGGCCCACACACCAGATGTAAAAATAGGGTACAGAGGCACGCACGCACGCGAACTCACGCGAACAGACGCAGACCGTAGGCAGTAGGAGATAAGACGTGGCACCGCAAGGCCGCAAAATGATCTAGAAAATAGCTGCAGCTAAACCACCCAGATTAGTTTGGATCGCTTTTAGGGCTCAGGTTTAAGCGAAGGATGATATTTATTTTAATTATCGAAAGCGCGAATGAATAATTTCTGTTTGTTTTGTTGTGCCGTGAGCATACGGATGGGTCGTCCTTTAAGGATGTTTATCCTATCGATACAGGTATCCTAACTCGTGGTGGTTACTGATGTCCTATAAGTGGTTTCGTCCACTCTACTGGCTCTTTTTTTTACTATCCTTTGATGGTGGATCTTTTTCTCAGGGGAATTATACATAACCTTAGTTGCCGACCTCTAATTTCGTTTCTCAGTCTTATGGATAACCTGGCGAACGTCCAGAAAGCTGCATTCATCAGGTCGACCCTGGCATAGTCACATAGATCAGGGCCTATTGGAGCAAACTTTATTGAAAGTAATCAATGAAACCGTTAGTAAAGCGTTCTGTACATCGTAACGATTCATTTGCCCACTTGGTACTCGTAGTCCGCTGGGGATTCTTTTGTGCAGCTTTTCTAACTGAATTCTGCTGCGTCATTACCTGGGCAAAAAAGCACGTTCATTATTTATTCGCGCTCGTAATCGTTTTCTTTCTATTATCTCTTGTCTTTTGTCAACTGGGTTGAGTTTAAACGATTGCAGGCACGAAACGTAGCGGTAAGGATGCAAAAGGTTTTGCACGGAGTGGCGTGTGGATGAAGGTGGTCTAGACGGTTTATTTATTTACCCCTCCCCCACTCACATACACGTTACGAACGTCCCGGATAGGCTAGCTAAATAGGTACCGCAACTAAGCGCAACAAGCAGATAACACGCTGACCCGCTGGGAAATACTCAGCCCATTTAATCGTCTAGAATGTATTGTTTTTTATATAAACTAGAAAACATGAGTTATTTTTATTGCGGTTAGCATTTTAGTCTCTTCGTTTTGGGGGTTCAACCGCCGGAGGCGTTCAATGGTTTCTTTCGATTGTGTGCGTGTGCTTTTTTCGCTCCTTCTCTCTCGCTATACCACTCACACAGCCTACATTGTCGAGGCGACAAACTGCACAAAACATACGCAAAATGCACGCAACCACCGCAGCGAAGGAGGAACAGATAGAGGACAAAATGGTAGTTCACCTGCACATATGCTGTGGATAGCACGGCTTTCCCAATTTTTTTTTTTGCGAGAATGATGCGAGAAGACTCCTTCTCACGCCTCCTCGCGTTTGGAAGTGGAATTCGGTAGGAAAATTGGAACGCAGACCGACGAGGAAGATGTAAACAAAGCTAAATAACATAAATTTCTACTGTCTCCTAAAAGCAGAGCGGAAAATAAAATTAATCTAGACGCATAGGGTAGACGGCTTACACGCTTCGTAAGCACACACTAGATAGGCAAATTTAAAATCGATCTAATTTTACGCAGTACGTGGTAAAGGCAGCATTCAGGCAGGAGTTTACACTCAAGAAGCTCGGAGCACGTACGGCGGAAGGCGAAAGTAAACGTAGCATCCGGCGAAAAGAGACACCGGGGAGACATCGCTGACACACACTATACTGGTACCGTGTAGTTCCTAGCCGGAGTGGCTCTCATCCGCTCTCAGGGCAGCCAGGGCATAGAGAAAACTGCCGACATCGTATTTAGAGTGTTCAGTGTGTTCAGGTTTTATAACGTTTTTTTTCACCTTCTTCTGTAATACGATGTTTCGAAACAGTGCAAAACAACAACACGATCCACATACTCTGCTCAAACTCTTTGTTTTATTGACGAAGAAAACACACAAACACACATACATATATATAAAACCAAACGTAAGGAGTAAGGAGATAACCGGACGGATCGGTCCGCCAACCAAAACGTGCTCGATGCATCGAAAAGAATTGAAATGCAACAATGAAATGATTACTGCCACTCTTTAACAGACACTACTGAAACACATACAAACGGAACTGAAGAATTGCATATACCTATTGTTCAACCGTGTCCTGTGTGTGTGAGAGAGATAGGATCACGAGTCACCTAATATTTGGAGAACCAGCAAAGGAACTTCCGCCACAACACAACAAGACGAAAATGGAACTACAATAATCTGCCAAAAATAGCTAAATTAGGATCACGTCCTTACGATGGCCCAGACGATGGAGAGATTGTAGACCCCCCCCTCGAGTAAACGAATAAACTTCTGAGTAACATAACTGCAAACCATCTGCTCACAACACGCTCACGTACGGTACGACACCGTACGGTCCCGTTGCGCCCTTCAACCACGCAATCCATTCCGCATCCACCGCCCGCTCGAACGTGACCTCCTGGAAAACGGGCGTTCGTAGTGTCTCGTCAAACTGCATCCGGCCGAACATTCGCATCGCTTTCGCGTTCGTATCCTTCGTGATGGCCACGTAGCGTTCGATGTGCAAGTGTTCCACACCGTACAGCAGCATCAGGACGGTCGCCTCCCAGCCGAGGCCCCGCTGGCGAGCAGCCGGCTCGGCGATCATAATTTCAATCTCACCCACGCTGGCGCTGGTTTGAGTCGTTGGATCGGTGGGAGCTTCGCCCGGGGAGCTTTTGAGAAATATATTCGTGTCTCCCACGAGGGCGCCGATTTCGTCCTGCGTTTCAGCATACCGGTGCGCATCGAGTATCAGGAAGGTACACTCTGGAAAGTGGTAGAGGCGTCTTTGAAGCGTCTTTTTCGTAGTGCGTTCAGCGGCAGCACTTACTGTCGTTATCTTCACGCCAGCTGCTCTGCATTTGGTACTCCTCCTCAAGCGATAGGGGTTCGGAGGCGGTCAGTTCTTGTAGTTCTTCGCTTTGCATCCACTGGTGGTACCTTGAGAGTGATGTATTGACTTAGAAATGGGCTTTGAGATGGGAACTTACGGCTTGGACATACTTTTCAACGTGTTTCTTCTCGTACGGTACCAATATGACGCGGGTACCTTTGATTTGTACATGCTCATTAAGTCTCATCGTGTATTTGCAAATACGCGCTGGAAGATAAGGAAATGAAATGTTCTTCAATAGGAGCTCCAATAGAATCGCAATCTTACAGCTTGTATCTAAAACTGGTTTCTGGTTAAAACTGGTTAAAAGCGGAGGTCCGATTGTTTAAATGGTAGCGGCTACGATCTTCACACGACAGGAACAAGATATCGCATGTGGATGCCGCATGAATCCTTGTCAAAAGCTCCAATTCTTTCTTACTTTGTGACAACAACCCTTGATGATTTCATAAATCATAAAAGTTTTATTTGCTGCATACTTCCTATGCACTGAGAGGTCTTATTTATATTAAAAAAAAATCCGGGTTTAATCCGTAGTTAAAAGGTTTAAATATTCTTCTTCAGCTGGGCCAGCTTCGTCAGGCAGGCGTCACGCCATGCGCGCCGCTCGGGCAGCTTGTCGATCGGTACCATCTCCTCCAGCTCCTTGGCGACCTGCTCCGCCACCTTGCCCTCCATCCGCGGCGTCGGACCCATCGTCTGGCTGACCGCGTAGATGGTGTTGCAGTACCGATCGCAGTAGTTCAGCATGCCTTCCGCATTCAGGTGGGCCGTTTCGAGTGGTCCGAGGAATGCGTACCGCATACCCAAACCCTCCGACATGACGACATCGATGTCCTTGACGCTCAGAATGCCGTCCGCCACCAGGCGCCAGGTTTCGTTCAGGATCGCGTACTGGATCCGGTTCAGGGCGAAGCCCTCGATCTGCCGGGACAGGGTGACCGGTTTCTGGCCGATCTCCGTCATTAGTTCGCGTGCCTTCGTCGTGTACTCAGGCTTTGTCCACGGTGCCGGAACGATCTCGACCAGTGGCACGTAGTACGGTGGGTTTACCGGGTGCGCTACAAGGACCTGGAAGCGATGGAAAGCGATCGCCGGATTATTCCCTATTCACAAGGCGCTCACCTGAGTTCCAGCTCACCTGAGCGCGATGCTTCATGTCCTCACTGAACAGCGACGGCATGAAGGTGCTGGTCGAACTGGCCAGGATCGTGTTCGGTCCCACCAGCGTGTCCACTTCCGCGTACAGCTTTTTCTTAATGTCCAACCGCTCGGGGACACACTCCTGCACGTAGATCGCCCCGGTGATGGCATCCTTCAGCTTATCCGTACCGCTGATGCAAGCGAACTGCTGGGCCGCCGTCAGATTGCCCCGCAGCAGTCCCTGTTTCTCGATGTGGTCCAACTCCAGCTTCGTTTCCTTCAGCGCCTTCTCGACGATGTCGGGAATGATATCGTAGATCGTCACCTGATAGCCAACGCCGGCAAACAGCATCGCCCAGGAGCGTCCAATGAGACCGCTGTGCGGGGTGGGTGAGGCAGGAAGTGGCACTCGTCAATGTCAGTACTAGGTCAGTAGTGTTGTTTGTGTTTGGTTGTGTTTGCGATGACTTTGCCCTATCTCTCTGCCCTATACGAGCCCAAGGTGAGGTGAGCGCACTCCGTGAGAATGCAGCGGTTTGAATGAGTTTAATTGTGCTTTTGCAATCCGCGGAGAAAGAGGCGGAAAGGAGCTAATGCGTGCCAAGGATCGAAAGAGTAAAAACAGAGAATACCGATTGCATTCATCGACTGTCAATGCAATCAGTCTTTTTTATGGAGTTATGTTTGGTTCGCGTGATTGTGTTGACTCTCAAGTTAATGGCAAATATTGAAGGAAGGATGGAGAGTAAATGGAACATACACAACGAACGACGCAAGCTTCCACCGACGCGTGCTTCTTAATTTATGGGTCTCGAGCGTCTTCACACGCTACCCTGTTTAATTCCAAGGGTGTCTCTAACTGACGCAATTATTCAAAAGGATTCTAGACACTAGACTCTTCTAGCGTGAGATTTTGAAGGTTATTGGTCTCGTTCTTATAGCTTGCAGTTTTTCTTATAGCTTTACTAGGAACAAGCTGCAAGGTGCTAAGAGTTACATTTGCTTTTGCAGGCTTGGTATTGTGGGTGTTTTACACATCAACCTGCTTTCTTCCATGAATGGAGTTACTATATACTAGGACTGCTATAATTCTCATCCACACAATTCTCAAAATGGACTCGCCTTGCCTTGATAGATTGTCTGTTAATCTTTTGAATCTCCCATGGCTAAACTAGGCAGCCTATAAATCAACAAATTGACATGATCAAGACCAAAATTACAACTCTTTGGAAACACGCGCGTTTGCTTATGAAAGGGTTTTGAAAGGTTATATAATATTGCTTCAAAATAACTATTTTATCTATTTAGTTTATTAGCCACCAAACATGGCGAAACATGTCTCTGAGCAAGAATCTATCTAGAAAAGTGTTCAATGTTTGAAGGAGATGAAGGAGATAACTAACCCTCCGTACTTACCTTCCAATGATGGCAACTTTCTCTTTCTTCATCTGGCTTGCCATGTTTGCCACGAAATCTGCAGATCTTCCCGTGCAATCCCGTCCGTCGCAATGGGAGGAAAAATAGATTATGAGCTATTATACGACCACCACCAACACTCACACTGATCGTACTGCTTCACACCACTCACCAGTCGAATAAAATGCAAGCCGAAACCAAAATCAAACTCACAATAGGGCAATACTTTCACTACTTGGCGGCAGGAAGAACGAGCAAAAAAAAAGCCGCACCGGGGGAAACAGCAGACAAGCCGGGTTGCGCTCGTAACGAACCGGAATGACTCGGTTGCCGTCTATTGCTTCGAGGACGGGCAGGGGGACGACCAGAAGGGAGGGATCTCGAATCGAACCACGAGACGCAATGTGGAAGGGTGTCCTATCGAGCCGAAGGAATGGTAGCGACTGATCGAACTCGGGCTAGTTTAGCTCCGCACGTAGATAACACCGGGAAGGAATGCTGCGGGAGGTGCTGGGGGGAGGAGGCGTGTCCGCGAGCATTTCCGCGGGTCGCGTCACAAACACACAGCGCGCGCGTTCAGATACGCTTTATGTTTGTTTTTGTAAGCGGCGCGTTGCTTGCTTGAGTTTGCATCGGTTTTACGGTGCGTACAGAACGAGTGCATTTGGTGACAGATGGAAAGACGATCGTTCGGGATTTTGTTTTGCCATTTGAAACAAACGGAAGAACGGACTATGATAACATCGTCCCCGGTAGTATTCATACCGATGGAAACTCCCATCTGTTGGCCGACTGCGAATGGTAGTACGTGTAAGTCAACATTTACACACCCCTCCATGGGTGGACACTCCAAAATAGCCTTCCGCGCTATCGGCTGTTGGTACTACTCGGGAGCGTTTGATTGAGGATAAGTAGTGCAACCAAACGGGGACAACGCGAGTCCGATAAGAGCTGATAAATATATGAGAGCTGATAGCAGCGTTTGAGCTTCTTTATGAGCAGCGCCTCGAAACGAGCCAACAAACACAGTCGTAGTCAGTGGATATAAAGTTGCCGACAACACGGGAAAGGTTTCTTCCCGTAGCATGTGTCGCACGAACGCATGATTATTCTATCCCGCCTTCGACCGAACCATGCGATAAGAACACGCGGGAAAGGATTAAAGGCCAACCATGCTACATGGGTTATCGTCGTCGTCGTTCTCCCGTCTCACACAAGAGATGGATGGCATTCAAGGCGAACCAATTAACCCCGTCATTAATTTTGGGCAAGCACAGTTTAACGCATCACTGCCTAAGAAGCAGGAAGTCGTGATAATGACGAGGTGCTTAGTCTCCTTTCTAATTGAATTATTCTAACACCCGTTGCTTTTTTAACAACGGCATTCGTCTGCATTTCCAATGTGGTTGGATGCTGTGATGGACAGATCGGCCAACGAGTGACGGGGTTAACTGATAGGCATTAATCAGCGCTGATAGAGATGTATGCTGGGTAATGGCATTTGCTTCACAGGTTAAGGAAATGTGGAAGCATGTAAAGTATTTCCGTGGCGATATGATTGTCGCAAACAAGTATAAATAAAGGATCGGCCCCCCAAAACATAGCACTGCAATGTGCATGTTTTCATGCATATAAGGTATTTTCTACAACTGACGACAGGGCAATGGTAAAAATAACGAAGTATGCGTAATAAAACATGCTGCACTCACGCTGAACACCAATTCCAATAATGTTAACTACACAAAACACTTTTCGAGTGACAATACAATTAAAACACGCGCACTGTTTACGTTTTCGGCACTCGGCACAAAATCAAAACAAACCACAGCTTGACACCGGCGGAACCGTACAACAGTTAGCCACGGTAAAGCACCACAACAGTTCCGTTTGCACTGCACAAATGTCAAACGAATGTCAAACGGGTTGAAATAAAAATAAAGTAAAAATCCATCACACCAAGACGACGGAAAATAAAATCGTTCTGAAAGTTCCGCAAAAAATCGGTCGTTTCGTGTAGACTTTTCCCCGTGTGGTGGTAGTGCGTACGAGCAGTGTCCGGTTCCGGTCCGGTTTCGCGGTCATGATGAGTTTCGCCCTGAGCAGCCAGTTCTACATCGACGCACTGGAACGTGCGATTCAGGAGCAGGTGCCGCAGCACTTTCAAACGCTCGCGGAAGAAAACCAGCTCAATCCGTTCGATCTCGTACCGCTGGACGTGATGGGCGCGATGGTGGTCGGCCCGGCCGCGGACGGACTCACGGAAGGGTCCGCCGCGAAGGAGGAGCATCAGTTCAAGCTGCACCAGCTAGCGGAACAGCAACAACAGCACCAGCAGCAGCACCAGTTTGACGAGCAGCACAGTAGTAGTGGCAGCGAAGGCAACCCATTCTGCGACATCAATGATAATAGTATTCTGGTTGAGTTTGAAAAGATTGATGATGAGCTGGATGAGGACGGTGGATGGTACATAGACGACAAGATTACTACTTCTTTCTTGTTAATAATTCATGCGTTGCTTCCCTTTCCCAACGAACACCCTTCACCCGAATTGTAGATGTTCTAATCCATGCTCTCCCAAAATTCCTATCTTTTTACGTGCTTCTCTTCTCACCTGTGCTCTGTCAGCCTTATCAGCAAAAGTCTATTGTTTATGTTTTCACCCCTCCTGCTTCCCGTACGCAGCAGCCTACTGAATCGTATCATTTATCATTCAGAACATTCGGGTTAAGTTTGATGGTCCATCAAAGTATGCTACGATCGCCGCCGGAGCATTAGAGCTAGAATTTAAATCGACCCCATCTCCTAGGACGATGGAACCGATCTTTTATTACCACATTCCATCCGGAGAGAGAGTGTGTTCGATCCAAGCGCAGGGCGAACATCTTTTGGGTGGAAATTTAGTGAGAGTTGTGGATGTGTGTTTTTCCCACGCGGTGCCTTCCGCTCTCCGAAGTCGTGCGAACCGTGTCTCTACGCCCGCTTTCCAAAATATTTATTAATAGAACTTCCTACTTTGTCGTGGGATCGTTCCGCTGCCGCACTTCTCCCGTATCGCGAGCGAGCTACTCCGTGCTCCGTGGCCCGATCAATCTCGATTGTTTGGTCACTCGGATCGACGGACGGACGGCCGGACGCACAGGTTGGTGAACATTTGGTTCCCAGACGAAACGGTGAGGATGATGCCGACCGCTTGTGGGCGATCCGGGCAAACAAATTGGAATAACGATTCGAATCTCGAAAGGCTAAAGGAACCTCGCCCCACTAATAATCCGTTTTTCACTTGTTGCTTGTTTGGAGAAGCAGAGAAGGGGATTCTCACTAGACCGATCGGACACAGTGTCTCCTAAGCCTGTGCCGAAAGAATGAAATGGTTCGCTTATGACAAACAAAACGGCCAAAATGGTAAAGATTATATTTAAAGCACCGTCACGCGCGCGCCACCCCCAAAGCGGTGGCCACTTTCGCGTGGGCGCTGCAAATTGGTTTGAATTTTCTCTCCCCGCGCGGGCCGTTGCGGTTTGCTCGTCGTACGGCTCTTTTATTTTCACACTTTCCACACTGTTGTAATTTAACGTATTTGTTTTTTTTTCTGCTTTGCATTGGGTGATCGTAACGTGCGCGATCGGTGTTTACATTCTCGTTGCAGGTGCATTAAGGCGATGCAATTTTCGGGACGGTTTGTTTGTCGTTTATGTGACTGAGCGTGTAGCAAAACACGTACACACACACGCGCGAATGGAAATGAGAAGATCCTGATGGATTAAGGAAACGGCACCGTCGTGTTCGTAGTGTGGTTGTGCGGTGAGACGGCCACATTAAGATCGCGATCACCTGTTGAACGACCGCATGCGGTGCATACGAAGCAGCGTGGCGTGACCTTTATTTAATTCGGCTTGGCTGCTGTAATAACGAAGACATACAAATGAAGTGCTAATACCGTGCTTAATGATTTTTGACCGCGTTTTTTTATGCCGATTCGGTTGCTCTACTCTAAACAGCTACCCTACACGCAAGGCCTTGCCGTAGTAGTGGTGTGGGTAAAAATAGAACCATGACGATTGGTGGAAACATGAAAACATGCCTGTTACCACAGCAACCCTCCCTTATGTTTATCTCAATCCGTCCCGTCAGGCTTCAATGTCAGGCAGAAAATGATACAGAAACTCATGTCATCCCATATCCGAACCCATCATCCCGCACATAAGCCGCATGAGCAGCATAAAAACATGTTTACGAACGGACGAAGGCCCTTTCCGTTTTTGATTAATAATAACTTTAAAGCGCGTGGAGAGCGCGAAAGAGTGTGTGTATTGGTACGCACCCTTTCTCTCCGTGCGTTGCTTTAGAAGTTGGAAAAGTAGTAAATCATGTCCAAATTAGTTGCGTATTAATGCCAGTTGGCAATTTTTGCCTTTGTTACTAATTACCACCATTGGTTCTGTATCCATCGCACCTGTTGCTGTATTAATACTCACCACATTCGGTACTGTCACTGTTTTGCTTCTATCCTCATCCCAAACATGCGCTCATTTGTTTTTGTTTCCTGGAGTTACTTACGCTAATAATACGAGCCCACCATACCTCTGTACTGATGCTGATGAATTCCGTTTTCCAATTCGTTCCTCTATTCAGTAATAAAGAAAACAATACTCTATACGAAGACGGAGAGCCATCGCATGCCACAATCACGATCGAGGTACACATATAGAAATTTAAACTGTTGATAAGCGCAATAGAACATACAACCATCACTAGGGATAGTTTAACGTTTCGTTTTGCGAAGAAACTTACATTAAAATTATACAGAAAGCGTAGAAAATATATCGTTTATGACGAAGTCAAGCAAAATCAAACAAATAGTGGTAGCATAAAGTATTAAAGAAGCAAAAAAAAAAAACCTAGTCTAAAACCTTGCAGCCATGTAGGAGAACTTACAGTACGAATTTAATATACCTAGAGTTGTCCTTTTATTGCTAGATACACTATTTATTTATCGTAGCAAGATTCACTGTTGATATAAACAAGTTGATTGTCCCATATGTTTGTCGTTTTAACGATAATTCCCAAGCCAAGCAATATATAGTATAAATCACTGCTTTCGTACTGCATAATACTAATACAAATTCTTCTGCTTCGTTCGCCTAGGGTCCGGACAATCAAATATTGGCCCGGTATCGGTGTAACTATGGGAGCTGCAATCGAAGCTACAGCACGGTGGGCAACCTGAGGACGCACATGAAAACGCACAGAGGTGAGAGAGTGTTTGAGGTGGATAATCCAAGGCCGTACTCGCTAACCTATTTTGAAACATTTTGTTTCCCATGCTAATGATGGATAGGATAAGTAAAATTCTGGTATGCTCGCCTGTCTCGCCTGCCTTCGCCAGTGTGTTTTGCAAATATCGTCTTCTATGTTTACACCTTCATATTTCGTCCACCCGCAGGCGAGTACAAGTTCAAGTGCACCGAGGAGGGCTGCACCAAAGCCTTCCTGACATCCTACAGCCAGAAGATACACATCCGCGTCCACACGAAGGTGAAGCCGTACATCTGCGGTGAAAGCAGCTGTCGGAAGGCGTTCAACACCCGGTACCGGTTACGGGCGCACGAGCGGCTACACAACGGCGAAACGTTCAACTGTGCCGTCTGCCAGAAGGTGTTCACCACGCTGAGTGATCTGAAAAAACATTCGCGCGTTCACACCCAGGAGCGACCGTACAAGTACGTGAACGGTTCCACGGGAAGCGACCAACAGAGGGAAGTAAAACAGTGTGTTTTTCATTGTTCTATTTGCTAGATGCAAGGAAGATAAATGCGGCAAAGCGTTCACGGCCTCGCATCATCTGAAAACGCACATCCGGACGCATTCGGGCGAGCGACCGTTTGCGTGCAAAATCAGCGATTGCAATAAATCGTTCAGCACGCCACATAGCTTGAAGACGCACTCGAAGACGCACGAGAAACCGGTATGTATCGGCTATCATAGCGTTTGGTGCATTCAGCATAAGTTTACAATTGATCTCTCTCGATTTTGCAGAAGAAAAAGTTCTCCAAATCCAAAATGAAGAAGAATCGCCCAGCCCAGACCGATGAGCCGGAAGTGGCAATGGATTCGTACGACATTGTGCTGATAGATGAAGAGCAGGAAGGTGCATATGCAAACGAACCGGACGTTCAAGAACAAACCCAATCGTACGAGCTATCGAACGAGTTGCCGGTTGATGTGTTAACAGCACAACCACAACCACAATCTCTCACAGACGTTGCACCTCCGGCGGAAGAAGAGTTCAGCTTCGTGCAGGTGAACGATTTCCACGAATCGAAAGCCCTCGAGCTGGCGTTAGCCGCGGAAGAAGAGCTAAACCCTCAGTGGATCGATATTTCGATGCTCCATTCGAAACCTCTTGCCGCGCTCGACCCGGTAACGTCCGCCTGTGTGGCGCTTCCCACAAGCGTACCCTCGTACGTGGATCTTTCGTTTAACGTGAACGTTGCGGACTTCCTGCCCACCACAGCGGTGGAATCGGCCCCGGGCGATCCGTTACCGCCGGAACCGGCGGACGGATCGCAGGTCTTCACGATCGAGAACTACTTCGACGAGAGCCTACTGGAGAGCGCGAACGCCACCGTCCAGATCGACCGCGCGATACAGAACAGCGAGCAGCAGCGTGTCGGTGCGGTAAAGCAGGAGGAGCAGGAGGAAACGGATAAGCTCATCAATGAACTGTTTGCGGAAGAGTTTAATCTACCGAAGCTGGACGGCGCTCCGGACGATGCGCTCGGTGTGTTGGAAAACGCCGGATTTACTAGCGCGATTGTGCAAAACGAGAGCGCAATCGGGGAAGTGCTCGGTCCCGTGACGGACGCTAGTTCGACGAAAACGCTCAAGGATATCACGGCCGATGCGGACATTTGCCGGTGCGTTAATTGTCAGTGTGATCCGATGCAGGGTTGTATCGGTGGCTGCGGCCCTGAGAACCCCTGTCGCGGTACACCGACGACAGTGCCACCGGCTACTACGAACGCTGGTTTTCACGTATCTGCTCCTCTGCTGCCGGCTATGCCGCCAGCGCAGTCCTGCTCCTCCCAAACTCGTTCGTCCGGCACGGACTTGCTCGCGATACAACAGCCGCAACCCTTGAAACCACCATCCCCACCGTCGCAAGCTTCCTGCTGTAGGGCATCGCCGGTCGGTGCCTTAGCGCCGAAGCTAACCGACCAGCTGGAACCGCTGACGAACATGCTGAAGAGCTTACAGAACTGCTCCTGTGCCGGAACTCCCCGTGACGGACACTCGAAGGGTTGCTGCGTGGTGATCTGCCTGAAGACGCTGGAAACACTCAAGAAGGTGCTGAGCACACACTCCAGCCTGATCCAGTGCCACAGCAGCACCAGTGCCATCATCAACTGAGCGATGATCCACTGTTTCAACACGGAAGTACAAAGCATCCACAATCGGCGTAAACAATCGTCCAAAGCCGGCGTTGAGTAAGTAGCATAGAAAGCACCTCTTGGTAGCAGTGACGCACAATGCCCACTAAAGAGAATTGGTTAAAGGAGATAAGTAATTTTATCCCCGAAAGGCTTTCCGGAGGGCTTTTACATTTTAGGGAAGGAAATTATTTACGGCTTGCTGTTTTTTGCTGCATTGCATCGCTCGGATCCCAACGATACTTTCCCCCCACTTTTCTGATCTTCGTAACTTTACTGTAAACTGTAATCACTCTAGTTTCCAACTATTTTTTTTGTTATAACGTACTCTATACGAAAGACTAATGCTTAATGCCCCTACATTCTCCGTCAAACGAAACGCATTTGATTAACTGATGCCAGTGTGTGAGGACAGGGCGAAAAGGCACGTTTGCGGCGGAAGAAGTTTGGCGCGTGCGTGCGTTTAAAAAACGTCGTTCCCGAACGCTACGTTAGTATTTTAGATTTACTTTTCCCATTCCTGCCGCCCTTCGCGCAGGGAACTGTGGATTTCTGCTAAGTACCTATCTATTTCTATCTACCATGTTAGCGTATGCTGCAGCACGCGCTCGTCTCTGCCTATTGCATCCCTTTTGGAGGCCGTGAAAGCAATGCCCGCAGCAATAAGATATTATTCAGTGTGAGCTTGAACGCTTTTGGGAAGCTTGATTGCGATGATGAGAAAAGGAGAGAGAGAGAGAGAGAGAGAGAGAGAGAGAGAGAGAGAGAGAGAGAGAGAGAGAGAAATGTGCAATAGTGCTAGTTCTGTTGTTGAGTTTATTTCTACTATAAAGTATGTTTGAAGCGAACGGTTAAATAGGAGTAGGACAGTGCAATTGTTTTGTTTATTTTGAGCATATTGTTAGTTGAGGAGTTTTTTTTTGTTGTTGTGTCATTTTGTGTCGCAAGACAAAGTTTTTCCTTACATGCGCGCGTGCATGTAAGGAAAAGGGAAGTTTAAGTTAGTAGGTTTAGTATGCTTTTCAACTAGTCATTTTGTTCTTGGAATGCCAACGGGAAGTTAGGTTCGTTGTCATATCGTACAAGAGCTACCAAAGCAGCAACAACACCAAGGAAACGAACGAACAAATGAAACAAGTGCCAAAAGGGGAAGTGTGTGCCGTATGTGCTTTAAAAACACCGCTGCCCTTAAGGATTAGCGTCCGAACTCATTACCAAATAGAGACAAACACATGCGTTTGAAATAAAATCGATTGTAGTTTTTCTTTCATTTCTTAAAAAGGTTTATTGTGTTTAAATTAGCGAATGATTCATTTTCGCATTAAGCGAATAAAGGTTTTTTATTTGCCTAACAAAGAATATCAAGTGGGTGAGCCTTCCGATTTTGAGGAATTCGCTCACGCATACAAACGCACACATACGAGCGCACAGCATCAGTGGAATGCACGCCAAACCCTGGGACACAACCCTTCAGAACTAATCCTTAATCCTCTCCGGCCGGCACCGCATCCTCCAGCCGCCGCACAAACTTCACCCGTATCTCCGTCGTCGCGTCGCCCTTCAGCTGATCCTGGCTGAACCAACACTGCACCTCCAGCTGTACCATCTCGAGCGCGCCCCGTATGCACCCACACAGTATAGAACTGTAGCGCAGCTGCTGGTAGTCGGCCGGCAGCTCGACAAACTCCGTCAGCGGGTTCGTGTCGAAGATGAGCGAAAACTCGTCGGCCGATGCGGCCCAGTTCGAGATGGTCGGCTGCACGTTCAGGTACATGCGGAAGGCGAGCTGTATCTTGTCGGCCGTTTCGCGCATATCCAGACACCGGCCGGAGCCGGTGCGCGACAGGAAGTCCTCGATCAACCGCATGCCCATGTTGAAACCGATACGATCGAGCTGCTTGTTGACATCGTCGACGTTTTCGAAGTCGCGCAACATCTGCGATACCAGCGCACCGTACGTCAGCGTGAGCAGCTCCGAGTTCTGGAAACGCGCAAAACAGAGAAAATGGGATAACGCGTGAAGAAACGGAGCAGGGACTGGGCCACGAGCGAAGCGTGAGTTCCGAACAGCGAATGCACTTGAAACTGAGGAAAACAACGCAAGCGGGGTCTTTTTAGAAGACTGTAGTAACGATTTTATTCCCTTTACATCTCATCTATGCGTTAGGACTGATCTATCGAGCTTATCCGGACCTACACACACGTTGTACACCAACAACGTTTGCCGCCGCCGTTCTTATGCTATTGGTTTTTCCTGGTGCATATTCTTCTTCTTTCTTGGCACAGCAACCTCAAGTAGGTCTAGGCCTGCCATTGCTGATTTTCATTGACTTAATTTATACCCGTAGCCTGGATAGTCAGTCCTTCGTACGAGGGGATGGTCTAGCTGAGATTTGAACCCACAACCTGTGTTGTGTAAGACCCAGTGCTTGCGCACAGGACCATATGACCGCCCCTACGAACGCAAGCATATCTGTACGAGAAATCTGTCCGCAACAGTGTGCGCGAACCTGGTGCTGGTAAGAAATCTCTCTGCGATGGCCACCTGGTTTGCATTGCTCCGATCGGATCCTCATTTCGAATGGAAACGACCACCCTCACCGCGCACTCGATTCATTGCGTGCCGGTGGCGTGACTCGTGCAGATACTTTGGTCGCTGCTTCGGAATCTTTCCCATCGCCTCCAGCTTTGCCCGTGCCACCCGGCGCTTCATGATGCGGTCGTACTGTTTCGCATTCACGTACAGCGTTCCCGGTTCCGGTTCCGCCTCCCCACTGCTTCCGGCACCGGAGGTTCCTGCGGGCGTCTGACTTTCGGTGGTACTCGGCGGCGTGCTCTGTGGGGCGCTGGCCACTAACATGCCGCCGGTGCTGCAGTTATTCACGATTCCTGTCCCGATTTGCACGGGAGGCTGCTGAGCGAATGTGACCGTGGTGACGGGTGTGGCCATTGGGATTTGTTGCTGTGAAACGGGCACGACCGTTGCGGCGGGTGTTAGTGTGACGGGCGCGCTGACGATGTTCTGGAAGGCGCTCGCATCGATCGTTGTCGCCGGTTGAAGCTGCGGGTGATGTTGCAGGTGCTGCTGGGGATGCTGCTGTGGCACGGTCTGGGTCACGGTTGCCGTGGGAATTTGCGTGAAGGTGACCGGAGCGCCCTGGAAGTTCGTGAGGTTGCCGTACACGGGCACACCGTTCGCAGTGCCAAGCGATTGGGCCGGAAGTTGCACGATGGGAAGATTCACGCTCTGGTAGGTAGTTTCCGGTGCCGGAACGGCTTGGTATAGGAGCGTCTGGCCGTCGATTGTGTACTGCACGAACTGCTGCTGTGGCGGAGCGGCCTGTATGGTTGTTGCTGTCGGTGGTGGTCCTTGTGCAACGGCCATCGGCTGTTGCTGCAGGGCTCCGATGGGTATGACCTGTATCGCTTGTGCACCACCGTTCAGTTGATGCTGGAGGCTCTGCATAAACAGTTGCTGGGAGTTTGGATCCGGCATTACTTGGCTCAGCTGTACCAGCTGAAGGCCACCGGTGTTGGGGTTGGCCGTCGCTGTCGCTCCCGTAAAGTCCGAGAAGGTGATACCACCGAGCGTGTTAATTGTGGCGTTATTCATCTTTAGCATAGTTTTTTGCGTCCCTCTGCTCGCGAACTCCTTCTCTCACGACAGTCCTTATGCCGAGCGTTTCTCTAGGCATACAATAGAACAGAACGAAAAAGAACACCCGCACGAAAACACTGAACGCGCTTTTCTAGACTCACACTCAACTCCTCACTGAGGAAAGAAAACAGAAAGACGAAGAGAGGACAGTTTCAGGAGGCTTGCTATCGGAACTCTCGATTCTTCTTGATTTCGGGCGGTGGGCGTAGGAGTGCGTTTGCTAGATGACGAGAGGAACAGCCACGGCAGGTGGCTGCTCCGGCAGGGGGAGTACGGGATTTCCGGCAAGCCAACGCTTACAACGCATCGCTTACCACTTTCTTCGTGTCGAGACGCGTGCTTTGGCGTGACATCTTCGGGTTGATGGTAATTTGCCTCGGTAATGTGGTGTATTTTAATGCTAATTTAACGTCTGTAGAAGCACTTTCGGGGAAATGCTGTTGTAAAACAATAGTAAGTGTTTTTTACTGCCCTGACAGCGTCAACAAGCGTCGCTTTGACAGCTTCACAGTGTTCCCGCCTAATCGCCCCAATTTGTAGTCGTATTATTGTTTTATTTATCGCATAAAACGAAATTGAGCTAAACTACCCGTTCGATTGCGTATGTTTATATCGATATGAAAATCAGTTGATATAAAATCAGTGTTAACCAACTACCACTGACCAACTTTCTTTCGAAACAGCAACCTCTCCTTCCGCACGGTGGGCGCACAACAGAAACGCACCGAACTGACGTACGCAACAACAAAAAAAAACGCACACGGAAAACTGAAGGAAACAAGCGCAAGTGCTTCGATTTTTCGCAAATAATCCTTTTCCCGTGGCGCGGTGTGTGTTTGGTTCGTAACAGGCGGCTCGGTGCCGTGATTTTCCCGTCCCGGGGTGAGGAATTTCCACGTGCGGTGTACGAATTTCGCGTTCCATTCGATTGCAGTACCTCCGATTGGCCATCGTTGTCGTCGTCGTGGTCTTGTGATTTGGTGCTGCTGCTGCTGGCCCCTTCGTGGAGGAGGCGTTTTTCGAAAGGTAATTCCAGTGCTCCAATGATAGTGGAAAGTTAGTGTGATTGTGCTGAAGAGGGTGGTACGGGAGGGGGGCGGGATGGTAGTGTGGCGTAACGTGTGATCCCTGCTTGCGACCGAGCAGTGTTCCAAGCAGGCGCCAAGAGTTCTCAGTGCAAAACAGGGGCCCCGAAGTTCCGATACATTATCGGGATGATGATAAGAAGTTGTTGTTAAGGTGTACGCCCTGGTTCAAGTGATTGTGGCTCATAACTAAGAGTGTAGTTGTGTGTATGTGTGCGAGAAGATTGATCCTTCCTCCGGCAACAACGGTGAAGTTGGTCGAAAGAACGGCCAGATTCTTAGCGAGTTAATCAACAGCGGGGCGTTACGTCAAAAGGTTTAACACTCGTTCCCGAACGAATGAAGTTTTTCCTCGACTAAACACGAGGTCAAAATGGAAAACAACGTCCCTTTCCCTGGCCACACTCCGTTGTTGTGAAGTTGTCGATGCAAGTAAGTGGGATAATTTTTCGCGAGTGTTCCCTTCCCACCATAGTGTGCGGGGCCTAAAGCAGTGGCTGTGGTGGCTTGCTCGTGCAACGGGGGAAATCGAATGATATCATCATAACACCAACTTCGTCATCGTCATCGTCAGCGCAAAGTTTACTTTGATGAGTGAGATGGGTTTGCACCGAACGCAGGTGGCACGGTGTTGAGCCACGTTCGAGGCTTTCCCCGTGTTGTGTGCTTACATGGCACTGGTGGTGTGAAAAAGGACCAGTCTCCTACATGCCTTTCTCCACGTTCTGGGTAATGTAATATTTTGCGGTAGGCGAAGCATACGAATAAGACCGAATAATCACGATAACAAAACATTCCACCAACAGCATAAGAAGCTGATAAGCAAGAATTAAGTACCGCATTGTCCGAAACAGCTGCGGAGGGTAGCCGTAATCCGTGCCTGCTGCCTTTAAGAGTACTTCCCCTGTGTGGCCTTGATGTGCGTGGGTGAAAGAATCCGCCCGACTCTGGCCGAACACACAGAACCTTGACCTCAATCAATCGATGCACGATTGCACACGGGCAATGCATGCAGTCGGCCATCTATTATAGCTCTTGCTGCCGCCGTGTGCGAGTGCGAGTCGGTGCGGTTGGTTGCAACTGGACACTCCCACCGCAGTTAAAGGTCACCTTAAGCCTCCCAGAACTTCGGCAGGTTCAAACGATGAGCTTCGCTGGTTCTTTGGGGGGGTGCAAGAGGACGGCCGAAATCTCATCCAATTTTGCATATCGATTCGATTAAGTAACACCAACATTCGTTGCCGTTGGGGATTGGAGCGTGTCGTTGTTTTCCGGCAGTAAAATAAATTTTCATAATTGGATTGGTTTTAAGGGCTTTAAGGTATCTATTTTATTTATGTTTCAGGATATTTAAGATATTTTGAAAAAAAAACCTTTCCAAAAACCACTGCTCTGAAGTGATCATTCTTCTTAACGATGTTATTGATAGATTAATCAAAGTACAGCCCTACAGAGAAGCATTGTTTGCAGGTCATCCATCTGATCGTTCGCTGCTTTGATCGATGGCTGTGGATATGAAATGCCCCGGCGAATGAGCAAAGACAGCATAACGAAAATCCTTATCTGTACTCCATGGGATTACTCTACGGAAACATCACGATAAGGATGATTGCCCTTTGCGTTGCCCATCCAAAAGAGGATGCAATGGAAGGCAGAAGATTTGGTTGCCCATTTTAATCGTTTATCATGTCCATCGCTTTCTTCAACACGATGCCGAAGGATTAATTGCGTCAGATTGATTGAAATGTGTTGCTTGTGGCTGCCCCTAACAGCCAATGGTATTGTACTAATAAATGGTTCCCGATGTTTTTAGCACACTTCGGTGCATTTAAGCTGTTAGTTCACAGCGTGTCAAATGCTGGAACGGGTTCTGTGGCTTTCATGGTGGCACACGCTGAGCGGGGTTGGCAATGAGCCGTACAAACATGAGCATTTAGGGTCTTGTTGATAAGACTTTCCGCTCCGGTTGCTTGTGCTTGTGTTTGAGTGTTTGTTATCGTACTTAATAGTCATTCCTTAATAGTCAAGTGCCGTTTGGGGACCAATAAACTGTCACCTAAGTGCTGGTGGCTATGTGCGAGGAATGTCGTCAGGAATGGACACCTACTTGAAGTATTTGGGAAGGTGCTATAAATCAAAATGCTATACACAAAAGAAATACTATACTGTGGACCGATGTCAGACACATTTCAGTCATTACCTTATGAACCACCCACAATAAGTAAAACCACTGAAAACCAAGGCTCAAATTCACTGATGCATTCTTGGAATTTTTTACCCCAATCCATCGAGACGGGCACCGAAATAGCCCGATGCTTTTCCATATCAAATGCATCGTGCATGCTATTTTTGGCACCGTTTCAAAAGAAGGGAACCGATTACCCGGTTCTGCCAGTTCCGCCCCTCTTCGAGAGTAAATTTTTTGACCATTTACTCGCATGTCGGTTCGATTTTGCACGAATGTTGGGTAGTCCGTATGGATGAAACGAAAATACCCTTCCACTATCTGCGTCCACACTCCGCCGACAATCATCAAAGTTCGCAGGCCTTTTACCCAACAGGGACATGATGGTTTAATTGGATCATCAGCGGTATAATTAAGCATCAAAAGCCGAACGTGTTGCGACACTCGATGACATCGACGTCTCGTCGAGAGTACGTCGCAGAGGGTCAGGAGAGCGGGCAGTACTTCATAATTGCCTTGAGCTGTTCCGAGATAAATGGCACGGAAGTTTTAAGTTTTGCGGTCTCGGATGTTAATGGCATAACGAAATAGGTGTAGTGGAGCGACTTTTTTGCCTTTTGAAGTGCCTAGTAGGATGAATTTAACTGGAAAAGGATGTCCTTTTTTGCGATGTCCGAATAAACCACTTATGGGGGCAACGTTTTAAACGGACGGTCGGATCTAGCAACGCCATCACCAAGATAGACACCTGTTGGCATGTATGTGTCATCGTACTCATCGCTTATGTATGCACCCTGCAAAAAAGCCCTTCAACTCTCGGAGTTGACCCGGTTTCCACCTGTGTTATGCTATGACTCCCATCGGATATAGGCTCGGGACAGAATGACTTGACGATGGAGACAGGCGGTCGCGTACGGCGTGCCGCGTTACGTAAAGTTGAACGTCAGAGACAACTCCGACAAGGTTGGCGATCGTGTTGCTGATGGTTAATTACGATACGATGCAGTTTACTTGCCAGCACACGACTCATCAACAGCTACTAGGACCATCATATGGATCGATAGGAGCTTTGACGTAAATGTTGTTTCGAAGTTTGCGAAGCCGTCGAAGCAAGCGTTGAGTGATTCCGTCGCGGCTCTCGAAGTATCTCGCGCCGTTTTGGGCCGACACCAAAGTCTGGAAGTTTTTCGCGCGCCCGACGGCACGGTATGTTGGGTCAAGTTTTTATAGTCGCTTGTCGTGCTGTGGAAAGAGTTACCGGATTTTCCCCTCTTTCCGTCCGCACAGTGTTGAAGAGAAAAGTTTTCTCAACGCGCCAACAATGTGGCTGGTTAGAACAAAGTATGCTCTGCGTTAAGTGCAATCTTTACTCCAGGAGTTTCCGGCGGGTTATGTTTGGCGGTTACTGTCTGTACGTTGTACGTTCAATCTAACCCTACTGCTTACTACACGTTCACCACGTGCCCTTTTGCAGGAAGCCCCCGGAAGGAATTTAGAACAATGTCACGGTTCGTGCAAACGGTGCAATCTTCACCACTTAAACAACTCGTAGCTCGTGGAAACTCGTGCGAAAGTAATAATTGGGTGTTTTGTTTCATGGCGGTGGCGTGGCGCCAGCAGCGTAAGTTGTAAGATTCGTAAAGTAAGCTGGGTGTGAACAATACATTCTAGTGGATGATAGCGTTTGGAATTTTGGATAACTGCGCTGGTTCCAAGCAACAAAAGTCTCAAGGTCAATTGGGATGAAATTAAGCTGAATGTTGGGAAGTTTTTTTTGTAAAGAACTGAGCTACGATGTTCTAGATGGGATTTTGGCTCTGGTCCTTTCTTGAGAAAACCCAGCACAGCTACCATTAAATTACCGGGCCCCGGGGCCCATTAGTTAAAGTCATTAAAGCTTAATAACATGTTCCATGTCTTCCACAGTTCGTTAATCAATTCTTCCGGAATTAATATCAGCAGTTCTATTATCAGCATCCTTTTCCACTGTCCCGAAAATGAAGTTTGACGTGGAAGAGAGCAAACCCAACCTCCTAAATGTCCATTCTTTTGTGCCAAACTGTTGCTGCCGCCGGTTAGCACAAACAGGCGGAGGACCTTCCTTTCACGTAATTGGCCACTGCCGTTTCGTGTGAAAGCCTATCGAAAAGCACTAAGAGGTAGCTTTGCAGTGGAGGTGAGAGATTGCTCGATAAGTGGATTGAAATCGATTTCTGATAAAATAGCATCTCAGCGATCTCTTCTCGCCCGTGCCGCCGGTGCAAAACCTTTCGCACACGGCTCTAGGAGTCTAGACGAGCGCTCATAAATTTCGCATCCCGTTTTCCCTCCTCTTCCATCTGCGTAGAAATTCCTGCAGGAAGCTAGCAGCTGTGCCGTTCACCGACAGGGATATTCAGGTCGGTTGGCACACTGAGCCTAGCCGTTTGCCTGGAAGGAAGGACCTTCGTCGGAGCACGGTGTTGTGTTTGTAAATCGTGGCGCAGGTCCACATCCAGTTAGGTCTTGCGGAGTGTACATAGCGTGCGGTGTAAGCGAAGTGAAAACAATAAAAAAGGTGACGCTAATAGTCAGGAAAGGATTGAGCCATTTGGTGTACCGCTTGGGAGGAGCGGGTATTATCGCGGCACGTTTGCGAGTTTATCGGCGTTTGCGAGTAAGTTCGCGCGGATCTCTTATCGTAAAACGTCGTTCCGTGAGTTGAGAGCGCAAAAGGTAAACATTAACACGAACACACCGGGCGCTTAAGGCTGTGATGGATGGATGGATCGGTAGGTTAATAGCTTTGCCGTACGAGGAAACGTGCAATTGGTCACAATCGAGTGTAGCCTGCGGATGATTTTACGTGTTGATCACGATTAAATAAGTAACGATTGACACAATCTAACTGTGATTAAAGGCGTTTAAATTGGTTTATTTGTACAAGGATAGTTTCAATATGCTGATGGACAATTCGTGTTCACACGTCACTAGTTTGACTTCCTTCATCTTGACAAAGACCAAATAGAACTGAGAAGGTTGTTGTTCAAATTAAGAATAAGAAGAGCTCTTTCTTTGTCTCTCCGTGCTTTCTTCATAGATGTAACATCCTTCTTTGCTCTGTTTCATTTCATACACATATGAAACGCGGTTGGAATCGACAGTATTGATGTCACTGCATCACGTACCTCATTTACTTATTCTGTGCCGTATTCTTTACTTTGCAGTGTTGTGAATGTCGCTAGAAGCATGACTCATCTAAACGGCCAACTCAGGATCGTTTAAACCGAAGAGGCCGCTTAAAATAAGAATCGAAAACCGGCTGTGATCGTATAATAGCTATTGCTTGCCTTCCGACTTGCTGGAGGTGTGTTCACGCGGTAGTGGCTGCTCTGACGCTGTTCGACGTACGGATCGCTTCCGAATGTGCCGCCAAAAGAGGAGCACGTAGCACGTCGTGAGCCGCCAGCGAAGCCTTCGCACGACCGCCAAAAGGAGCAGTGCGCGTTTCGCGTGTGTGTGCCGCGAGACGGATTGGAACCGGAACAGGCGATCCCTTATCGAGCACGGGGTAGCGGGAAGCGATGGCGGAAGCGATCATTGCCGACTGGATCTCCGACTACAGTGCGCTGCAGGAATCGGAATTGCGTACGTTCGCCGCCCAGCACGAGAATGACTTCGAGATCTCGAAGGCGCTTTACTCCATCCTGAACGAGCGGACGAAATATAAGGATGTAAGTATGCGACGGCTTTTTGGAGTGACGCATGCACGCGTACTGATGCTAGCGTTTTCCCGCTTCGTTTCGTCCACAGCTCATCCATCCGATTTGCAATCAGCTGTGCAATTTCTATCGCTCGAACGAGGCCGAACTGCGCCGGTTTACGCTGCAGTTCGTCCCGATGCTGATCTATCTGTATTTAAACTCGGTGGCGCTCGGCGACAAGAAGGGCTGTCGGTCGATCGAAACGCTGCTGATCTGCATTTACAACATCGAGGTCAGTGCGGACGACGGCAGCCCGAAGGTGGTGTCCTTCCGGATGCCCGTGCTGGCGCAGGCATCCGTGTACCACGAGGTAAGCGTCGTGTGCGTGATGCAGATCCTGTTCGAAGGACCAAACGATAATGGTGCACTGTGTTCTCGCAGGAAAAGAGCCTACAACCGAGCGATTTACGGCGCTGGGAAGAAAACAGCAACAAGGACATCAACTGGGGTCCACTACCGTCGATCGAGTCGATCAACGCCCAGAACCGGCTCAAGGTGATGACGGCCCTGCTGTTCACGTACAACCAGCAGCTCAATCAGATCCACAAACCCGCGCTGTACCACCTCTGCAAAACGACCTCGCTGCTAGTGAACCAGGGCTTTCCGAAGCTACCGGGTGGCCATATGCACCGGTCGTCGTACGGCAATGATCCGATCTCGCCTCAGCAGCCCATGGCGATGGCCGCACCATCGCACGTCATCCGACCACCGCCACGAATCGCGGTCAGCGCCCAGTTCCTGGTGGAGCTGGCGCACGCCAACTACTTCGCCATGTTCAACGAGTTTGCGTCGGCCGCGATGGAGGCGGTGACGGATCTGCATAGCCGCGCGTGCTACGAAATGCTTCCCGAGGTGATACTGGTGACGAATGCGATACGCAACTCGCTGCACGCGAATCCTTCCGGTAGGTGGCGCAGGAGTGGCGGCTATCTATTTCAGCCTTCCAAACGTTTACAAAACGTTAATTGTTGCATTTGTCGTTCCATTGTTGTTTTGTTAACTCTAGGCCAACCAAGTGACGGACCGATGGGTATCAGTGTTGCGTTGACGCCGGCTACAACCACCGTCACGGTCTCGAAGTCGATGATCACGAACGCCTCCTTCCGCACGAAGAAGCTACCAGGTGAGTGGGCCGTTCGCGTGGTGTCCCAAGTTTGTGATTGCTTCCCGCCAATGAGGTCCCATCCGTACAATTTCACCCGTGGTGACTTTTCATCTACTTCCGTTTCGTTTGTTTTTTGTTTTCAATTCTGGCTGGAAGCGGTCGGCCCAACCGCAGGAGTGACGATTTGCTTGTGACGAGCGAATGACGTTTGAAATTGGATAACAAATACCGAATCGTCACTCCATATCCATTTGTCACTCGGCGACCGCGTGTGGCATAATCCTCATTCATCTTTATTTTTCCCTCCCCCACCTGTCTGATCTAATAACAATCACCCGAACTCCGTTGTGTGGACCCATGAGGTGCTTATTGCCCAAAACGGCCCAATTTACCAGACCGCTTTTGCCGCTTTCTCGTTGTTTAATGTGTTGTACTTTGCGGTACGTTTGTTTTTTCTTGATTCTCTTCGTTAAATTTTATTCCCGTTCATCTGTTACTAGCCTCGCTTATCCCATTCCATCGGTTAGAATAAAACAAATATTCACACATATACACCGACTTCTCCTGGTTGATTTGCACCTTTCGCTTTTCATTCGATGGTGGAAAGTATGTTCCTTTTTGCAATTATGGTGTTTTGTTCCGTACGTTCTTTCTTAATTTAGTTCCCTGTTGTCCATGAAGGGTTTAACATTACTAGTAGCTTCTAGTGGAACATGTATTGATGGTGTTATAAGATTTGAAGTGTGTGTTTGAAACACAAAAAGTGCCGATTATTAACGTAATTTTTGTATCGACTGTGAAACAGGGTAATTCCATCTATTAAAAGTGGATTAGTTAGTGTCTTGTGTATAATAAGGATTAATATAATAATTAAGCGTTTTTAATGCTTATTTCCCTGTTGACTGAGTAAATTTACGCCACAATGTCAGTACTGCGTCAACTCTTTATTAATTATTTATAAATGCTTTATTCGTGTGATTTATAACTATTACCCAATGGCGATTCTCTTTTATTGAAAGCCTGTATATGCTTTCGTGAAGGTGCAGCTTTAGCCTACTTTGTGTCCGTTTGTTTTCCGTAGTCGAAAGGCAATTGTGCTACAGCTGTACTACAACACATTTTTATGGCATGTGCCTCGATCCCTTGAACTTCTTCGCACAGTTGATCCTGTCGCCGCTGACTGAAACCATAGCACGTGTTTCAATTGATTCAAAGGATTCGAATGTCCTTTCGATTGTCTCCCTCACCGTATCAAAAACTCATGCGCTCGGGAGTTGACAATTAGCGTGCCATTGGTGTTCTGCTTCAATGTTTCAATGGTGGTGCTTCAAATCATCGTAATCACAGCGTATCTGTCATGAGTGGGTCGATTGCGTGCCGTGACTGGTTAAAAGACTACGACTCGGACCCACCCCCATCCCACCCAACGGATTCTACCGACAGTGTGGGTTGATAACCGTCACAGCAAATGAATGAAGCGCGTCCCGGAGACGATGTAGTTAATTTTCTCAGCTTGTGTAACTGGATCGTATTTCCAAGGTTCATTCGGACGAGTCACCACCACCATTCCGATGGGATGGGGGTACCCATGGTGAGTGTGTGGGCAGGATAATTCGAATCGTTTCACTCCCAACGTTCTGCCGGCGAGGGAGCACGGCATCAGGAAAGTGTGCTTCGCTAGGTGAAATGAGTGCTTTCGTCTGTTGTTTTACTCGGCACGCGGTGTCTGGTCCGGAGATTCCTTATCAAAACCCGCACACTATGCGCTTCCGATCTCTGGCTAGCCTTCGCGGGTGCGCTCGTTTGATATTATCATCTTCATCATCATCATCAGCCCACAATGGCGTGCTATCATCGCATCACGTTTGTGCGGTTCTTGGAAACGGAAAAGACTTGGAAGAGAGATGAAGAATCGCAACTGAATCGCTGTGTCCTTTTGCGCTGGGCAGCAGAGAAATTGTGTGAGAGTTTGGGCTTTTGCTCGAGGAGGTAATTATTGGCTAAAATGGCAGAAGCACAACAGTGGTCCACGCTTCGTTGTCCGTACGAATCACGGCTCGCGAACGTGGCAGCGTGCGCATCGTGTGGGCGTATTTTATTGGCAAATCTCTTATGTTTGTTTATGCTTTTCACACCACTGCTGGAGTGAGGTGGTACATCGCTCTTTAATGCGAATGTAGCACAAACTGCTTCGTGGACCTTCATTTCTGTCTGTCTGTGTTCTTTCCAAGGCGGTGTAAAGTATCGCATCTTGTGTACTGCTGTATGGAAGGTGTTATTAAAAATAAATTTTCTTGTTCTTGTTGCTTCATTTCCATCGCTCAGAAGAAAGTTTTATGCCTCAAGCAATTGTGATGAAATACGAAATGGAACAAGTCCGCTCGATGGTGAACAGGATCCTTTCGCAACTAGTCGAACGTTGTTGTGAAGCTGCTGAACCGCCAAGGAACAAAACGAAGCAACGAAAAATTCGGTGGTTAGATCTTTTTGTCCGGGATCAGCCGGATCATTGAGCTGTCCTATCTGTCATCCCATTCTCACCCACCTTCTAAGAGAAAATACAAAAGAAACGAATTCTGGCAGATTTCCTATACCGAGAGAAGAATAATTTCCTTTGAAAACTTTCTGCTCATTCCTCCTGTGTCGAAGTTCGCACGATCTCCACACGACTAGAATCTCTCGGAATCTGAAAACGAACGCGACGTCTGCTGCCTGTGGTATTCTTGGTTTGGTGTTGTGCAATTGGCAGCAGTCCTGGGCGCCCCTTGCTGTGGACACATTCCTTGAACACTTCAAGCTTCGTCCGAGAAGCAACGGAAGTTGGTGGAAGTTATCGAAGAAGGTTAGAGTGTAGCAAGTAAGTTTTGTGGCTAATAACTCTCCATGTGTGTGTCGGTGTGATCGGTGTGCATCCCAAGAACTCGCCGGTATCGGAGTGCCGTAGAAACTTGGCAACCGTCCTTCAATATTGTGTTCCCTAATCTGCCATGTGTTGCTGTGTTCCAATGTATCTATCATATCCCGATGTGCTAGATGTGGAATAGGTTTATCTTAGTGTACACAACACACCTGGTTTGAATTGCATGCTGTGAGGACCTATTCATGGTTGGTGTTGTCCTGGTGGTGTATAGAACCGCCTGTTCGCAACGTATGATATGTGTAGATTATGTTTTACTGTCAGAACAACATGGTTTTATAACGCTGAAACGTTTGATTAATTGTATAATAATGGACTCACAGCGACAAGCATTCCTGTTCCAGCTGTTTTATGAAGTTCGAGTTAGTAAATGCTAGAAACCACATCCATACGGAGGTCGCAAGGGAGATGCGGTGGCAAATATTTTTTCTGTATTTATTAACTTCTCAGACAGCGCTATTGCCCGGAAGTGTTCTTTGTAATGTCTGTGCAAGAACTCTGGTATGTCTATACAAGCGATTTCTATTGTTCTGTAAGCCTTTTGTAGTAACTTTTGAACACCATTGTCGTTAGGCTCTTGTATTGCAACGGCAGCGGGTTTGGGGTCTACTAGCCTTTGTTCGGTTTTTGTCAATTTCCAGACATGGTGTGAGTGAACTTCAGGAACTGTTTGTCGTTGCATAATATATGAGTCGTTTTCTGGCTCCGTACAACAGGAACGAGTAGTAGGTACAATTTGGCAACAAACGTTCAAATGTCAGTGGGTACAATTATTATTAGTAGATAATATTACAGTTAGTTTCCGACATACGCGGTACTCGACATACGCGGATTCGGAGATACGCGGATTTCCAAATGTGTCAGAATGCTGGGTTTATTACAACGATTTAGATTCTCCACTTGTCAACTGTCAAATCTCACCATTATAAAAATCTATAAGTTATGGATAAGTATGCCAAAACACATATAAATATGTTATTAATACAATAATTTGTATTAATAACGTTTTCTATATCGTTTATTGTAATAACATTTCAATATATTTGCACTGTATTGAAGTTTAACGACAAATTCAAATTTCAATGTCCTTTCAAACATGTACTCAAGAATTCAATCTTTTAATACCATGTATAAACGACATGTCAAGCAAAATTCGAGATACGCAGATTTCTCCGGTCCCCATTATCCGCGTAAGTCGGAAACTGATTGTATTTTCAAACAGAAAGCCATTGCGCATAACCGGCGTGAAATAAACAACCCATTAAATTGAAGGTCATTTAAAGAAGTATAACTTCTTCATAGTTCGGCGGTGTTTATCTTGTTGACGAACCTGTCGTTTGTTCGTCTGCGAAAGAAAGCTTCTTCTCCAGAAGAAGAAGCACCAGCTGCAGTCATTTTATAAAGCTTAATTGATACCCTTTGCATAACTTCTTTGTGTTGGACGCTCAACAAGTTATGTGATGTATACCCTTCTTTCATTCGGAACTTGCACTGATTAAAAATACCGGCAACAATTAAGATATGTAACCGAAACAGGCTGGTGATAACATCTCTTTTAATACAACGCACCATCCAATCCCCGGATGGATACGGAAGATAATCATTTTTCTGGCTCACATTTCATTGAGCATGCCGGAAAACGTGACCGACTCCCACGGGCTGATGCTCGGTTGTGTGCGGGTGTGGATGTGCATATCTGATTGCTTCCTGCGACGGGACATTATTACGCAAAAAATCCATCACCACCATGGTGGGGTCAGGATCTGTGGAGGTGTGTTTATCGATGTCCATTTGAAATGTATAAAATATAAATCGGTTCGATATCCGAATGCTCGTTATCGCCCACTTTTTTCTAAATGTGTCCTGCCCGGATGTAAGTGGAACCGTTTGTTGAATAATCGTCGGGCCGTCCTCCGCTCGTTTGTGGTCACACAGCAGGGGGGAGGGGAGAGCTTGGACGACGAAAGTCTTCCCTGGATCATTGCATGCTGCGATGCCATGTGGTGTCTGTGGGCAGTTAAACTGCAAATAGTTTAGTTCTGGTGGGCAAAAACAGTATGGATTTGAAGATATCTGTCCCCGCTGCTTCGGTGTACCATGATGTTGCACAAGCCGCCCTACCAACAGATCTCTAGGTTTTGGATAGTGTTTTTGACATTGTTTATAATGACTCAACAGTTTTTTTTTGTGATTTTTACTAAATCTGGTACATGTTATGACATTTCTTATATTTTTTTTTACATTTTACAAGTTTTCCGTTTGTTTAATTGTATCTACCAATACATCACTCATTCAAGCATTACTCTACATTCATCTCACAGCAGCGAATGTTGTAATTGGAAAACAGCTTCCCGCTTATCGTTCTTTCCTACTTTGTTCGGAAAGAGAAGCATGTGAAACGATCCAAGTGACTGAACGATGCATTAAAGTAACAGCTGGATACATTTTCACCATGGCAGTACTAACCTATCCTTTGTGAGTTCTGAACCGTCTCATTTTGGTAGATGAAATCATGTTGAATACAATTTTCTTCAAGCTCTAAATGAATCGCTTCCTTGTATCATTTACCTCTTCTGTTTACTTCTTCTCCGGTTGTACTACTTTCGCTTCAAATATCTATGTTCCGAAATGTGTTCTACTTACTTACTTATCTTCATACTTATGCTTTTTTCTTGTGATGGTAAAAATGTGAATACGATTCGTCAGCAAGTTTCTTTTGGTGAAAGATTGCTGCGTGTTTGACTAAAACTTTGGCTATGGTTTCTCTTCTTTTTTGTATCTACTACTCTTCTGCCCTGCACAAGCCAACTGTTGCAGTAATAACCCCGCACTTGATTCCCAGATACGCTTCAATGCTGTGCAGAAAGGAACTGTGGCATCTACAAGCCAGCCGTGTTGTGGTTTTTGTAACAAAATATTTTACTTTCTTCTTTTTCTTCTTCTCTCTAATTTTCCTCCTTAATCTCTTTCTCTGCGAACTCGGTTTGCGAACTTGTAAACAAACATTTCCCATCGATCGAAACAATATTATCAAATGTCGAATATTCCCAATCGTTCGTCGTTTGGGCTTAATTGATGCTGCTGCTGCTACTGCTGCTGCTGGGGTTTGTGTTCGTGGTGACGGTGGTTTGGACGCACGAATCGTTAGACGATCTGGAGGTGGAGTTTGTGAATGCCTTGCAGTCCACGCAACAGGAGATGATGAGCAAGCTGGCTATGATTGACGCTGACGTAGGTAATGGCGTTACGAGTGGATCTGGAACACAACTGTCGTGTGGAGTCGGGACAGGCGGTCCTGGTGCAGGCGGTAATAACGCCATGGCTACTGGGCCGGCTTTTGCAGTCAACGCCGGCCAAGACAACGCTGGAGACCCTGACCCGAACAGTCCACGCACGGAACCAAAGAAGAAAGAATCTCGGAAATGGAAAAATTGGGGATGGAAAACAAACAACGCCCCGAATGTGGCAACGAATGTGAACGGAACGGGTGCAGGAGGCCCCAAACAGGCCAGCATCGAAGAGGAAGCAGACTCACCGAAACGATCGGCTGGCTCAACGCGCCACTCAAGTCCGGCCGAGTCGCCTAAACACAAGCTGCTGCTTGGCACGGGCAAGGTGGAGGACGTCAACTCGAGCAGTAGCATCTCACCGGCCTCCCTGAGGCGCAAGAAGTTCCTTTCGAGCAAGAACCAGTCACCCGTGAATCGCTCGGAAGCACGGGCCAGTGCCGGGGCGCGGTTGTACGAGGAGCTCGAGAGCAGTCTGCAGGATTCGGACTCGGATGAGCTGGCGGCACTGATCGTGAACGGACGTCCGGCCACGATCCATCTCATACAACCGTCCACCATACCTGGGCTGTACTGAGTGTGTGGAGCACGTACAAACGAATCTCCTGCTACGCCAGCTAACTTCAAATAACCTAAGCCTGAGGCTATACGTCTAGGGACCAACCTCAACCGCTACAACAGCTATCGCAAAAAGCTACTTCAGAATTGCATCCTAATAGTTAAACGTACGTTACTGGAAACAATGCCTTATTGTCTGCATCTCTAGCTAGTAAAGAACCGAACGAATCTTGCCACTTGAAGACATGCATTTAAGTCCATCTCACCAGCCATCGTGGCCTCCGACGCAAACTCCATCCGCGATTCCTGCTACGAAGATCGAGACGATATACAGAGTGCAACATCGAAGGTATGGTGGATACAGACGCGATTCTATGATCAGACGTCCGCAATTCTAACTCAAGCTTCCGCTGCAAAATCACCGTGTGTTTGTGTGCCTCTTTCCGTTCCGTTTGTTGTTCAATTACTCTTCCACTTTTTTTTTGTTGGTTGAACTTTTCCGTTCGCTTCTCAGTTCAGAGTTTGGTTCCCGATGGCCACTCCGCTTTGCTGTGGAGTCTTCTGCTGTTTTACTGCTTGTTTCGTTTATTTTTGTGTTCTCACTCGGCACTCTCGCTCCCCCAGGGGACTGTTGGGTGACACGACGCGTGCACACTGTTTTAAAAGGATCTGTTGCTCATCTCTTCTTCACGGTATCGATGCGGGCAGTGGAACACCGGAGTGGTTGTTTGTGGCTTTATTCACACGCGGGACAGAAACTGTCCAGATTGTTGAAATATCTCATCTCACCGGCACTGCCAATCGAGATAGTTGGAGAGTTGATAGACTGCGCACCTCATGCACTCGACCACATACACCTGCACCATGGAACTCGCGGAACGAACCGTATGCTGCAACTAGTACTTCAACAAGCACTTTTTCGCTTAATCATCCTTCCGTAATCATAGTTTTGGATATTTATTTTTTGGGTTTTCTCCGAACATACTGTCACATGTTGCTGTCTATCGTATGCGATCTGACCGAACGCTATTGCTTCCTGTACCGTACACCCATCCATCCAGCGTATCGAGCACGTGTTTTCGGCTTTCGTTCGATTTTATTTCCTCCTCCCGTATCGTCATCATGCCCCCAGGTATTCTGGCGTTGGCCAGGATTATTCTGGCAAGCGAATGTTACCAATATTTGCTACCACCGCGGCGCCCCGTGCTGGTGGTAATTTTGGCAAGCGCGTGACGCCATTGTTGCTGTTGTGTGATTTTTGCGTTATAAATAAATTCCCGTTTTATTTTGAAAAAAAAAAACCGAACAACTTCAAACGAATCTGGCTTTCTTCGGTAGATATTTACGCTTTCCATTCCTTTGTTTTGTTCGCCAAACGTGACGTTTGGCGTCACGTTAATGGCGTAGCTTGTTTGTGATAAACGAACACTCGGGATTGTGCGTATGTGTTGTAAATATTGTGTACTTTCACATGGTCGCTAAAGCATTTATTTTTGCTTCACAATGTTACTACGTAGACGAGCTGTACTACGTACTACGTGACTATTCATGCAATTGTTATGAACTTTCCGTATTTGTGTTTGTGTTATGTTTGGATACCCGTAGTATCGGAACGATATTGGTTCGTACAAAGTAGAATTGCTATAGAGAGCAACAACACGCTCGACTAAGGCAGTTGAGTTTTCAAATAGATCCTCAAGTTGATATTTACCGATGTCTCATTATATTTTTTTTGTCTGGAACTTTGAATGTTCTGCTGCAAGATTCACCATTCCGAGAGTCTACAAAGCCAACCGTCTGACGATGACGGTTCGCTGGAATTTTCTGTTGGATTAACTCATAAGAAACTTATCCCTTGCTAAAACGCACAACATTTCAATCGTGTGGTTCGGTTTGGCTAGGCGAAAGGACAAGATTGTCAAGGAAAGTAATTGAAATATAGAAAAAAATATCGTAATCGAGAGATAAAAGTAAAACAAACACAGGACGCAAAGTTATGCCTCAACCGGGCTGGGTACGTGCGTTACTTCTTATGATTATCTCCACTTGCCCTGGGTTCATATTATACCCCGCGCTTATCCTATTTACTGACCCCCACCCAACCCTCCGTAGACATATTGTGTGCCCCATAAACTGCACGATAAGCATCGTTCGCTTTCCTTCTGCCTCCTCTGAACGCTGGACCGGTGTTGAAATATGTGCCATGGGTTTGAAGAACACCCCCATCTGGCGCGGCGTCTCCAGCGTGCCCTTTGGTGTACAGGTGCGGAGGCGAGCTTTAATTAATTTTCATTCTCTCTCTCTCTCTTTCTTTCTTTCGCAAACGCGCTCCCTCAGACGATATTCCAATACAGGGCCCAACGAAGGAGGAGAACGGTGGCCCCCACCATCTGACCAGCATCAACGAGGAGGGCGAAAGTGGGTTACAGTCGGCGGACGGTAGCACGAAGGGTGGCGGAGTGTCGAGCACGCCGGGCAAACCGAAGGATTCCAAAACGCATAAGGTGCTGGGTGGTTTCAAGAAACTGAAACCGGAAAAGGATAAGGATAAGGATAAGGATAAAGATAGGGATAAGGATAAGGAGGGCGGCGGCGGTGTGACACCGGTTGTGTTGGTTTCCACCGGTTCCGGCGGCGGTGTGACGCTTCCGGTGAACGCGGCGTCAGCCGTCGGCGGTAGCTCGCTCGTCGAGGAAGCGAAAGCGCTGATGTCGTCGGCCAAGAAGATCAACTCGAAGGAAAAGTTAAGCGGTAAGTCGCTCGGGCAGGATACGGCGGGAGTTGTTGAAGCGATGAACGCTATGAATATCTCTCTGCTCTGCTAATTACAGCGTCCGGCGTTGGCGGTGGCCAACCGGCGACCGTAGTCGTCCTCTCCAATGGCAGCATCCTGATGGGATCCGGTCCGCCGTGCAGCACGACGACGACGGCGACGACGGTGGCGCCGACGACGAACGGCGACGGGACGGACGGCAGCGTCGTGACGCTCGCGGCCGGTGCAACGGCCAACGGTGGCATCGGCAAACAGTCGCTCGATATCGGTGAATCGTTCGATTCCGGCAGCGAGCTGCTGCAGCAGCACGGCCCAACCACAATCAACGGCGGCGCCAGCAGCAACGGCGGCAACACGATAAAAACCACCGTGTTGGATATGAAGAACCACGGAAGTATACAAGTTAGTCAAGTTTAGATTGTCCAATGCAAATGCGCACACGGGGTACCGCGCTAGAAGTATCTGTGTGTAGTGGGTGGGGCTTTGGGGGTATGTAAGTGTATCAGTTTTTTTTTCCCTGGTTAAATATTATCCTTCACAACACAACCCTCCTTCGTTCCTCCTGCAGTGCCCGCGAGCTAACACAGTATTGATATCGTTTAGGGCTATCGGTTTAGCAAATTAGATTCACGCACACACCGTCGGCTAGCCACTCGTCCCATGTTTTATTCCTCGCCTTCCCATGCAAATAGTAGGAATGCGCAACCGCGCTGTGGTATTGAAGCAAGTTTGTTGAAAGATTTATTTGGTGCAATTTTGTCATAATCGACATTTCAGTCCTACCAGCGAAAGGGCATTGTGTCCCTCGTTATTATTATTAAGTTATATGTTGAATTTAAAGCAGTTTTCGTGTTGTACAGTACAGTTGTGCCTCGTGCGGAATAATGTTTGTTTCTTTTTCGTATGTGATATTCGATTTTTGTTATACTTGGTTTCTTTAGTTTCTTTCCTTTATGTTGCATCGTTGTTCAGGATAGCTTACAGTTTCTGCTTGTGTTGCATACAATATGCTTAGTTTAAACCGTGCTAGAATGCGAATTGGTTGTGTCGCCCTTTTCGTTGCTCCCGTCTCTAAGTTAGTAACGTTTTCCGTGAGGAATTTCATTCCAAATGCACATGTTGCCTGTATTATTCAATCCGCCGAGTCCCCTGCGTTCCGGAAAGCTTTCCTTCGGCAAGTGCTAGTGGTCCTTGCGACAAGTGCGATAATTTTGTGTTCCATCCATTTTTCCACCACACAACAACCCCGAACGTGAACACGTGTGTACGAAAATGGTTTTGCGTATTCATTTTGCTCGCAACTGGAGCACCATCATCATCATTACCGGAATCATCTATATTCGACGAGTTTCGCGCAGTCCTTGCGCTCCAAGCAGTCCACCGTGCGCTGTCGTTCATCGCTGGATACGCGGCTCTTTGTTTTGTTTTGTCGGTGGGTGGGTGGTGGTTGGTTGGTTAATATCGGACGAAAGCGCCCGTAAACCCAAGAACGACCGAACCGTACCGTACGTATCGTACCAGCATGCCTCCAAACCGGCGGGCGCGGAGCGAACGGGTAGCGGGAAAATGAAGGAAAAACACAACACCAGCACCAGCGTTTTCCATATTAACGGCCTATCGAGCGAGCGAGCGGAAGTTCGCGTTTGCAGAATTCATTTGGAAAATTTAGGAATAAATGAATCAGTTTAGAAGTAAGCATCATTTGATAAGCATCCTTAGTGATCCATCCGTTGCGCTAGTCGTGTGGTAATTTCGTTGTATCTTTGTTGCTTTCGCCGTCGTTCGTGCTTGGTTGCTGTTAACGATGGTTGAAGCGAAGTATTTTGGGTATTCGCACGGTTCCTTACATGTTGTGTGCACAGAATGTGATTTGATAACGAAGTGAATTGGTTACTAATTACATTTGATCCTTTTACATTGCGCCTAAATGTATGCGATCTGTCACCGCGTACCGCCAGCAGCTGTGGAGAATTTAAGCCTTCGGAGTTATTCTACATCACGAATCGGTTCACCAAAAAAATCAACATTAATCGCGATAAATACTGGTCGTTCATGTGCCAGGAAAGTGAGTGGTTTTATCGTTAAATCGGTTAAGTTGAACAATTAAGAGCGAACCGTGGTCGACTTGTGAGGCTGTTTCCAATCCTCGCTAGCCCTTGTTTTCACATACAGGACTACTGTGCGCACTGTCGGTGAAAGGCAACGGAAACCCTTAAACGAAATGTTAAATTTGCTTCCATGCGAATGTGCCAACAAATTATCATGTGGTTGTCTGTGCAATGTGGGAATGTGCGTGTGTGTATATTTTTTTCGTTTGTTTGTGATTTCGAGCGTGTGAGGACACTAACCCCTGCTTCTATTTGGTTCGGATTGTCCGCCCTACTGACCCATTTTCGTTCCGTCGTTCCTTGAGTGGATTTCCTCTAAATAATTCGCAAACGGCACACAAAAAACAGGAGCGCGGCAAGTTCTTGTGGCGTTAGGGGCCGGCTCCAAGAAAACAGTACGCATTTATTTGCAAATCCGAAGCGAATTGAGGTCGTCGTCCGTTGCTTTTTGTTTGGCAGAAATGCTGATATTTTATTTAATCAAATAAGAAGAAAAAACAAACGCAAGAATGTTGAAGCAATACTAATACACGAGACTACCGCAACTGAAACACGGGCACGCCTAGGACAGTCTATCGTAACAATACGTACTATGGAATATTTCACTTCAAGTGCTTTTTCATGCGTGAACCATGTGGGCTATCTTCAACCAGAAAGCGGAAGAGAGACAGAGAGCGATAGCATAATAGGATACAATCAGGGCTGTTACAAAGAACGATTTATTCCGTGCAAAACTAGAGACATTCTCCTCACCTACACACGCATCCAACAAACTACATCTTCCTCGTGAATGTATTCGGCGCATTGCTAATTGTTGTTATTCATCTCTCGTTGTTGTTACATCTTCTTGGGAGAAAGCTCTCACTCCTGTTCCGCGAAAAACGTCCTCCCCCGTCGCAGTGCAGCACGAACGAACCGGGAAGCAATAGTAAAAGCAAAACTAAGAAACTAAAACACACACACAAACAATAGGGCAGAAGGGGATGTCTGTCGCATCGTTTTAAAATCGGCATCAAGGTGTCCTTCCTTTCGAGTTGGACTCTAAAGTGTTCGTTGCAATCCGACCGTTGTTATGTCAGGGAGACATCTTATTTATTTTGCTGTACGATTAGGGGTCACTATAATCTGTGTGAAAAGCAGCAGGCAACGATTTTACAATGGCGGGCGGTGCGAGATTGATTTCCGTTTGATTCATCATCTGGACTGAACTTTCACGATAAACCAACGATCAACGATACCCTCTCGTTTCGAAGAACCATCAGCATTAGTTAGGAAACAGCAAAGCCTAGAGGAGCTCTAAGACTTATGACGCAGGAATTCTGGGCAGAACTCGTCGTACACGATATTATCGAACCCATCCATGCATTGCAGAACGAAGCAGCTTATGAAGCTCGCACGGAGAGATGATGTTACCCTAGTTACATACATATCATTTCGCGTACTGTTCTCGTTTGGGTAGATTCTCGATTAAGTTCCAAAGGTTTGTCTTTAATTTCCCAGGCAGAATAGGCTCTTGCATCTGATGCACACTACAAGACGACGAATGCTCATGTAATTGCTACACAATTACATGAGAATCGCCACAAGGGAAGTTGAAGAAAGGTTTGTGTAAATGACTTCAGCGAACGCATGATACGGTAGAATGAATGAAAACACTAAAGAAAAAGACTAATTAGGAAGTCTCTCTCTCTCTCATACACACAAATATACAGCAGAATATGGCATAAAGCCAGGTGGAAAGCAGTGAATAAAGTGCAGAAAAATATATATACAAAAACCATATACACAGGCTCGTTAACGTCAAGAAAACGTTTAGATTTCATTGTCGGTGTACATACATAAGTAGCAGAATTTAGATTCGAAAAAGAAAAACCACCCGGGAAATCGATGGGAGGCCCGCAATCACCGATTGGGTAGGGTAGCATTGCATTACTTCATCGTTTTTCCTCCCCCACCATTCGCGGTGCGTTGTGAAGTTGTAAAGTTCTCTCAATCATTGTTGATAAAACGTTCGAAGAGAATATATATATACACACACAGTCGCAGATATATACAGACACAAACGCATATATATATATATACAAACGTATTTAAAACAAGGAATCAAACTTTCAGTGTAATTTATCTCGAACCATAACGCAAACACGATATTAGAGGGTCGGCACGGAAATGGGAGCGTAACGCTGGGTGTAACGATAGGAGCGAACGTGTCGTATTCGGTGGTGAAGTCACAAGACTCTAACGTTAGAATAATAGCAAAAGCGGGAAAACGAGTGTTCCGAACAAGTGGCAACAAGTGGCAAACAGTGAACAGTAGCAGCGCATACACAAGCACTTAACCAAAAGCGTAACGTCTCGGTAACGGGGGGAAGCTAGTAGGATGCGTCGGGTGACACAACTAGCGGGCAAATCACACGTACACACCAAGCAGGCAGTGGGCGGTTGCGATGGGCAACGCCGCTCGGTATAGGAATCTATTCAAATGGCTATAGCAGGGGCTTCTAGTGGGAGATGGGCAGTTGGTTTGCATGGTGTCAGTGGAGAAGAACGAATGAAGAGTCTACTCTGTACAGAAGAAAAGAAAAATATATGATATCGTTACAACAAAAGATTCATCCGGTGTTTGAAGCATCGATTCATCGAAGCAGACTGTGGATTATCTCTTCCACGTCCCGAGCATGATCCGAAAGTGAGGAGGATGAAATCGCTCAGGTAAGTACCATTGTTTTGTTTATCGCCTTTCGTATAAAAATAGATGAGGTAGTTACGTCCCAAGATTTAAGCCATATTATTAAAACATCCCAAGCGTTCATTACATCATTCTATCCTTTGGTCAACTTAGCGCAGACTAGGGTGCTTGGCTTAGATGCGCCTCTCAAATGAAGTTATGAAATGGGTTTAAAAATAGCACATCATGGAGCATTTTGGGTACATAATCACAATGGGGCCGATAGGTTATATAATTATAACCCAAACTATGACGGTCCTCAAGATAGTTGATATGATACATTCCGTATTTTAGTTACGGTTCCGACACGCTGAACAATCTAGTTTTAATTGTTTGGCTTCTATTCTCGGCTGCTCGGAGGGCGTGATAGAAATCTGGTTCTACGTGACTGGCTCCAGAAAACAAGCATTTGTCATCACAATCTCCAAAAGCATGAGCTTCTGCTCGTCTCCCTCACACCAACAATCGAAGCAGCGAGCTTTGATTAGATTCATGTGAGCAATTTTAAACGTCCATCATCTATTTCCTTTTGACCATAAAGCGGGGAATCCCTTCCAACCACCTATCTCTGCAGGCGTCGGTCCGAAAGCTCTAAATCGCTCACTTGATCGCACGCGACTTAGGAAGCGCTCTCGAACGACACGGTTTGACCGGCTTGATAAGCTGAGCGCTGGCTAAGCCAAACAAGCCCGCCGGGGTCGACATTGAACCTGTGAAACAACGGGTAGCTGAGCGAGCGAAACCGATTTGGCGTCTAGTTGAGTCTGGACTGCCGGCGGAACCACATCACGCGTACGCGTTCGGCGATCTAACAGTGACCCGGATTTTGGCTTCCGCAATGGTATGTGAAAGTTTGGAGATAGCTGAATATTCAGATTCGCACGATCATGCAGTGACGCCGCTGGTTTTGGGTTAGCTTAGACAGAAGGTTTTGGAAAGTGTTTGTGAAGTTTGGCTGCTGGTTATCAAATAGCGCTAATCGCGCCATCTACAATTGCAGTTAAACATCTCACGCTGTGCTACTGTAATTGCTGTGTCATCGTGCTCGAATGGCAGTTGGTAACGTGACATAGCATGACTTGTGCATGTAGTGTTCAAGGTTGATTATGCTTGTACTAGGCGGTTTTTTCTCGCAAGGATACTGCAGTAGCAAATGTTTTACTGAGGCTATAAATACCGTACAAAACTGTTAATTTCGCTCCATTATCGTTAGCGTTTCGTGGCATTGGTTTGCTTGCTCGTCGCATGCCTTCAAACGTCCGATGGAGCGCGCATACTCTCCGTCAACGTGTTTCCGGGCCGCAGCCACTGGGTAATGATAAGCAGCATCTTGGAGGAGCTGCTCGACCGTGGCCATGAGGTGACGGTGATCACTAATTACGCGCGCAAAGAGCCGCATCCCAACCTGACGGAGATAGTGATCGCACCGATCTACGACTTCTGGGCCAAATCCGTGAAAGTGGACTCACTGTTCGACCTGACCGAGATCTCCATCCATCAGATGCTGATGGGCTTCCTGTATCCTATGGGCATCCAAACGGCGGAGTACGCGTTCACGCGTGACAATGTGATGGACTTTCTGCGCAATGACAACAGTCAGTTCGATCTGCTGCTGGCGGAGCAGTTCTATCAGGAAGCGTACCTGATGCTGGCACACAAATATAAGATACCGATCGTGTCGATAGGTGAGTGTGCGTGTGTGGAAGATCGCTCGATCGCTGTGGCGGTATGCTAACGGCGTTTGCTTTGCTCCAAACTAGGAACGTTCGGGTTCGCGCAGTACATGGCCCCGATGATGGGGCTGATGAGCGCTTGGTCCCACGTGCCCCACGAGTTTCTACCCTTCACCGACCACATGACACTGTACCAGCGAGCTTACAACTCGTTCGTCAGCGCGTACGAGCTCTTCCTTCGCTCCTGGCACTATCTTCCGCAGCAGCAAGCGATGGCGGACAAGTACTTCTCGTTCCTGCCCGGTCCTCTGCCCCGCTTGAGTGAGCTCGAACGTCAGGTTTCAGTGATCCTGCTCAACAGCTATCCACCACTCACATCGACGCGCGCCAAAGTGCCCGCACTGGTGCAGGTCGGAGGACTACACATCAAGGAGCCGAAGCGACTGCCGGACGATCTGCAAACCTTCGTCGACGGAGCGAAGGATGGCGTGATCTTCTTCAGCCTCGGCACAAACCTCCGCTCGGCCGATATGCCACCGGAGAAGTTGGCCGTTATTTTGCGTGTGTTTGGCTCGATGAAGCAGCGCGTCGTGTGGAAGTTTGAGGACGAACAGATCAAGAACCTTCCAGCGAACGTGCTCGTGCGGAGTTGGCTGCCCCAGAGCGACATACTCGGCCATCGGAACGTGAAGGTGTTTATCACCCACGGAGGGTTGCTCGGAACGCAGGAGGGCGTCCACCGGGCGGTCCCGATGGTGGGCATTCCGATCTACTGCGATCAGCATCTGAACATGAACAAGGCAACGCTCGGTGGGTACGCGGTGAAGCTGTACTTCCCGAACATCACGGAGGAATCGTTCCGCTGGGCACTGGAGGAGGTGCTGTACAACCCGAGCTATAAGGCGAACGCGGACAAGGTGTCCCAGATCTTCCGTGACAGGCCGGTGCCCGCACTGGAGGAGTCCATCTATTGGATCGAGTACGTGATGCGGCACAAGGGAGCGCCGCAGCTACGATCGGCTGGATTGGATCTCCCGTGGATTAGCTTCGCTTTGCTCGACGTGGTCGGACTGTTGGCGATATGTTTGCTGGCAGTGTTTGTTTTACTTCGTCGAGTCGTTTCTGGAGTATTTGGTGGATCGGCAGTTAGTAAACGGAAACGGGATTAAATACTTACGAGCTCACAATAAAGTTGTTGGAAACTGGGTTAATGGTTTTAACAAATCTCGTATAGTTTTTCGACTGCTGCTTAAGGTGTGACTGCGGCTGTAGATGTGGGATAAAAGTTATATGAATATACCTACAAAGTTTCCGAAATGCAATTTCAAATTCAACATAGATATGCCTGTTCCGGCAGTTAGATGGGACTGAACAGGCTACTTGGGAAGAAAAGGTTACTTGGGAAACGGAGAGGCTAGAAGACGGGGAGTCTTGTCAGCGCAGCGGAGAGAGCCAGATCCGTTTTTGAGCCTACTACCTACCAACAGCCTATCACCACATATCACCACCTACCACCACCTATTGCGACTAATTTCGTGTCTAAGTGAATTTTTGAAATAAAGTAGGCTACAAAGCCACCGGCAAGGAGTTTGTGCCGTAACAATGCCCTTCCAACACCCCGAAAGTTCTAATAAACTCAGCTAACTCTGACGACCGTTTTCCTCCTGAAGGTATGCAATCGTTTGTTCATTGTGGCTCAACAGGCCGTAACACAAAACGTCAAGACTAGGCACATGTTGTTCGAGGCAGAAACGGATCATGGTTGTTCGTCGCGGGGCTTCTTGACCATCGGATCGACTCGCCGGCATTACTTTCCGCGATCAATCTATATGTTCCGGCGAGGACGCTCCGTGCAAGATCGTTACTTGACGTAGAGGAACGCCGCACCCGTTTTGGCGGCTCTGATCCGTTTCTCGTAATGTGCCGTGAATTTAATGCCGTTTGTGACCGTTACGAACCCGACTTGACCCGCACGTTGTTTTTGAACATTATTCGTTTTTGTACGGCCTGTTACGTGTGAGTGTACTATTTGTAATAGTTTTAAGCGTGCTTCTATGGGGCCTCGTGGTCCATTGAATTTTAAATAATAAAATAACAAATAACAAAATGTAAAAAATGTATTTTTAGTATCATGAGATGATTTATGGCTATATAAATAGATTGGACATTACCATGGAAACGGAAGCTTTTATGAGAGTTTCAGTTACAACAATTTTTAGATGAATTATTATATTCGCATACTAGACCATCTCATCGCGTCAATCCTCCATGAGAATTGAACTACCGTCGAATGTTGAGAGATCGCCTCATCGTGAGAGATCGCCTGCGTCTCGACTCACGCAGGGGTTGAATAAAACACCCTTACCGAGCCGTCGTACACCGCACCGCGATCGCTCGCTCACCCCATGCTTAATCATTACACGTTCGACCGTTGCCGTGGAAGCATGCGTACGCTTCGTTCGCGCTGAGACGGTTGTGTTGTGTTTTGCTTTCCCGGCAGGTTCCAGCCGACCCAGCGCTTCTAGGTGAGCCACAGGGAGTGTGCCGTGGTAATCGAGAGGCGAGAAGACGGAAAAAACATGATCCAAAACCATCGCGTGCTGCACGGGGCGACAGCAGGACGGTGTACGTGACTAGAATCGCAAGTGGCAAGTGTGCGCTGCGCCGACGTGGTGTTTGCGTTTCGGGGTTTTTCGAACACATTGCACACCATTCTAGTTCTGTGATGTGGTGTGATGGATATAGGCGGAGAGATGCGATTTGCGTAGTTCCGGGAGCTAACGTCACCATCCCTGACGCGCCATATCGCACGGCGCAGGGTGAGACGTTGATCGTTGCCACTGGCTGTGTGCGCAACGCGAATCGTTTGTAAGCGAAAGTGGTTTAAGTGCAAATGTGCTGGTGTTTGCACGTTTGTCGTTTGTGGTGCCGGGAACGGTGTACTACGCGTGGTTGTAGCTGTGCTTAGAAGTGATTCCGGCGAAACACGTAAAGGTGACATTAGTGAAGCGTGCGATACGATCAGTGTACGATCACTGTCATCTGTTAGTAGCAGCTGCGAGAGTAGTGTCCGGTTATAAATCAATGATGAGTGATTGCGGGAGAAGATAAAGCAAGCTTCTCACGTCGGTGGTGGTAGTGGAGAGACAGCTGCATGTCTTATAGCTTTCGGTGCATTTTAGTTTCACTTCTCCATTTTGCATTCCCATAGGTGTGTGTGTGTCGAGTGGTGCACAGGGTGCAGCCGGGAAACGAGTGCAATTGTCGGCATTCCTCTCGGTTGCTTCTGGACGGACAATTGATTTTGCCCGTCAGTGGCTTTTGTCATTCGCACGTCCGCAGCAGCGAGATCAACGGCAGCAGATCAATCGCAGTGTTTGTTATTGGCATTTTGAAGGGTGACGGAGGAATCACAGACAGGCAATAGAAACGAGAACGAGATCTGATCGGATACCGGCAAACTGTCTGGCAAAGGCGGTAAGTTTCAGGCGTTAGTTTTTAAACAAAAATGGCGCTTGTTGTTGCTTAGCTGAGGGATCGTATTCTTCAATAGACTTAAACAGATCGGGAGTAGATTCAAAAGGTGGGATCTTCTAGCTGATCAGCTCTGTTAGAATTTAAAGCCCGGCATGACTCTAACTACAACCAACTTGAAATGAAGTCATCACAGCTGTTCAGTCGTTACTCGTTTGTAGTAGACATTCCATCCGCAATTAACATCTCCAAGAACGATGACAGCTTAAACGGCCATGATATCATCCTACCCAAACGTATCTGGGAACTGTAAAATCGTACAAATATCTCCATTTTGGGATCTAAAAGATCTCCTTATAGCAAAAACGATCTCTACCAGATGATCGCTGTTACCACACACAGCCGACTCAACGCAAAACTCAAACCAAACTACTCCACACGTTGGGGGGCGACGAACCAATTTCGGAGTCTGTTTTCGTGTGAGCTGAGATTGAAATTTGTTTGTTTTGTTCACATTTCCATCACTTTCGTTGCTTCCGCAAGCTCGGTTGCGTCTCTTCAGCATCGTTTTGAGGCCGTTTCGTGCACATCTCGACGAAACAAAACGGAAATGGAAGTCGAAAAAGTTTTCGGTGCCGAAATAACCGGTAGGCTTTTCCGTATTTCCTACCCCCCCCCCCCCCCCCCCCGTATGCAAATGATGGGCGCCAAAATGCGCAGCCCCGCGTAGGCATGAGCTGATGGCGCAGCTTTTGGGGCCCATTTGAAAACGTATTTTTTGTTTGTTTGTTTTGACGATCCACGGGCGTGTGGGTGCTAGGGACACGAGACCGGCGTTCGTCTCCAACGGTACGGAAAAAGAAAGCTCCCCGGCAGGGGGGGAGTGCGTTGCTTTGCGGGCGCATAGGAAAGCGACAACGACCGTGCCCATTTGTTTTCGCTTTCTTCGCAGAATATTAATGGCCGATAACGCACGACAAAAACGCGTACCGCACATATGCCGACAGTGTGATTACATTTAAATGTCGACGTTCGAGAAGCGAATGTCGACCACCTTAGTGAAAGGAGCATCAAGTTTACAAGGTTGGCGTCGTAGCATTGTGCTCCGAATTCGTTCCGAACTCGATGATATCAGATGGTGGCACCAGCGCCTCAGGTGAAAAAGTACTTAAGTGTAAAGACTCACTGGCGCAAAGCGCTCAAGTAGTGATCGCTTTATATGGTTTTATTGGGGCAGCTACAAGCCTGTGAGCCGTGATGTTGGCGTGAAAGTATTCGACAATAAATCACGTACGTATAAAAAAAAACCGTGCGTGAACTTAAAAGAGAGAAAAAAAACGCTCATAAAATATTTACCGAAACGTGTTCGTGTGTCGAAATGCTTCGCATATGTTTGATTGCGATGTTGGCGCTTGGGAACCACTTGGGAAAAATCGCATTAGAAAACGCATTAGAAAGGCAAGAATCCGTAGAATCATCGATGAATCAGATCTCAAACGTATTTTGAGCATTCTATACGTTACGCATATGTACGCATATGTATTATTCATTTCTGGTAGTGACCGATAAGCACGAATGGCTGGAACCTTTAAAGGTTAGATACCGGAATGGAATGCTTATCACACGCACAAATCCAAACAACTAGTCAGTCGACACTAGTCAGTCTGCAAACAGTTTGGTACGCGGTTTGATGATATGGATACACCAAACGCGTTGTACATTAGATGCCGTCCAGCTGATACGCCCGTGGCTTGTTCGTTGCTCTCGGTATTGGTTCAATCTAACTCATTCCCAGCTCGGCAGACACCCTCCGGGGAGCCACCCTTTCGGTTGTTTGGGGTGAAGTTTGCAGTTGCCGTCATTAAGTTGATTGTTTTTGATTGCAAAATTAGAAGCAAATCTTGATAACGAGCGCACTGCGGCGGGATGTTCAGCCACCGTGTGGGACGCTCTCCGGGATGTTACCGGGATACGTCGAAAATGGCAGAAAAAGTGTGTTGCCGAAAGACACCCACGTGCGCGATTTGCTTTCAAAACTCAACCCCCTGTTTGAGGGCATTTGCTGCTTTCCGAAGAATAGTTGTTCAGTTTCGTCGGAAACGTTCCCGTATTCCACGAACCATCAAGATCGTTCCTCACGCTATCCACTTCAAACGATATAAACGACGTGTTATCGTGCTCTTTTATAACGCCTAAAAAAAAACACCCTCGTTCCCTCCGTTTGGGGCATGTTTATTTTTTATTGCCAATATATTCCGCTAAACGAACTATTTCCTATCGCCGCACGACGAACACACCAGGTCGGTGGAGGGATGAACTTTGCTCCAGCGCCGGGACTTCGCCGGGATGATCATCAACCAAATGGGACTCGGAGTGAGGTTTTTTTTTCGGGGTTCTGTTTTTTTTTGCATAACGCTTTGCTCCCCTCGCTGCAGCAGATTACGACAGAGGCAGAGGATGCCGAGGGTCAGGATGACCCTGAATCCGACACCGTGTTCCACACAGGTTTGATAAGCGAACGCTCGAAGAGGCGCTGTTTCGTGCGCTGATTCTCTGACGCCTTCTGCACGCGCTTTATTCGAATAAAAAATGCAGCTCGTATCGCAGCATGAAATTGGATCCGTCCGTTAGACTATTCGAGATGGCGGTGTTGGATTATGGTAATGCACGGTTATCACACCAAATCATACCTGCGGTGTCCATAAATAAAAGAACAGCATACAAAGCTGGTCGTCACACGCACACAATCAGAGAGGAGCCAGCGCTGGAGGATGCGAAAGATTGTAGTCGATCAGAAGACACGCTTCAGACCATCATCGCCTTTGTCGATCCACTCTAGTTCAACTCGCGAAAACCTCTCATCCAGCGCAACAACTCTAAAGCCGAGCAGCAGCAGCAGCAGCAGCAGCAGCAGCAACAGCGAGAATGGATTGATTCGAGTAAATTGTTCTGAATTATTATGGTAATTGTCGCCTCATTGAGGTTTTCGCGCCCGTCCGAGCTGAAATGTAGAACTCTCGGTCGGTGCGCTATGGCTGGGTGGAAATGGGGGCGGTGGCGCACGTCGTGGCGATGATGAAATATGCCGTGCGCGCCAAATCGTGCGTTCGGACACCAAGCCGGGCGAACAACAAGGGGCTAATTCCGTACACTGGTGGACGCATTGTTGGCCGCAGCTCCGAGATCGTGAGCGATGGAATGTATGTCAAACGGATAGTTTTCGACTATATCTGGGCATGGTCCATAATGTGAGTCATTTTGTTGAGTAACTACGAAACGACTGTTTAGATAAGTTTGTAGTACTTAGAATACTATTCCTAAGTTTTAGAAAAAAAAACTAGTATTTTGGAGCTACTTGTTTTGAAATTCAAGTTCTACACCACGATTTAGTCCAATCTGCTTCCAGACTATGGAATCATACGCCTGGAACACAGTATGGAATCATACTGTGTAGCGTTCTGTTCTGCGGGTTGCTGTGCAAACAACAATAAACAAACGCTAGAATCGTCATCGTGACTCCACTACCGGGCGTGCCTTTGTTTGGTTTTAAATTAGCACGGAATGCCGCCCCGGAGGTTTAGAGAATGCGAGCGTTGAAGTAGGGAGATCGATCTGCTGCTCCGAGGATCGACAAATCGATTGCGTTTTATCGTTTTCGGCTAGACGAATGTTTCCCAGCTGAGAGTGTTTGTGGCTGCGCAGTGTCGATTGCGGAAACGTTTGCTTCAAAGAGCTGCTTAGAGGCAACACGTTGTTTTGATGGAAACCTTATGGCTACTTTTGCTTGTAAACTGCTGCCAAAAATCGGAGCTTAAAGCTCCTTAAAGGTTGTCGATATTGTTGGACTTTCTCATTTGTTTGCAATCATTTGTTGCTCTTTTGCTTGGAGCTTACGATAGCAGCCGGAGATTCTGCTTCCTTTCCCAACACTCATCGCAACTTAAGGAGCTTTTATGTTTCCAGTAGCTGGCCACTGAGATTAACTTTGCTCATGCATACAGGGGGACAAGGGACACATCTTTTTACGCTGAGAAGATTGCGCGCGATCTTTGGTCGAGATTTGAACTCACTACCTGTTGATCACCAGACTTCGAGCTTACCACTTGCACTAAGAAGCCATCTTCATCCGACACCACTAAAACCAAGCTTTGTTCGTTCTGCACAGTGTTGCAGTGCATTACCTTTATAGACCACTTACGTTAATCTCATAGCTTTATGTTTATAACTCACCTACAGTGCATTATCAAAACGGTTAACTAATAAACGAATACTTTCCCATCGTGCAGCAGCAGCAACCCACTTCCCCGCCAAGGCTGAGAAACGAGTCCGCAAAAGGAAGGCGAACCCGGTGTCGTCGAAACGAGAAGCAACAAAAATGTGTGCCAATGAAATGGATGTGAATTAGCGTGTAGTAAAACACAGAAATGTTCCATCCACCGCCCGGGAGTGGAATTTTATTACATCTATTCCGCCGTACGCTGCCCGTTGGGAAACACCGCCGGCTCTGTTCTGTCTGTTCGGTGGGAATTCTTTCACTTGCACCGGAGCTCGACGCAGTGCAGTCGGAGATGAGCGTGATTATGATGTTAAAAGTCTTGCTGCAGGGCACTGAGCCGAGCGAGAGTGCACGTCAATGAAGAAATGCTCGCCGCAGAGAGGGATGAAGTAAGCGAAGAAAGCATTCGCGTACGAACCGCAGCTCGACCGTAAAATGCGTAATTCTACGCCGGCATACGGATTCGGCTGGGGTTCGCTCCGGATCGTACCACATCCCGGCGCAGTACGTAATCGTTTGTTTATAGTTGTACTGGCTCACGCAACCCGATCATCGGTTTGTTTCGTTGTTGATGTGTGAAGTGACGTTTCGCACGGGGGAGAAAGAAACACCCAGCATCTCCAGCCGGCGCGGAATCCGGCGAGGTTTTCACACATTTCCCACACAGTGTGTCGGTGTGCGACGATCGCTTCTAGACGTGTCGTGATCACCTTCGCTTTGGGCGCAGAAAGCGAAAACCGGGCGAGGGCCAAAATAATGAGTTCTCATTTTCGAGAAAATTCATCTTCACACCACGACGGACACCCGAAAGAGCTGGCATTACGCAAGCGCATATTAATCTTTCGCGCAGACAGTAAGACAAAAACAACGTACACCTCTATTGCGACGGTGAGTTTAATGAATTCAACCGACAAATCGCGTGCAAAATTGTCATTAATATTTGCCTCACTTTCTCCGACGAAACGTAGAAAAAGACCTACATTTTACATCATTACAGTGGCACGCTGGGTGGTTTCGGGTGCGTTTGGGTTCCTACTGTCCCACCGTTCGGTCGTCCGAAGGGGTTGGATTAATTTTCTCAGCCTAGCTGACCTCAGCCACATGATGAAGCGGGCCGCGGCTATTAATAATTTCCAACGCTTTGGCGCCTCCGGACGATTGCTGCAACATACGGTTCCCGCGTACCTTCGGGCGGTAGTGATGATTGGCTCGATGATTCGATTAATTTCGAATGAATCACTATTTTCCATGCCTGCGCCAGCTTCTTCTGCTTCGATTAACGCCACTAGATTGAGGCGTTTTTGCTTCCCACTTCTATTCCATATTTTCCGCCGCCGCCGCCATTTCCATTATTTGCTCGAACGGCTCGGTTGCGCAATCGCTCGGTTTCGCTTTCGGCTTGGTGCGCTCGAGATTAGTCCATTAGGCATTTTGGCACATTATGTTGGTGGCCGTTTTCGTGGCGCTGAGCACAAAATTAGGTGTAAATAAAGCTCGTTGCGCAAGCCGTGCGTTTTGGATAGGACGGAAATTAATCATCGATCGACATGCGTGTGTTTTTTTTTGACGAACAAAGTCTCTATAAACAATGGAGCATAACTGTGGAAGCGGAAATGCTTTGAAGAGGCCCAACCGGTGTCGATTGCAACACGCACACACTTGAGATGCGTTTCTCTGTGTTATGAAGTGTCGCACTCTCTTCCGCGGAAGATCACCCGAACGACCCTTCACCAGCTCGTAGGCAAACGCCTCTCGTTTCAATCGGAAGCACTTTTCCACACAATAAAATCTCATCAACCGTTTCGCCCCGGCCCTCGGTGTGCTGCCCGGGACGCTAGAATCAGCCACGACCGGTGGACGGACGCGGCGACCTAAATCCGCCGAACTCCTCCGCTTTTTGTTCAAGTGATCTGATGCTGTTTCCGCATCATTAACACCCGCTCGTCGGCGCGAGTGACGATGACGAAAAACGCTTCGCGGCCAATCATTCGCACCATTTCATTCCGCTCCATACACACTGTTGGCTGCGTTTTCCGACCCACAGACTGACGGTACTCTTGTGAGACGTTTTTCATGTGAGCGTTTACTTGCGGTTCACTCACAGCGTGAGATGAATCGTTGAGACGCTTCCGTCAGTGCAACATCGATCTAAAAACTGGTCCAGGGGTCGTCAAGCAGGTTATGGATACATCAAGCAGTAGAATAATGTGCTTTTCTAAATCTCCATAAAATCGTACTTGATTTTTACGTTTATGAGAGACATTTTTATTGAAAAATGTATACCTTTTATTGTGAGTTCAGACCCCAAGGTATTAGTGAGAGGCTAGAGGATTGATGTTAGATCCCTGCTTTTTGTGCCATCCTGCAGTTAACAGTCTTTTCCTTATAGTAAGCCATCATATCGCATCACAGATGGGAAATCATCATATCGTAGGGTAATGGTCCTCAAATATATCCCCATTGAATACATGAACCATCTCTTACTAGTTTTCTTGCAGGTTTCTTGTTTGTTCCAAACTTCTGAAGTTTGGTTCTGAAAGGACAATTAAGAGATTAAGAGAGAAGTCGTAGATGTTGCCCCCCTTTCAATCTGAGTGCCAATTCCAATCTGAGCTGGGACATCAGGCCATATAATGATGTGAAACCGGAGGAAATCATAAAAACTTGCAAGAAGTGAAGGAGTGGCTCTGCTGTCAAAAAAGATCTTACTAACGTTGGTACACACAGTAGTTCCAAAAAGCGACGAAGAATTCAATCGTTGCTTTAACGAATGAAGTAATTTGCAACACGAATACTCTTTTCCAATTTTTGTGTTAAATATTTATACGGAAAAGTCGGAGAACGCTTTTAAAATAATCATTCTTCTAGACACCTTATTAGCATCGTCGCGAGCGAGCTTTGGCCTCATTTACATTTCCCACGCAACAGCTTCCTCCGTTCGCAACTTGTAAGAGTTCATTTTCCATTCTCCATTACGGAGGGCGAAAAGAAAAGATCTGTGGAGATGACACAGTACTAGCGTTTAATTTTCTCCCTTCAATGCTATCGCTTTTGTTCGTCTTTATTGTACCACCCAGCTCGGTTCGTGCCAGACACCAAATGAAGCGTGTATGCGTGCCTTAGTGGCTCACTTACGGCAATGTTTTGGCCCGAAAAATGGCTCTTTCAACCCAACTCACTATCGCCACTTCCTAGGGTATTACTAGCCAACGAGGTGGAGTCTTAAATCGTAAAGACGGTACTCCCATCTTGCTTAGATCTCAATCTGAGCCATTTTATGGAGTTTTATTGTCTTACCTGGCAAGCAGTGGTTTGAACTTATCACACCACAAGCATCTCTCGGTACCGTTCGCATCGACGGGACGCACGGGACGCCACGGGAAGTCCCAAACCCCGAACCGAAGCGCAGACTGACCCCAATCGTAAAAGGTGAGAACTGGATCACTGGACACCGGGCCCTTTTTGCTCCCGGCCTGTGTCGTTTGTGAACAGAAAACCCTTCTCCAAGTGCGATAGGGAAACGGGGGGCGGGGGACTTTTATCGGGGGAGCGCGAAATGGTGTTGGCTTCCTGCCGGCCAAGAGAAGAGTGAGTCGCGCGCGCGTCCACCGGCGGGAAAGAGGCCAAACGCGGCAATGGCTGAAACAACGTTTACGATGGACATCTCCGCATCTGTCCATTTGTGGTGCTTCTTTCCCCGTGCTTGACTCGATGGATCAATCGTGTTGCTTCGTGGTACCGATCTTCCAGGTGTGCAATGGAGTTCGGGGTGGAATTCTCGCGGGAACGATGTTTGTCTTTTTACGATTGTCGACTCGTAATGTCCAGCCTACAATGGGAGTGTTTACTTTCCGGGCCGGGAGAGTGTCGAAATGCGGAACAAACATCAACCATCGTCATCGTGAGACTTCGTCGGACTTGTGGGTGAGTGCAGGTGTCACGGTGACGCTCTGTGACATTTACGATGATGGACCCGGCCTTGCTTACACAGTGGTAAAGTGGTTAAGAATGTTGCTCCACGCCTTTCCAAGATGTCATATTTTCTAAGTAAAAGTACCTGAACTTTAAAGCGTCGTAGAGTTAGCTCCACTCCAGGGCCATAAATTGAGATCATCTCATCATCGCTGGCTCCAAGGTTACCGCCTACTCTCTTCAGCACGCGGATTAATCTATATATCTTCGCAGAGCCGCGACAACTCGGATGCGCAGCGCGCAACCAGGTCTTAATGTGCTCTGGTTGATAAGAAATCCCGCCCCAACTGCAACGATACGCTTGCAGTGCTTCCGTTTCCAGTTCAAGAGCAGTGGCGGCAAAACAGTGGTCGCGCGATACGAACCAGCGTGACCACAGCAGAAACTGTGTCAGGAGAAATGGTCTCATCTTGCGCTGGAGCCGGCGGTCGGAACTGGGACGCGTTTAGACTTGACAGTTGAATCCACGTGACCAAGTTGTGCATCGTTGTTAAGCGATTCTTAACTGTTGACTAAATTGGCAGTTGTTTCGTTTGGAAAGTTTGTTTTGCTTGAAAAGAACCTCGGGATGTTGTTACTCCCGCCGGCTACTGATGTAGTTGCTAACTTATTTTACAGCCCCAACTTTTTCAAGCCCTTCGACCCCTCTGCCTGTCTGTACACAAGACCCAATTCGGGTCGCACCGGGTCACTTTGCGTGCGGTGTTGCAACGAGTGCAAATGTGCATTTCCGTTGCGACGCCGCCACCCGGACACCATCCCCGGTCGAGCTGTAGTTAGTGCAGGCGGGCTCGGGAATTTATGGTTATTACCGAAGCGAAAGGGCAGGGCACTAACTAGAACACGTCGGAACATCAGTGCCGCGACCGGAGACAGCCGGCCCATAGTCGGAGTTGCATTGCATGAGGGGCATTGCAGTGGAGCTCGGAACGAACGGTGTACGATGACATAATGCCGCACGAATGCACGGTTCCGCAGAGCTACTGAGCTTTCCAGCGCAATTAGTACACTAAACACACTATAAATCTGCATAATGGATCAGGCGTATCATGTAAGCGATTGATAACGAACGTGAAATGACGCTAAACGACCTCAGTAGCGCAGGGAGTGAAATAGACAAAGAGAACAGATCGTTCAAAATTGACTTCATTGACTAACAGAATCTCCATTGAAAGCAACACAATACTTTCTTCGCGGATCTTTGCTTTCTGAGCACTTTCACAATGAGCTCTTTGATCGGAGCTTGCTGAGAGACAGATTTTCTTTTTCGAGCAGCTTTTGATGGCACCTGAAGTAATCAAACCAACATGTTATTACTGTTTCTGATGAAGTAACAGCTCCAGAAACTGTTTTAAAGCCACTGTTTTGACTGAACGATATTGAAGAACGTGTAATGATACATTTCAAACCCAAGAGCTAAGCACCTTACTTTAGACCTTCAACGGAGATTTAACGGAACTTCTTCCTCGAAACAAAAAACTGTCCCAAAGCTCCTAACTGTAACGGCCACTGACTTTGCCTTCTTTAGGAACACAAACTGCTCGCCAAATTCTGCCAACCCAGCCTGGTAGCTTTCAAAAATCAATCAATCTTCTATTTCACGGCCTTTCCTTCAGTGATCGTTCCGGTGTTTTTGTTGCATGGCTGTGTGTGTGTGTGTTTGTGCTTTGCAATCACCCAACCTTTCCAGCACCACAAGCCTGGTGCTGGTGAATGTGTCCCAAAATTGGTGTCTCCACTTCCCACCGGCGTTGCTCCAAACCGAAACTCCCACTCGAGCAAGTTCACGCACCGCGGAGCCGATTGCGCGCACGATAAAGTAGATTATCCACGCCGCTGTTTTCTTTCTTTGGCCATCTTTGCCATCCGGGCGTTCGGCGCGTTCCGGAGTTTCGGGACGGATGGCTGCGGCTGGCCGAACGGTACGCCGAGCCTCATCCGGGCCTTTGACCGGACACTGTAACTGTACCTCCGAGGGGAAGCTTTCGGGGGTCCAGCACGCTGGGAACGCTTTGTGAGTAATGAAACGACTTCTTCTGGTGGTCGTGCTGTCCGCGCAGCCATTCGCGTAGCTCGGTCGGACAGAAGTGTGTTTGTTCGGCGAATAATTGCTTTCGGGGCGGGAGGGATGGCCCTCACAACGCGAAGAGCTGTACCGTTTCAGTGTGATGATGATCGTGGTAAACTACGCGGGCCCAACGAGACAAAAAATGTAAATTTCAAAACCAAACATAACCTCTCGCGAACGGAGAAAAACGGTTGCCAGGTGCCCACTTCTTTTGGACGCACGATCATTTGCATTCTTAAAGCGTCTCCGTCGCATTGTGTAAGGCCGTTAACATCGGGAGCGTTTTCTTTTCGTGTCGGCGGCCAGGTTGGAATGCTCACACGCCAAACGCCATTATGTAAAATGAACATTTCGGGCGATCCAAGCTAATCCACGCCCGGCCAAGAATGTCATGTGCCGCGCGTCAAGAACTTCACGAGAAATGTTTTATTCATACCGAAAGCCGGCCTTAAAGATATCACTAGATCGATCCAAATTTTAACCTTGACGTAGCGTGGGAAACTTCTCGCGGAATGAAGCACGCTGTAAATGTCCAATTAATAAATTTAACCACAAATAAATTCGCAGTCTGCCCGGGCGGTGGTGTTATTTTTGGCGAAAACCCCACGAGCCAACAGTGCAACCACTTTACTGTGCGGTTTTTGGCCATTTTGCTTCCTCTTCCGAAATTTCATCGGTTTCTCAAAATCAGGTCAATATTCATAATATCGCTTCGCCACGCGTCGCTCGCTTGCGCCTGAAATTATGCAAATTAAAGAAAGAAAAACTTTGCACAAATTACAGACCGGCCCATGATGGAACATTTATACAGTTTTTTCCCCCACAATAAAGATAGGTTCTTTGTAGCAATTTTCCAAAAACATTTCTCCCTGATTGATACACGCATCCGGTGGCTACAGCGCTTGGAGCGATTGGTATGGCTGTATGGCGCACCGTGAAGCTCTCAAAATGGCCATCCACTCGCCCGGACGGCAATTTTGGCGGGCGTTTTTTCGATCACCCAGGCCCCACACCACCCACCGGGGGATGTTTTCCAAAATCTGACCGCGGGATCGGATTTCACTTTCATCCCACCCACGAAATGAGTCCCACGAGCGCGCCCGACGAAACCGAAACCGCACCGTGGTCAATTAGAAGTGGGGCGAATGCGCCACGATAGCCAGCGCGAGCGTGTGGTACTTATTGGTCGGGCTAATTACTAATTACTACAAAACCGAGTGCTAATACGCATCGTGCGGTTGCGGAACGTACGCAGCGGCGGTACGCGCGCATCGTGGACTCGGTGGCGATGTTGTGAAAGGCTGCTGCTCGCGATGGGATGGGCTCGGTGGGAGTAATTGCCGGTGAAGGGCTTCGTTTTTTCGGCGGAGGTACCGGCGGGTACTTAGCTGGACGCGGGCGCCATCGGATGGGAACGGAGTATTTGTGATAGGGGATGCGAACGAACAGGAGATTAAAATAATTGAAGCATTGCAGGGGATCTAATGCATGGCTATCGTGGTTGTGTGTAGATGTTGGCGTTATTGATGCTATGCTAAAGATATGTTGGAAGGTCGATGGAATGTAAACCTTCATTTGTAAGCCAGTCGATAAGTGTTCAGTAATCATCACGATATCAACAGCTGAAGGAGAGCGGCCAAAACAAGCAAAATGTTGTAACTCATAGTATGCGTCTTGAAACTGCTCCCACCAATTTATCGTATTAGTTTTTAGCAACTATGATCTCATGCATCATGTATCATTCACGATGAGCAATAGAATTCATGGTCATTAAGTGTTCCGATTTGATGAAATGTACGGCTGAGCTCTATCTGTTTGCTTCTGGAAAGATAATGGCGTTGAAAGTTTTGTCAAATTGACGCTTCGTACATGGATCAAACGTGTTAATTTCATCGTTCACGTGTGATATTCACATAGGTAAGGTCATTGCCTCCAAAACTTAACGAAAACCCGTTGTTCTGTTCGCAATAAATCCAATAGTCGTTTTGCTTCGAAACTCTGCGATCATCTCGATCATTGATCATATGGTAGGAAGAATAGAGTGTGAAATGCTATGAACTGCTTCCGAGTGTTCTTGCCATCAATGGAGAAATGTATCCAACCTCATAGGTACTGGATCACCATGCTATGATATTAAACTGCCTACTTTATTAATTTTGCTCACCTATGTCCACCTACTTTGATCTCTTTAAAGCTGATTGTCTAGTACCAAACGATTTTCTTGTTCCAAAATAATTCCACTGTCATTTCCCTTGTAACCCTGAGCAAATACTCCGAACGCTGCATAACCTTCAAATAGGACGCCCAATAAATCACAATTTAAAAGCGTGAATCTAAACGATATCCCCAGTGCCCCTCAGCTTTGGGAGGAAATATTAGCTTTGATGATCCGGATCCCCATATTTTCAAAAACTGTCTCCCCAACCTCCGGCACTTAAATTCCCACACGTTCCCGATAGCAACTGTGAGCTAATGCATATACTGATATGCAACGGCAACATCCACACACACACACATGGTCCGGGCTTCCTGCGACACGGGAGCGGATGTGTTCATTATGTGTACACCCATGTCATTTGCATACAGATGACGGAGAGACAGCCACGGGGCGAGAGATGCGCGGAGGGAAGCAAGGCAAACAAAATCTCCCATGGGAGGGCGCGCACATTCGTTACAAAGCGGACACAACACATTTCCGAAGCTTAGGCCCCCCTGCGCCGGCACGTGGGACGATGAGTGGACACGTTCATACGGCCATGCGGCATAAGTCGGTTTGGAGCTTTTTTTTCTACGAAATAGCCATGCTCAAACAAAGCAGATAGGCCAAGGGTAGAAGAGTTATGATGGGCTTCGCTCAACAATGGGGCTCCTCAACATTAGCGCCCAATTATGCGCGGCTAGGCTGCGCAAAGGGTTGAGCCTAAGAAACGGTGCGATCAATATCGCTTACCATTAGGAGACTTTGGAGAGCTTCCGTTTTGATTGTGGGCCATTTTTCATTAAAAATTCCCCCATTTGTTGTTTACTATTATTGAAGCTTACGGATCAAACGGGCGAAGCCGATTTGTAGACTCATTAGGTTAATGAATTGTGGCTGAGATGAACTTGGATTCGGAAGCGAAAGTGGATTTATAATCTCATTTATAACTTTCCCATCCACAGAACCATGGGCAGCACAGGCTACACGTGTATAAGGCGGACATTTTGTTCCTTCAATATCCTCATATGGGTAGGTTCGATCTTCACTGTTCACGTTGATAAGAAACGATCGTTAATCTGTGCCTGTCTTACAGCTCTGCGGTAGCGGATTCCTAGCGATAGGCGTGTGGCTCCACTTTGCCTATCCGGGCTATGCTACGCTTCTGCCCGATCATGCCGTGCTCAGTGCCGACTGCATGTTCATAACGGTCGGAGTCATCAGCTTCGTGATCGCATTCTTCGGTTGCTGTGGATCCTGGTTCCAGTCGAGGTGTTTCCTTGTCATTGTAAGTATTGGTAGTACTGAACGCTCGTAGCACTTAACCTAACCTCACTTACCTCTTTGCAGTACTTCACACTGGTAGTGTTGCTGTTCCTCAGTGAGTTCCTGCTCGGTTCGTTGGCGTTCGTGTTCCGCGGTGGAATCGGTCGCATGCTGACCCAGGAGCTGAAGTATGGCATCGAGAAGCACTACAACATATCGGATCGCGGAGGCTTCCTGACGCCGTCGGTTGCGGCCATCTGGGACAATCTTCAGGTGGACGTAAGTGTGGGAGCATAAAAGCCTCTAATCAGGTTCAGACATTCCGCCTTTGGTTTTGTTTTTACAGCTGCAATGCTGTGGTGTGTCTTCGTACGAAGACTGGTACGACATCAGTGCTTGGCCCGGTGAGCGATGGGTGCCACAGTCGTGCTGCCGCTCGCACTACGGATCGCTGCAGTACGGTGCGATTGAAGGATCCGGTGATGAGTCTCCGGCGTTGAATGTCGACTGTCGGAAGTATGCACTACAGACCTGTCTTGGAGAGATCCTGCAGAGGCTTAACCGTTCCTTGAACTGTTTCTCATTGTAGAGCTGGCAACCCAACCCTGCTGTGGGACAAAGGCTGTGGACAGATACTGCAGATGTGGTTCGTACAGCGGCTTCACATTGTCGGGACAGTCGTACTGGTGATAGGCTTCCTACAGGTATGGTATCCCTCGAACGATCTCTTAAACAAGCCATAACACAATTCGCATCTCTGTCTCTTCCAGCTATTCGGTCTGATATCGTCGATGCTGCTGTTCTGCACCGTCAAACACAAACGCTCCTCGAAGACCTACAAGTCCTACTCGCCCACCGTCGATACCACGCTCAATCGCAACGGCACCAGCGGTACCTACATGGACGACTGACTGTACGGCTGAGGGGTTGGTTGCTTTGGGGGGTGAGTCGAATCGCATTCACCAACCACAACCACCATGAACCACCTTCATCTACCATCACATCACACCGGAACGGAAACAGCAATACTCACACCTGATCTCGTGGCGAGACACGGCTCACTGCGGGACGCAGCGGGGAACGATAGGGACAGGGGAGAGAGAAGGAAAAAAGGTTGTGTATACGTGTGATCCTTGAGGCACGCATGTGTGCGCTTACGATTGTGCCAAAAAATGAAGTAATCGACGAAACGAGTAGACGATCAGACGATCAGAACGACCGTAGGTAGCGGGGGTTCGTTCGGGACAGAAAGAGACAAAAAGAATCCTACTATAGCTATTACGAAATCAGGACCCTAGGGCGTAGCACGGTTAGATTAGGGCCGATGCGTGTGGCGGTCAGTGTTAGGATGTAGGCTGCACAGCACAGGTTTTATTTATACACTCCGTTTTAGATTAGATTTCTCGCGAAACTGCCTACCAGAAGAACTACCAAAAGAAAACGTGTGCGAGCGACCCTCGTCTAACGACCGGAGCCGGAACGAAAAGGCCGAAACATTCCAAAACGGTTTACCCGAACAAACTGCGCATGTTTAGAGGTATTTAAGTATTTACAGAGCATAATAAATTACAACCGCGCGGAACTGTCGGCGCGGTGTGCACTACTTCTTGGCGTCCTCCAGGCCGACGAGCACGGCACCGATTTGGTTGAGCCGGTTCAGCACACTCTTGTTTAGGTTGACGACCGCTCCTTTCGGCACTTTCTGCAAAAGTGGAGAGGAGTGAGATTTATGTGCTGATCCGTGGGGCTCATCTCATCTCGACTTACCTCGACAATCGCGTTGAAGACGTTGGACAGCTGCTCCACGATTCCTACGATTCCTCGCTGCAGTGGCGCCAGCTTCACATCGTTGCCATAGTAATCGCTCGGGTGCGTTTGATCGACCAGCGCAGGGATATTGCCCTTATCGACGAATTTCTTCTGCACGTTTTCCAGCTTTGTCAGTATGCTTGAATCGAAGTCTTCCTTCTCGAGCTTTGCTACTCGCATCGTCGGCTGCTCATTCGAGAGCAAACCATACACCTGAGCAAGCCGAAAAAAACAACAACCGACAGATGAGTGTCGTGAACAAAACCCAACACTGAGATGCCGTGCGTCAAGGCAGCTTACCTTGTTGTTTCCCACGTAGGTCACCGTATTCAGCAGCTCACGGTCAGCTTGGATCTTGGCCTCCGCGTCAGCTGCGTCGTGACCAGGTAGTGGCAAACACTGCAGCTGCTTTACGAGCGCCAGAATACAGATCACTAGCACGCTATACCCTTGGGAACGGAGATACATGATGGGGTCTTCCTGATGGGCCTAAATTCACGAGCAACCTTTGGCACACTTTATGACACGTACACAATCTGGCGACCGTCACTACAAACCACTCCCCCCCAAACTGTGTGCAATCGATCTGCGACTCATCTGGTCTGCACGATCGAACCGAGACAACTGAACCGTCGACTCACGTGTCCATCTTGCTCACCGGTCGGTGCGGTGTTTCCAAAAATTTCCACCTCTACGCGCGGTTCCCCCCATTTTCGGGTGCCATGCCAAATCCCAACATCGGCCCACAGACGAGCGACAAACATTAGCTAACCGCGGTGAAGTCGGTCGGGTGCAGATTCGGCGATACCCTGGGCCGGCCTCCGATTATCTAACGTCGCAGCGCAACACGCACACTCGAAATTTGTATGCGCATCGGCTATGGGCTCACTGAGCTGAAGTTCGCCCCGATGGATGCAGATATAATGGATGTTTGGGTTTTTCATCATCGTTGGGGTGTTGGTGATGTTGATGATGACGGTTCACGCCGGCTTTTGGCGGTTCGTGGAGTGGTGGCACATTGGCCTCGATCTTAGGAGGCCAAGATGCAGTTTTGCATGACGTTTCACGTTGTTTGGTTTGCGGTGTGCCGCAGCTGGGTTGTGTTGTAGGTCAGAGTATATTGAAAACCTAGTGGGCTGATGTGGATAGACAGCATTTATTCGTCAATTAAAGATGGCTTGGTTCTCCAAGTAGCTAGCTGGCGCTCCACGGTTCTAGAGACAGAGATTCTTCCTAAACAATGGCAATATACATCTCACGGCATAAAGAATTGACTAATCTTACAGTCATATACACCTATACTATATTTACACTTTGATATTTCATTCATTCTTTTTAGATCAGAACACCTAGGCAGTCTTCGCCCGCTTTCCCAAGAATAGCACCTTTATATCGCCTATAACCCAACCAATTTCGCTCCAACATCGTTCAGCTTATCATTCGCCTGCTTCTGGAAGCCACTGAGCAGCTTCTTCGGTGCCTGCGACGTACAAAAAAAACACACAAATCGCAACTTCATTAAGTGTAGCAAACGCTCACCTTCGCGAGGGTTCGTCCGGTGTACTTACCGCTATCACCGAGTTGATGAACATGTTCACCTTGGCGGTTGTTTCCACCAGGGGTTTCGTGATGAAGTAAAACTGATCGCCCGTATTGCCGTACTTGTCCGACTCCCTGATGTTATCGATAATCGGCTCAGCCTGTGGAGGAAAGGCGAGTTATTTGGAGCCACTTCACTCACTCCACGATAGCTACGAAAACTTACGTCGAAAAAGCTCTTCACTTTGTGCTGCAGATCGTCGTACTTGGTGTAGACGTTGGACGGGAAGTTGTCCACCTCCTTCTGTGCATTGTCCTGATCGGGTGGGTTGTCGTATATTTCGAGTGCGGCCACCTGCAAAGCGCGATTCACGCGGGATCATTAGATTGTGCCAATACCCAGCGGCACTGCGTATTAGTAGCACTTTCTCACAGTGATCACTTTGCAGTAGATTGATTCTCGTGTCTCACTGTATGTACCGCACTTACGTAAGTATTTCCCACTTTGGAAACCTGCTTCAGCTTCTCGTCGTATTTCGTGTCGCGAAATTCTTCCTCACCGCCGTGCCCACCGTGCGGGGCAGCTTTCACCACCAAGAACACTCCCAACAGGGCCAGAATGCAACTTGACCGCACGATCATTGTGGTTGAAGTAATTCCTAGTCTTTGGTATAGCACTGCAGCGTTGGAAATGAAAACAAACTCTAAGATACACCTGTTTCACCTAATTTCACAAAGTAAGCCACGAAGGGCAAGCAAGTCCCAAGGCCTACTACGAGCGAACGTTTCGAACTGACGGCGCGATTGAAACTGAAAGTGAACAGAACGCTCGGTACCAAGAGCTGAAGCCTGAGTACACTTCTCCACTTCTCACAGTCTCATCTCCCTTTCGATCCCCTCCCGAGCGGCCCGAACGACTCCTGGAGCAGTGCGACCTACAGAAAGCAAATAAAGTCGATCCCCTCCCGCGAACGACCGGCAGACCGTACCCCTTTAACCGTTGCTGGTGGCGATTTTAAACCATACGTGCCAAGCGATATCTGCAGCGACACACTTAGTGTTCTCCCGGCCGCTCTCGTTCGGTTTCGACAGCCGGGTCGGCGTGGTTTTGGCGCGTTTCGAGAGTTGCTGCGATGGCGGTTACTTAACGCCGGTTATGCAGTCTCCCTCCCCGAGGGCGGCCACTGCTGACCGTTTCGAAGTAGGTCTCCCTCGCTGGGGGTTCGTCGTCTGCTGGTTTGGCCGATGAAGACGTACCATTACCCTTCGGGGCAAATGTTCACTCGCTAGAACACTTCAATTTTGTTTATAGACGTACTACATAAGTAGTACATGTTTTAAGGATACATAAGAATACTTAACTTATTCATTAACCCAAAACGAACTTATGTCACAAAACGCGAGAAAGAAATAAGTTAAAGCAAATCTCATCCAGACAAGCTCCAGTGATCAATTCTCAAACACAATTCTCATACCCCTTTCGCACGCAAGGGTTAATTTAGTCGATCATCAACAAATCAGCTGTTGGTCGATCGCCTGTTGCAGTTAAGCCGAACCGATCTCTGAGCAAACGAGTCTTGTTTATGTTTTGCTCAAACCATTCGCATCTTTCCCAACTATCGGCCAGCTCAAACACACCAGCACACCTGCACTCTTTGTTACCTGCAGTACGGTGGTACTGGAGCGTGACTTGTTCAGTAATTGTTGAACACGAAACAATAAAACCCACGAGCTTTGTAGTTATATAAAGCAATTTTCGTCTTTCTGCAATTTGATCGACTGGAAATATCAAAAGGAAAATATATGTGTTATAAAGCCAATTTGAAAACATACGCACAACATGTTGTTCGTTCGACTGCCCACTATCGGCGTTACAAGTTACCCGATTGACAGTGACAGACAAAATGTTTGCTAATGCTTAACGTCATTCACAGGACGAACGAGGTCCTGAGTTGTGGTTTTGCGTTATAAGTTTCCGGAACTGCCTTCGCACCCATATGCTTTGCTGTGACCTTGAGGCGTGTGTGTGCGTGACGTGAGACTCACCTTGAGCGAAAGTAGTTCAAGGCCGCTACAGTGCGCTCTCGGACGGATGGGGAAGTGAAAGCGAGCAACATATAGCGAAATGGAGGTGGTACATTTCGTGTTAACACTATGGCGTTATGTCGCGGACTATCCAATGGAGTGTGTTCGATAATTAATGTTTTCTTTCATATGCTTTAAAAGTATCGATACAACAGGTTTGTATTCTTGAATCTTGATCTTGTTGAACACAGCGTTATTGTTTCATTTGATTTATTTAAATATCGGTTTGGTTATCTTGGAAGCTCTGTTGTATAAACATCGATTTTTACATGGCGCTTGTTCGGTCCTAGCTTTCTCGCATACTATCTCGATCTCCCGCTCGATTGGTGTTTATTTTGTTGAATGAACGAACGGACCATAAGGCAACACCAATATCCGGTTCCCTCTGTCCAGACGCTTCCTGTTGCGGCGTCACGGACGGGAAGGTTTTGCACTCTTTGCACACCTGCTTTTTCGATTTGCTGAATACTCCCTACGGGATCGGACAGAAATAGCCATCACACGGACGGGTCTCAGGACTTCGAATTTCGGTTCCCTTGGAACGATTTGGAGGTGTTTTTGGAGATCTGGGATGGTGGAATGAAACAGTTCATTGATTGGGCCAGTTTGATTCCATTCGTCTGTAGGGGCGCGAAATGTCTGTACTGATTGGCTGGTCTGGCTTTCTTCAGCATCGTCCTCGCGATTCACCAATCTCCAATCGGTAAGGCCAGCTGCAATCATGATTTCGGTCACGGGCCCAGTGTCACAAAGCCGCACGTTCACGTTGCTACACCATAAGTACACCGTTGAGACCTATCAATTGCAAGTGTACAAGTGTACTGTACTGGGGTAATAGTAGAAGGAGTAGGAAGTTAGAAAAAACAAAGCGAAGACAATCGCGAATAATTCCAATTTGTCGGTTGAGAGAGAGAGAGAGAGAGAGAGAGAGAGAGAAAAAAAACACACAGAAATACACGAGCATCAATAGAAAACCGCAGCAACAGGAGCCAAGGGATGTGCTCGTAACCATCGCAGAAACGTGTACTCAAACGCGACGCGTGCTGTGCTGCTCGTGGCGTTACTTATCGGCCAAGGGTGAGGGATTCGGGAAGATAAAACTGATTTATTTCACCTTCTTCCTATCTGGAACTTTCCTCTCCAGTGCCAACCTGATCCAGAGTTTTTGCTTTTTTTTCTGGAAAGTGAATGCGAATTGCGCTCGAAAAAGCGAGGTTAACCATCTTGGGACTAATCAAGAACGGTTCGCACACACTCAAATATGCTTTTCGTGGATTTCCTTCTCCCCCGCAGGTAAAGGCTAACGAACTCAACATGACACCACACACGCGCGGTCCACACATGTGCGACTCGCACATCCTGTGACGCGTTCCGAGTGGGACCACGTTCGTTGGAGCGCGCGCGAGACTCACGTGCCAGAAGTCGCTGACGTCTCGCCGGATCTTCCGCTCGCGGAACGCGCTCCGCATCGATGACGTACTCGCGTGTGAGTGCGATGTGTGGCACGTTCTCCTCGTGACCGGCCCGGCAGTGTCGTCAGCGAGCAATTCGGAACTTAATTAAAAGTTTCGCCTCTGCGTGTCGGGAGGATTGTTAGGCGTTTTTTCGGCGTTTAATGCCGCCAGGTACAACGTGGCGCGGTTCCTGACGGAATCCTTGCACGATGGGAACTATTTGCTGAATGGTTTTGGAATTTTCGATGAATCGTATCAATAGAAGATGCATCAGCGTGTATTAAACGGTTTTAATTAAGCAACAATCGGTGGTAAGATTTTAGAGGCAATAATCTGCTCTTATACCTGTCCCAGTGGTCTACAAGCCAACATCTGATTGCTCCAGACTGACGTCGATCTTTGATGCGGAATGGAGCGTGAGTTCTGGGGCTATACATGTACTAAAAGAACCTTATTACAAATCTCCCTGAAATCTAAAACACTCATCAAGATTGTTACAGAAAACTCTCATACAACCCTGTTTATGGACCTGTTTATTTCAAACATGCTACATGCGTTATAATATAAGAGATACAAGACTCCATCACTATAACGTCCGGACTCAATTGTAAGGATACGTTTTGGAAGTCTTCGCGAATAGATCTCCCGTCAGTGTGCTAGAACAAGAAGAAACGAGACACGATTGAAGTTAGACATTTCGCTCCCAAAACCCAAGCTCATTTCGAAGCACTCACTTTCCCTGCGGCATAAAGTATCCCATCTTGAAACCATTCCACGAGCTGATGGCGCGCGTCGTCGGACAGAGGTACGGATTCGCGACCGCCCGAAAGTCGACCGAGAAGGCGGCATTGTAAAAGTCGGTGCACAGCGCATGGGAACTCTTGATGACGTCCGCGAACTGCAACCACCCACAGTAGCCCATACACCAATCCTTGTGGCAGACGCGGCGCAGTGTGCCGATATCACCGCTGGTATGTACGCACTGGACCTCCGTCGCCGCGTCCATCACGCTCAGTGCCGTGTAGGTGCTGTTGGAATCGAAACCCACGCCCGGTGGATCGCACGCTGTTGGGTGGGGGATAAAGAGTTGGGCGTTTGTTTGCACTGGCCTATCGCACGGTCCGACTCACCGTCAATCCGGCCCAATTTCTGTGGCGCCAGGTTCCGTCCTGCTTGGAATGCGATCTGCGACCCAAGGCTGAACCCGTACAGCATCCCTTTGGCGGGCGGTATGCCGAACGCGAACAGTTGCCGCAGCTTCTTCTCCAGGGTTCGAGCGATCGGATCCACCATCTTGACCACGGTGAAGTAGTCGTTGTTGTCAGCGATAACACTAAAGTCCAGACACAGGATGCAGCCCTTCCGGTAGATGAAGAAGTTGTTCATCGTGCTGCGTACCCATTCCGTGATGCGGCAACCCTCGGACCACCCGTGCAGAACGATCACGAAGGGGTCGGTTGGTTTACAGCCGAAGGCGTCAAAGTTGGTTTGGGCGGTGGTTTGGGTAGCGAAGTTACTCGTCGTCCTGAAATCGGTGCAACGGTTATGCCAACAGCCACTGCAGGAGATCGTCTCCTCACACTCTACGTACCAATCGTAGATGACGAACGTGATGTCCGTATCGAAGTTGTAGTTGGTGGTGGATGACCACGCATCGGCTTGATGGAACCGACCCATCAGCACCATCGAGCACAAGCACACCATGGAAAGGGCACCCATTTTTAACTGCAATCCAATCTAGTTGCGATATGCGTTGCTATGGGAACACAGGCTCTATTAAGTCCTATCTCAATCAGCTTTCAAACTATTGAAGCGAATTAATAATCACCAAACTCGTTCGCATGCGGGCTGAAAAGAAGTTCCAGTTCCGCACAGGTTCACCGACCGACTGCAAATGCAATTTTCGGGACCCCGTCAGGCACACACCGTGGAATGCAAAAGCGCACGCAGAATACGGGACGTGAACAAAGCGGAAATGAAATTAAAAACCTGCTCCTATTCGATTTTGCTGCTTTTTTTTGTTCTTGTTTTGAAATCTGCGTTTCCCCAGAGGGCTTCAACCGTGTTCTGGAGCTTATTTTTATGTTGCAACTTGTTTCATTTCCCCAGTTCCAAACTGTTTGCTCCGCAGCTGCGTTCTCGTGCGCATTCCAAAACTCGAGTCGTCGTCGAGTTGGTCGGGATTATCGGATTACTCTGGAGCGTCTGATGAACCTGAGCTCGTCCCAGCTCTCCGGAACGATTCGGCACGGCCTTCGATTTATGGAGCAAACTGATCAGCTCATAAATGCGTCGTACGACGCCAGTGCCTTGGTTACGCCGGTGCTTTGTGTGACGAGCTGGGCTTAATTAAAGCGAGTTTCTAATGCCTTTCCAAACGGAGGGCAGCTGCAAGATGAGTTACTTTTATTCGCTTATCAAATCATCATAACGCTTAACGATGGGTCAACTGTGCGTGTGCTTATCTGCTGAAGCGTCTTAATTGGCCCGCATCCAATGGCGGCAAGGTTCATGATTGCACTCGAAGATACGGTAATAATGTTGAAGGCTCACGCCGATGGCTAGACTAGACGGGACGATGACTTTATTATTGTAAGATGGAGCTTGCTTTCGTTTCTCAAAACTTTTATTGCTTGGTTTATCTGGAACCCAGGCATGAGGCATCATGCCTAATACACACATATAGTCAATCGAAAGTAACTAAATTATCGAGATAACATCCTTATTGTCGGACATTTTCTCGGAAGAATAATTCTCGCTCGGTTTCGTTACCAAATCCACGTAATTGTAAGCAAATTCCGCCTAATACGACAGTCCAACGTGCCGCGGAGGAATAATGTAGAACTTTCCAGAATTTTCCACCGTTTTGAGAACCCCGTTTCTGGTTGACTAATTCCTGCCTTCAGTTCAGCAAGCATCTCCACCAAACGACGCTGGCGGGATTTATTCGGAGCACCGAGAATGAGCGAACTCTCGGAGCTGCCTTGGAGTTCGGCACGGATTCTTCAATTTCACTTGACATTTTGTTCCGCCGACGGGGAAGAAATCACTCGAAGAAGAAAAAAAAAAACAACCCACGCCAAAACAAATCACCGAAACCCATCAAAGAGGAAAATATTCGACGACTGTATCGACGTTTGTTGTATCGATTCCTGCTCGATCTACTCCACCTTCCTTTTGCTCCTCCCGGAGGTAAGTTGTTTATCGTCGGAAAAATAGGAAATACGCCTGTCAAGTATTTTCGCTATTCTGTTGTTTCCCTTCGGCCGGATCTCATTGACCTTTCGACAGTTTGCGACGTGTTGTTTGGGATTGTTTCGGGTCTGGAAATCACTTTGCAATATTTCCGATCCAGATCTCATGTTCGTAAGGATGTCCGTGGCTCGTATGGAAATACTTATGGGCGCGCACATCGCAACGGACAGGAGATAGGAAGTAGTCACCTGGCGCCATATCCCACCTCACTTTGACCGGTCAACGTTACAGCATCAGTATCCAATTTGGAAATCCCGCCGGGCCCGATGTTCCAGGCGGCTTATGTGTAATTTCTCCAAACGATCCCATTCTGTTCGGTGCTCACGCCCAACCTGTTGCACCGCTCGGCATGCCGGCCCAGCACACCGAGCGGGGCCCTCTCATTTTCGTCTCCCACATCAAAAGGAAAAGCTTGACAGCTGGTCGAGATAATGGCGGTGGCGCGGCAAGGAGGAGACTTTCCAACGAATCGTCCCCGTCGTCGTCGTCGTCGTCTCTTTCTCGGGAAAGTGTGTGCAATTGAGCGAGTGCGTGAAACACGAGCAAGTTAACAAGCGTATGATAGACGAGCACGAGGAGCACGGCTTGGCAAGGGCCAGGGTCGGAAAAGGGAGCAGCAGCTTCATCGCCAGCCCCTACGTCCGTCTTACGCGAGCGGATCCATTTGCCCGATGATTAAAAGCCATTGGCAGAAGTTTTCGAGCTGTCAGCAGTCTAGCTGTTGGGTAAGGTTTTCATTTTTCCCACTTGCAGGAGACGCTTTTCGTCGCACTCGCACTCGCAAACTTTCTCTTTCGCTCTTTTGTAGCCTCGCAGCGTGGATGTGTTGCTCTGGTCGTGCTTTCGTGCTTCGATTTGAAGGGCGTACGCAAACGCCGTTTGTGCTGTAGAGGCTTTAGCCGATAGGAACATTTTGCCTCACAAACGAAAACCTTAATGAGAATAAATTAAAACATGCTAAAACGTTTCAACTTCGACGAACGATTCGTTTAAAATATCTTAGTAGGCGGCTACTGAACCGTCCAACTATACGGGCACAGCATTGCCTACATTTAGGCGCTCGAATCGAAATTAAAAAAGCCAAAAACCTACCGATATTTGCTTTCTACAATTGCCGGCTTTTATCACTACTTCTTACGCTACGCTGCTACTACACGCCCGAAGAGAATCTAAATCATCGCGTATTCCGTCCCTTCCGTCCATCATCTGCTCTCGGTCGCGCTCGAGAGTTTGTCGGCGAAAGCTTTGTCGATTTGTTCGGCGGAGCTTATCTTCTCCCATTACGCTCTCCCCCGCCGGTACGGAAATGATTCGTCGGCAATTGTCTGCGTTCGGCGTGATCCGCCCGTGTTTTTTTTTGGTCGGGATGCTCCTCTTCACGTGATCTAACGTGACCCTCGAACGTGAGCTGAACGTTCCGGTGTTTGCTCAGTTGGGCTTCTCATCCTCCTGAATGGGCTTTAGGGATGAGCAGCGGCTTAACGACGGATTCTAGCCGGGTATTCAATCGATGGGCTAACGATAAACACTTGTTATGTGTGCGAACGTGGATAGAAGAACTCTGTTTCCGCAATTGGTTCCGTATGGTAATACTGTAGACTGTTTTCAATTATCTAATTGTTTAAGCACGATAGACATTCCAAGTAATTCTGACATTTCCATCTTGTCGAAGCTTCCAAGTAAACTAAACTTCAATCCAGAACCAGGTTCAAACGTTAGCGGCCCTTGTTAATCAGGAAAAGCAAAGGCAATTCAACAGAAAACTACAACATAATAGACGAAAAATACTAACATGGAAATCAATGTCCCAATATGCCGGGAAACCGTGCTTCAGCCATCAGATCCGCCGGGACGCCGTTCAATCGGGCCCGAGCGCTTCGGAGCTTTCCGGAGCATCGGGATGTCTCTCACTCTCCCAGTGCCGGCCCTCTCTCGCGCGATTTCCCGAACACTTTGGCAGAGGCGCACGGCAGCGCGAGAGCCGGGAAAACCCATTCGCCAGATGCTGACGCTCGTCCCGATAACGCATATAAAGGAAACCGTCCGGCGGCTGCGGACGATCATTCGTTATCGTATCGCCTATCGGTTTAGCAAAGCATCCGTGTTTTCTCCACCCTTGGTTTCCACAAAGTTCGATGCGCTCTGATCGGCTTGGGTAAACGTTTCGGTGCAAGTGCGTGAAAAAGGTGAAAAGGAAAGATGTAATGAAATAGAAAAACGTAGTGTTTTTATACTAAAAGTGAGTGTTGACGAAAACAGAGTGTTAAAGTCACGGAGAGAGAAACGAGATAGTGTAATCTTATCTTACTACTAACACAAAAATTGTGGCAAAGCTGTTATGCTGAGTGGTTTCATCGTCATCGTGCTATCTTAAGTGGTTTAAAGCATTTTCACAATACCCCCGTACAAATTGTCAACAAGAGTGTTTGTGTGCTTTTTTCAACATAACGCATTTTACCACCATCCGTTTGACGTGAAGCTGATTAACTGGGCCCATTCAAACCCTTATACTGCGTGGGGGTTCCACCCAACCCCTGTGTGTTCTTAATTCCGGCCTTCGACGCCTTCGCCATCGCCACGGCAGTTTGGCATTAATTAGCCGTACCGCAGTGCTGGTGGTTCGGAGGACGAAAAAACCCTTTCTCCGCCGGTCAAACACAACCCGGGTGGACAATAGCGAACCGGCCGGCGACATTGGACGATCGCATCTTAATCAGCGGGTGGTCAGTTTTTTATGATTGCATCGTGAAATTGTTATTACCATAATCATCCGTCCGAGGAGCGTCGGCAGTCGCCTGCAGAGGACGCATCATCCGGACTTGGACGGACGGCGAAGACAGCAGCAACAGCAGCAGCTCTCAGCAGTACGTTTGAACAGTGTATCATGTTGCTCAATTATTAGGGTTGCTCGGAAGAAGCTCTGCATCATCTCATTCCCATGTGCGACGGAACGATGGCGACGTTTTTTCGATGTTTAGGATTTTTTTCACAATTTTTCATCGTAATACTTTGTATAAAATTGTTTTATTTACATTTTATTGAAACACTTGGGTTTCATTTTACACATTAACATTTTTAATTTACCTTCTATTTTATAGTCTTTGTATTGAAATTTATGATCAATTTACTGAATCACCTCGATAAGGATTAATTTTAATCTAAAGTTTTCTAAAAATAATGGACTTACAGATGCATGTTAACAATAAACACAACATAAAGAGGGAAATAGGAGAGAAAGAAAGAGAAATGGAAAGAGAGAAAGGGATCTAGAAACCAGAATTAACAGGATCGGTTCCGCTGTGCGTCAATCAACATTGTGCCTGCGATCTTCAGTGAACCGCGATTTACGATGGATCGATTACTCTCGTTTTGCTGTTCGATAGAATTTTGAGCCATTTTCCGATGAAATCGTCACCGGCACAGGGTGCTCCCTCGCAGCCGGATGAAAATGTAATTAATTAAACTTCAGTACAAATCATCGACGCAAAATTGTTGATTGTGTAAAGCTGAAAGATCGAACCGAGAGGATGTTTTCAGGGTGTTTTTGTTGCTCTGTTCGCCTACTTCCTCGTGTCTGCCATATGCGTTAATTATAATCGCGAACCGTGCGAACAGCATGCCCGGCTAATTGGAATCCACGCAGCAAGCGGGCAAAACATTGCAGCGGTGGGTGTGGTTTGGTGTGACATTGGCATTCGTTTTTTTGTTTTTGGTGTCCGCTTATGTATTTACTTTGTTTTTGGAGCAGATTTTTCATCGGAAACACAGCAAGAAAACATGGCGTGTCTTACGGCACGGGGAACGCAAACGCAAAACCGAACCCGGGACGCAGACAATAGTAATGCTTCTGTGTTAATTATTTGAACCATGAAAAATGAACAATTCCCGGAATGAATCGCAACCTTGAAGACGACCTGCGACGGTGGAGCGCTGCTTGAGTTTCTTTTTCTATATTAAACGATTCACCACCCAGTCGAGAGGGAGCGAAATCTCCATTTTTCTATGAAGCAAACAAGACTCACAGGTTAGCAAACCGTTCAGTATACCACAAAGACGCCCTCTTAAGTCAGTGCTTTCGTTTCGGGTAAAAAACGTCCAGAAAATCTCTGTCCACGTTGCAGGGGGGTTTGTAAAAATTCTTCAAAGTTGGAGCTTTGGCGGTTTTTTTTTCTTACCTTGTGCTCTCACACATGTATCATTTAAGCATAACATGCTCCTTCGGAGACGCTCGTGACAGACGGGACGAAAGTTACACCTCATCCGAAGCGTGTCTGTGCAGATGCTGTCGGATCGGGAGACAGCTTAAGGATCGCGCGAAAGGAAGAGGCGCTCTCCTGTAGGTTCCATAATTTCCTGGAAGGTGGTAAAATCTGATCCATTAGTGTGGGGGGAGTGTGAACGTATGGGATGAGGGGAGTTCCGCGCCCATCGGGTCGCCAGCGTTTCGGAGAAGCAGGTTGGGTGCAAACAGTTGTTCGGATATTTTGGTTAACTTTCTGCCCAGGTTGACAATTTGCGAGAAGCGGCGATGATGTGGCGACGGACAGGCTGGCCTTGGCTGATGCCCAAAAGCAGTAGCGAATTCCAGAAGTTGCGAAATGTGTCCCACATGGAGATGAGGGCTGGTGACCTTGGGGAGTACTTATTTTACAGAATTGTACGTGCACTAAGTGTGTGCTGATGGAAGTTTCGGAGATGGTTTGATACATGTCAAACTGGTTTTTTGACTTTAAAAACAATGGTTCTGTCCTTTGTATTGCAATACATGATACAAATACCAACTCAACGAAATGTATGGAGGTGCCCAGTCTTTTGTCCTAACACAGGTCAATGCATTCGAATTCGACAGAAACAGTGTTGTACTTATTCGAACATGGCACCGAATATTTTCGAACATGGCTTGACAGATGTCTGTGGTTAACAATACAGTGAACAGCATGTATAATTGTACTATTGAACTGTTTTTAAAGTAGAATATGTGAAATACATATAACAATACTGACCTCACGTATTCTACTTACGCTGATCCAATCCAAACATGGTGTCGAAAACAAAACCGGCAATTACCAGCTACTAAACTGACAACTAGCGCCATCTATGGCGATGACCAACGCTCGCTCTACATCTGTGACCTTCGCAATGCAACGCCATTTCTTCAGATGCAGGCAAAAAAAAATATAAAATGACACCCAAAAACGCTGTCCGTGGTAGCGTGGAAGCTTCCGACAAATGAATTTCAAACATTTGCTCACTTAATTAGGCTTGTCTGGGGTAGCCACCGGCACCGCCGAAACCCTTTTCCACGGGGCACTGGGGTCGTACTCACCCGTGAGGGACATAATTAAAACCCGTGTAAATTACAATTTTCGATCAAAAACTTACCGCCCCGTGCGTGTCAGGGTACAAAAGAAATTGTCGGTCTCGACCGACCCTGACGATAGGCCCCTGACGCAGTTGCGGGCGAAGTGCGCGAGCGAGAAAAAGGTTCCGGGCTACTTCCCGGAACGGATTGCGCCGTCCCGTCGTCGCCGACTGGTCCGGTCTGCGGTCGGGTGCCTGGCTGCTCTCGGACACACGGGAACGATGCGTGTTCCAGAGAGATAAGATGGCCGGTGCGCGCGCGAAAGGAAGCGAATGTGAGGAAGACCAAACAGCAGAATAAAAAAGCGTGTTGACGTTGGACGTTCTTTTATTGCTTTCGACGCTGGCTGGCAGTGCAGTGCGTCCGTTGGTGTCCGGGAAGACACCCAGCCGCTCGGGTTCCCGGAACACTGGCAGCTGGCTCCGGAAATCCCGCGGAAGGAAGCAGCATTGCGTTTTCCGCACGCAACGGTGCGAGGGGGAAAAGCTTACTTCAAAAACTTAAACATAGTGGTGAAGCACAGTCGGGCAACCGCACTCGGGCGCGTGATACGTTGGCAGCGCTCCAATACGTCGCAGGTCGTTCACTTGGTCCTCCGGGTTTACTTTAGGGTTTTACGCTACCGAGTGGCGGACATGCGTTGCCCGATGTACCATTTAAAAAGCCCCACCGGCACCGTAGCGGCTACTACCCCAGGAGATCGCGTTTCAGACGGCGGTAGTGCTCAAGCTTTCCTGGAACCGACAGCGCCCTGGAGGCCGGTCGGGCGATGGAGAAGACATTTCAAGAATTTTGTTTACGTTACGCCGGTTTTGCGAAAAAATGATTCGCCAACCCCTGCTGTTATGGTGCGCAAGTTCAGATTTCTATCGAGCGAACTAACCTCACCTAGTGTTCTAGGACGTCCTCGAAAAGCCTCGGTAATTCTCGGAACTGCGTGATGCGCGCTGAGAACGGTCTTCCCGGTAGCGGCAGTGTACACCTAGACGAAGTTTTAAGGAGTCATGAAGCAAGCTTTAACAGCTTACGGCAAACGTACGTGTCCCACTAACGAGCGACGATGTTTCACATTTTAAAGTATTCAAACCGGTGTGTAAAACGCGTGTGATCTAAACGTCTAATGAGCGTAATGTATACATTTAGGCGTTTGTGGTTGGTTTTTGCTTAGATTCTAAGCATAATTTATTTCGTTTTAAATTGCGCGTCATTCGCGTCAACTAGAACCCTGCCCCGGAGCGGTTATTTCGAGCCGCTCGTTCCGTATGGATGCCACGTGTGTTAAATAAATTCAGACACACCTGACACGCCTGCTAAACTAATAAATTTGTAAAGATGACCCTTATTTCGGAATCGATGGCATGCGATTTCCAATCATTTCCGACAGGCCGTCCCGCAAAAAAGGTCCCAAAAGACAACACACTCACACCGGCGAGCGAGGAAAAAATGATAGAAAAGGTCTCATTTGAAGCATAATAGCAGCGAAACCCTTCATCATCAGCACTCGGCAGATGGTCGCTTTGCGAAGCGGAGACCGCCCGCTAGTCTATCAATTTTCCTTTGCACATTCCCTACCGTCGGGAGATTGATGGTACCATCAGCTAGCGTTTTCCGTTCACCTTTTTGGAAGGGGCTCGCAAGGAATCGAAAATGAACAAATAAACCATAAAAGATACTCACGCGGCGTTCCCGAGGGAAACGCTTGCGGAAGCGCGGCAGAGCGATATTGAAATATTTAAGAAGGAGCAAAAATTAATATCTCGCCTCATTCCCCATCAGACGGTGCAGTCTGCAGCGCGTGGAACAAAGAACTAGCTCTCGGCAAATCGATATTTCCATTTTGAAGTGGTCCAGATAGAAGTTCTGTTACGACTTTGGACTCATGCAAAAAATACGAGTCACCGAGCAGAAAAAAAAAACGCTGCTCGCATTATTCACAAAGTAATTGTTAACTGACGAAACCATCTTGGGTCGTACCGATCCACCAAGCGCCTCCATGCGGGCTTTCGTACACAAAAAAGGAAGCAGATAGAAAGAAGAGGAAGCAAAAAAAAAACACGCTCAATCGCAACAGCGTCGACGAAATTAATCATGTTTATAGTACCCCACTATTGATTGTGATAAATAAACAATCGCGTGGAGGACAAGCGCGTGGTGGTGAGAGGCGCGTGAGAAAGGCTCGCTCCTATGGCTTGCAGCAGCGTAGCCTACTATGTCTTCCCGGGGACGATGGTGACGATGGTCGTGATGGATGGCCGATGCCGTCCGCTTCCTGTTGGCTGGAGCGCCTCCGACCTTATTTGCACTGCGAGGAGTGTTATCGAATAAAATCGCTTATCGCCGATAACAACATGTTCCGATGGCAGACGATATACGATATCGTTAGGCGCTTCCCTCCGGCGCGCGTTCGCCCAACGCCGCGCCAATGATGGCATCACTTTACACCACAGTCATCCTCTCTCGCTCGCACCGGAGTTGGGTGCGAGGAACTGGGGGACACTGACAGCAGACACTGATGGAGTCACTGTTTTCCCGTTCGCATTCGCTGAAATCTAATCTAGCCTAATCATACCGTTCGGTTCCGAAGGGACACTGAGCTTGGCTGCTTGGTTGTTGTGGTGCCGACGCCACGTTGTGTGTGCGATGGAATTCACAGTAGAAATGTTAACAGCAGTGTCCCGCCGCTGTGGCCTAGTTCGACCAGAAGCGGGTTGTCGCATCTACGGCGTGACCTGCTTCGTGGAGGAATTCCATCCCGAACCTCCAAGGCACTGATTGCATACTCATGTTCCTCGCAGCATGGTGGCTGCGTAACTTCACGCACGGTACCGACGCCGATGACCGACGCTAACTCGAGTGCCTACAGCTATGGAGCACAGTAGCGACACCTCTGGAAATAAAAACCACGATCGATGGGTTTTGCCCGTGAGGTTCGGCCGCATTAGTTTGGATAGTTTGACCACTTAAACTCGCCCGCCGGAACCGAACCGTGGAATCAACCTTCTCAATGGGATGTCCCGGGATGTGGTCCAGTTTTGCGCGAAAGTGCTTAGCTCAGCATGAACATGTTGCTACGACATACATAATACATCGTACGTTCGCTACTCCGCCTTTCATCCCCCCGGGGCGAAGAATATATCTGGTGGAACGTACCACATGGTGGTTGGAGCGACTGGTCGGGAAGCTTTTGCATGCATGCGAAATGAGCGATCGTGTGCAGTTTCGTATGCGTGGTTCCATCGATTTAGTCCCTGCCTCACGCCGCCGGACACACTGCCCGGAGGAACATGAAGTCATAACGGATGCCACCGGCGAAGGAATCCGGCCGCTGACAGCGCACTAAAGTATGCTGTTTCATCGGGAGAAAAGTCTTCGGGTTCGGTGAATCTTGCGGAAACCAATTTCAAGATGCCTGCTTGTGTTCGGAACTGCTGCGTTCGAGAGCGAATCACTTCGGCTGGTATTCTGTTTGATGTAAAATATGTCCGCACAGGAAAACTTTGGTCCGAAGCATGCTAGTTGAGAAGTTGGAACTTTGGGGAGGAGTTACAAACTGGCTTGAAAACCCCTCAAAAAGATGTATGGATGGTCTAGTACAAATTCCTTATCCTCTTGCATCTAAAATCGGATGAATGTGTCTCATTTCTAGCGTCAGCCTTAATCACAGGTAAAATAGCTCACTACAAGCGTGCGAAACTGGCGAACGGAGCGTCGCGAGTTCGAATCCCACTTAGGGGTATGCGTTTAGAATTCGTTCGAAATACTTTTCGCTAACAAATTGTTATCCGAAACGGTTCGATTTCAGACAAGAAATCACAAATTACATCTCGAACATGTTCCACGTGTGTGGTGTGTGCGGTTACTGCAAATTTATTGTCTGTGACGCGCGCGCGGGACACAATCGTTAATTAGCGGCATATGCAGAGCGGCATTAGCGGCTCAATAGTGTTTGATTCGAGTGTTTGGTGTCAGGTAGAGTGGTATGAAAAGGATACTCTCTCTCCCGCCCATTGAATGATGATGAAATGGTGCACCATTGTTACATATGCCGGGCGCTCAGGAGCTGCGGCGATAAAAGCGATACATGCGCTTATGCTACGCGAGAGGGAAGTGGACATAAAGCATGCCCAGTACGTGAGATGGGTTTTCCGCTAGTCGCAACATCACGAGCGTGTGTGTGTGTGATGTGGTTTGAAATTTAATCAGCTTGAATTATGCAGCATCTCTCACTCCACTTCCTACGAATCGGCCGGGGTGTTGCTGATGCCGAGTGCAACAGGTCCAGCACTCGGATCGGTTTTTTTGCCCTCCATTGTGCGCTGTTTTTTTTATTATCGTAATATGACGGTGCTTATCTGGTCCCGAAGCGCCCCAAGGCAATGGAATATTGAGCGTTCTGCGAACGCTCGCTCACATTTCTCGGGATGCAGTTTACACGCATCCGAAAGCATCCAACGGTGCGACACGTGTTTGAACTCGGGTGCTTTTTTTTGTTGCGCCTTCTTTCTGATTTGCGCGTGAGGCTGTGGTGCGGAACAGCACAAGGTTGCCGTGCCTGTTGCGGTCAATCGCTGTGGGATCGTATTGCTATCGCTCTTATTATTGACAATTTTCCATTCTGCCCCTCAGCCGTTCGTGGTACGTCCTGGGAGGCGCGAGTTGCGTTGTTTCCTCCGAAGGGTGCCTTCAGTTGGCTATCCGCAGGCATCGCAACGCAATTGTTCACTTCCTCGTTACCGATCAATCTCCTGCGGAGGATATGTGTGCGCCATTTTTGTTTTGTGTGTGCGTGCCCCCGAGTCGATTTTTCGTCGAACCTCCTTAGGAAGCAAGCGGCAAGAAGAAAAAGATGCTGATGATGATGAGGTGCACCGGAAATGAATTGTTGATTGCACGCCGGGACAGTCCCACCCCTTTCCCACCCATCAACGCATCGGCAGTTGCAAATGGCGAGGCGCAGTGCGAATGGCGCGTGTTTACCGTGAAAAGTCACGTCCTTCACGTTCTGTGCCGGGAGGGGCAAGTGCGGCCACTTCCACTTGCTCGTTTCAACACCTTCCGGTCGGGTGGCCACCCACTCCGCGCGTGGACGAGTGGGCTGGCTTAGCGGGAAGTGCGGCCGGGTATTGATTGGCCATCGGGATTAGGGAGGAAGAGAGTGCGCCTGTTTTGATGGCGATTGCCTTTCGGTCCGGTCCGGGTTTTGCGGTCGGACGTGCCTGTTTAACGGTCGCTATAGTTGTGTGCTGTGACAAACAAAAAAAAACACACTTAAAGGAGAAGTGACGGTGTGGTGACAACCATTCATTATTTTCTGTTATGATTAAAGCTGGAGGTAAAGCGCTGAATGGGAGCAAAGTGACAGCTTTGATGGGTCAATTAATGAGCAAACATCCCTAGTCGCTGGCTGATACAAAGTAGCACAGCTTATCGTTTTGCGTGTTGCATACTTTGTGGCGCACTTTATCGAATTCGTATCAGGAATCTATCGAACCTTATCGGAATCTGTTCAGAACCCTTATCAGAAGCTTATCGGAGCTTTCACGGAGCTATGTCGAAGCCTGATTGATGCCTTATCGGAACCACATTGGAGCTTTATTGGAACCGTATGTGATTCTTATGGGAACCTTGTCTGAAACATACCGGAACCTTATTCGAGCTTTAACGGAGCCTTATCAAAATGAGTGACCACAGTCGCTTAGGGTCTTAGTATGTCTTGATATGCTCCTATGGAAACGTCACCTTTTGTAAATCACTAGAAACTTACTTGTTAACCCAATGTGATTCCTCAATGATTCAATGTAACCCAATGATTAGGTGGGTTCACACGAGTCGAACTCTGCTCGAATTTGTACGATCTGCGAACTTTTTTTGTCAATGTATTAGTGAGTCGAGCTATGTTCGCCGAGTCTGTTTCAAGTAAAAAAGGTTATCCAGTAATAGTGTGCGTGAAGTTCGTCATCAAAAGTTCGATTCGTGTGAACCCACCTATTCAATTGCACATTAGAAGCTCTACCGTCATACACATATAGTCCATCCATACAGTGCATATAGTACATATAGTACATATAGTAAAAACCATCGCAAATACAAACATTTGCGATAGAGACACAACATCTCCATGGTCCAGTTGTCACAGATTCCAAGTTATCAATTAAGGACATGAAAAACTCCATCGCTCGACGCGACTTTGATGTAGCACGAGTTAGGCAAAACTGCACGGCATAGCAGAGAAAGCTGTATAGCCTATAGGCAAAAAATATATCTAACATGTAGGAACAAAAAAAAACGGATGAAGCTACCCTTTTCAGAGCAAACGCTGGATATGGCATGGATACAAGTTTGCGAGAGAGAAAAAATCTGATCCTATTGCCCAGAAGCAACTGGACCGGGCGTTGAACGCCCTTGAACGTCAGGTAGAAGGCGGCGGCCGTGAACAGCCGGTGAAAATTGTATGAGTGGAGCAGAATTAATCGGATTTTCCAAACAGCTGGAAAACACCGAAAAACGCCGGGCGCTGGCGTATGCTTTGAACGGCAGGTCGTGAAGCGGACATCATGAAGCGATTTCGTTAGTGGCCGGCGAGCAACCTGTTGCTCGTCCGCAGCAAGAAAACAAAGACCGAGCCTCGTGTAATTTGGACAGCCGGTCCGGGATGAAGGATGACACAGACCGGGCGGCGGTGCGACCGTCGAAAATGTCAGAAGCCTTCCGGCTTCGGTGAAAGCTGTCGATGTCGCTGTCCTCTTTTCGGCTCGCCCGTTATCGTTAGCACCGTGTGGGTTACGCTTTTTATCGCAAAAATGTGCCCTCCTCCAGCGTTGATCGAACCGTCCACCTAGGATCGCATCTCGGGCCCGTGCTTGCCTACGCGGTTGCCAAACATGCCGCACTAGCGTCTCACAACGACTTCAAACACCCCGTCGAACCAGCGAGACAGCAAATTTGCTTCGAAAGGTTGCCGAAAATTTCAATAAAACACCGACAAATGAAAACCACACCGCTGTGCACACAGGCACAGATGGAGCACCTTTCTTCCTCCAGTGAAGCGTTCGGTGAAAACTTTTTCAACCGTCCCAATTTTCGGGCCCGGTCGCATCCATCCGTCTCCGACACCTACGTCCGCTGCCTTTTCCACGCCGGGCATTACATTCATTCCATTCCATTTACCCCGTGCGAACCGATGGCGCTTCGAATACGCGGCGGCCGTTCCGTTTGGTTTAAACTCTTTCCGAGCAGCTGCAAAGACTGGGCCTGAGCACAAAAACTAAACAACTCAAAGTTCGTTCGAAAATTGAACCTTGAAACTTTGTTCATTAGGATCACTAGTGTCCCTGGTGGCGTACGTCGTATCCGCACGAACACCACCCTAAACTTGTTAGGTCAAATAAAACGGGTAACGCTCGCTCTCTACGGCAATCAGCACAGCACAATGCGATCATTAAGCGGTCCCTGCTTCGAAAACCCAAATCTTCCGCTCGTTCACCTTCGAGAGGTTATCTCTCATTTCTCAAGTACCGGCGCCATATTGGCTCCGTCTATTTGGGACGTACCAGCAATTGTGTGGCTTGTTTTATGAGCGCGCTATAAATAAACTCACTCAGAACAACGTCCAACGACAGATGGTACAGATTCGCGTGCCAGGATGTCCCCAAGGGGTGGGGTGTGCAGATATCTCTTCTTCATTTCAATACGTCTGACACGCGAATGCCGATTGCTCCGGCGTTGGGTTTGCACTGAGAACATTTGCCACAAGGTAGGCGGAACCGCCGTTGCCGTTGGCGATGCTTCTGCAGAACAGAGCGCGCACGTGGCTTCGGTGTCCTCTGGAAAGGAAGCAGCAGATCAGGTCTTGTGATATTGTCTTGCCAGATAAAAAGGAAAAGAACGCTTCCCCGTCGTCTGGGAACCGCAAACGTGCGGAACAGATGCGTCCTTGTGTAAGGTTTCGTTTTGTCATCCATTCATAGAATGCGTTGCTATGGTAGCCAAGAGATAGCTGCTACGAGCGTCGGGCGAAAGGTTTCCTTTCCCGGCGGTGGTCTTCTGGTAGCCTAAAAATATTCTCATCCGATAACAATGGAGTCCAGCCGTCTGTGTCTCCACTCTCCCGAAGGTCGCGATGTCGCGTCCGATGCACACGGATGAGTTGATTAACATACCGGGCAACCTTTAAAGGACGCTTTGGGACACTTAATTGACGCCCTTCTTTTGTCGTTTTCAGCGGGAGAGCGCTTGTCCTATCTTCTTCTCACCGACCACCAAGCGCACCAGTGCGCCAACGCCAACATCATTGCGCTTCTCGACGCCATGCCGGGTACCTGTCACCGGCTGCGGATACCCTCGATCGTCTCCACCCGCTCGTCCAAGGGCGGCACGGGCGTGGGAACGTCCACGTCCACGTCCTCCGCGTCGCCCGGTGTCTCCACCGGACCGTCCATCGCCGACGATGACATCTTCGGGTGCGAGGCTGGGCTGCCTGCGTCTCCGCCGGCCACGGTCAAGAAGGAACGGCACCGGGTCACGATGATGGGTGCGGCCCGGGTCGGCAAGTCGTCCATCATCTCGCAGTTCCTGTACGAGAAGTATCTGTCGCGCTACAAGCAAACGATCGAGGAGATGCACCGCGGCGAGTACGAGCTGCCGGACGGGTCGAGCCTGACGCTGGACATCCTGGACACGTCCGGCTCGTACCAGTTTCCGGCCATGCGCCAGCTGTCGATCAATACGAGCGGCGCCTTCATACTGGTGTACGCCGTCGACGACGAGGAAACCTGGAACGAGGTGGAGCGATTGCGGGAACAGGTTGGTTGATGGCGACAGGGTCACCGGACGTTCCATTGCCGACTTCTGACCACTTTTCTTTCTCGTTCACCTCAGATCATCGCCGTGCGCGGCACGCGCGTACCGATCGTGATCGTGGGCAATAAGGCGGACGTGCCGGAAGAGCTGCGCCAGATCCCGTTCAAGGTCGCGCGCTCGCGGGCCCTGCTCGAGTGGGGCTGCGGATACGCCGAGTGCTCGGCCAAGAACAACGAGGGCATCCTGACCGTCTTCAAGCAGCTGCTCCGGCAGGCCAACATCGAGTACAACCTGAGCCCGGCCGTGCGCCGCCGCCGGAAGTCGCTGCCGAGCTACACGGCGGCCACCAACCCGGCCCGTGCCAACTCCGCCAAATACTATCTGAAGCGGCACTCCTGCTCGGTGCAGTAGACGCCGCTCGGACACGGGCCACGCGCAACGACACAACGATCACAACACTGACTGCTCGCCCCGGGCCAGGTGCGCCCGGGGATAGGTGTCCACTAGGCTAAGACGGAGGCGTTTGACCCAACCTGACAGAGGACAGACTACGAATCGGTTTCACCGTTGGATTTTTGGGCGCACGCTTGTTTCTCGCATTGTCGGTTGACTGTACATGTATTGGGTAGGCTTCAGTTTGATGAATTTACATGTGTGTGTGTGTGTATGTAAAAAATACCTGTATTTGGAACATGGAACAGGAATCGTTTTTTTACGCATATACCTTTACGGCGGCACATGCACACAAAACGCGTGGGCTGCTGCTGCTGTGTGTGTTTGATGTAATACAGTCGTAAACAGAATCAGAATACTAATCGTGTACACACATAAACAATCCGTTTTGACAACACAAAGTAAAAAATGTTTGATACTCAAACCAAAGCGAACGTAGGAGAAAGCGGGTTCGATGGTATGTTAGGAAGAGATTGTTGAATTTAGAGATTGAGTAAAATTGTTTGGAAAAAGTTGAGGTTATGAAAGAGAGGTAGAGAGAGAGAGAGAGAGTGCGCTTAAAGCTTGTTGACGAACGAATTGAAGTTGTTTGTGGTTTTTGCTACGAGACGGGCTATACTAATACGAGCTGCGTGGTGCTGCTTTGCACGCTTTTGCAGCGGAACTTGTGCAGGTAAACGTGAAGGAGGACGAAGTACGCCAAACCAGCCAGTGAAATACCAAAGCTTCCCCAAATAACTACGACCGAGTTGACCGGGACGACAGGCGGGCTGAGTAGCTCGGCTCGAGTGCTGGAAGTAATGTCTTTGAAGTATTTTGAACCTGCGATTGATGATACTTTTATGCTGAAATATACAATAAAGAAGTACCCGCTAGACGTTATGGAATATACAACACAACCGTTGCCTTACCAACAGATACACTTGCCGATCATATCCGAACAATTGAACATCCCATTTTGGGTACCGTTTTGAGCGGGCCTGAATTCAATACCATTCCGTTCGTAACTGTCAAATGAAAGTTTATTGACTGCAATCAAACGTTTGCTGCGTGCTCTCGCCGGTACAAACAGAGGCGAGCCGGCAGCGAAAAGGATGCTTTAAGAGCTCTCGGCCACGCAGCAGTCGAAGCACACAGATAAAAACAGAAAAAAAGAATACAAAACAAAACTCGAAAGAAATGGAAATTAACTAATTCCTATCAAATTTATGCCCTGGCAGGCGTACAATGGATCCGTGTCATGCAAGCCAGCGACATTGTGCTCGTTTCCAGCTCCACGTTTCATCTCACTCACGCACGCACACGTTCACATCATTTCACTCACTGTACAGCATGCTTTGTTTGGTCGCGTTTGGAAATAAAACAATACGGCGGATTGGGAATGATAGCACTAAATTCGATTTTTGTCCTGTCATGTTTACGCTAAGCTTTTCTTCTCCCTCTCAACCGTCAGTGCCGTCGTCCACCGTTCGTTGTGACTGTTTTCTTGTTTGTTTTGCTGGCTTTAGAACTACTTTTTTTTTTGCTCTACGCATACACCTAAACACGAACAAATGGGGAACACATTTCTCCGCACACTACTGCCTTCCGGACCGGATGCTGGGCTGGTGACGCGCTCGGAGATTCGGAGGAGACGTTCTGTTAGCTTCCTTGTGCATACTTTCCCAATGGCTGTGTGGGAAAGTATGCGTCATCCTTCGCTAATGCCCTGTGCCTCTCCGTTCGAGCCCGGGGCAGATTAGTGCGGATAAGTCATTGGTGTTTTATTGTTTTCGTCTGGAACACTTTTTGTGCGCGCGGGGCGTGAGTGTTCTACGGCAGACAGTGTACTACGTATGGTAAAAGCTATCCAGCAAAAAGCAGATGGTTTTGAAGTACGCGACATCCTTCGGTGTAATATTAACATTACATCGCCTGTTTTAAAGTTAATCCCACAGCTGTGTCGGCTGCTAGGGGTCGCGGCGAACAACCCTCGCAAACAACGGTCAGTTTAAAACACACGGAGAACGATTGTAGCGCACGTCCCGAGCGAAAGCTCTACCACCATACATCCGAGGCGAGCTTTATGGCTGTTTGGAAAGCTCGCCCCGAATGAAAGCTTTCCGGAAGATGTAGCTAAAGATGGAGACGGCTCTGCTCGGGAGTCGTCTCTACGGAATCACTCCGGGCGGTACGCCACGAAAAAGGTTGTCTAGTTCATCCTCAGAAAAGTTCCTATAATTGGTTTGCTTACGGCAGGCGGTTCACATGCATTCTGGCAAGAAGAAATCTGTTGCTAGGTCGCTTTTTGGCCTCCGTTTTTCGCCCCATTTCGGGGCGTGCTTCTCCGGCGTATTGTTCCATAAATGTTCTATCATTCACGTAACGTGTTATAAAGCCGATTATACAACTGCATTCTAGTCTATCAACAACATTGTGCTATCTTTGTGGTACCAGCGAGTTGGCTGCAACATTGGGTGGAAATCAAAGCTATTGCAGATACATAAAACATCTTCACGAAGCAGACATCAGCGAGGTCCGCACGTCGCTGCAGCTAGCGGCGTGTTCGTGTACAACCCAAAAGCCACTTAACGTTCTACATGTACTGTGAGAAGTAGGTATTCACAAGATCTAACCGTAAGTTTCAGCGTAGCTAGTTGCATCGGATGTCCCGACTGGCGTGCCGGAAGAGTCCCCGGAAGAGACGTCTTCCCCAGTGGTGACCGCATGGTCGTTGGCTGCCTGCAAATTGTCCCGCATTTCAACGTGTGCTTAGAGTTGCTGCTTATGTACAGGTGTCAGCAATCTCGGTGCATGTGTAACGCCATCTCACTACTCCGTTATCTATATCCCTCCGCTATCGCGCCCTGATCACTCTTCATATTATCCTATACAGCATTAGGTGTATTTCACTCAGTAGAGAAAGAGAGCGAGAGAGAGAGAGAGCGACGTAGTTAGTTCAGAACTAACATGTACAGTCGACGCTGCCACTAGAAGCATCTTACAAGTATACATTCGATCTATCCTATTGGAGAGCTTTCCTGCCGTCATAATCCGTACGATCTGTACGATCGGCACGCAACGGATAACACTTATCATCTAGAGCAGAACTTGGAAGGGCTGGACAGGTTCAACGTCGAAATCAAATGATAGCCCACACGGAGAAGAGTTGCGGAAAGGTTTCACACGAAGTAGACGTTAAACCGAGGTCCATAGAATCGGGAATGTACTCAAACCTCTTCTCCATCGTCGGAGTGCGTCAGACGGACCTGTGCCGGCTCGATCGTTACACCATTGACGGCCATCTGCTGATCACGCCAGGGAGTTGTTAAGATTTTCATACGCTGCAACACAAGGAAAGTATTAGATCGCAAGCGGGTGCTACTGGAACTACCGAACACCATACCTGTCGGAAGCTTCCAGGAGTGACAATCAGCTTGTAACTAGCCATCAGCGGTATCATAATCATGGACGAGCCGGCTATACACCACCCGAGCACATTGGCCCACGACGGGTACACGTAGTCCTCATAGCTGAGCGGTTCGTGGCCGATCAGTCCGTAGATGATGATGAACAGCAGGAACAGGGGAGCGACAAACTTCCAGCACACACGCCAGTAGATACCGGGAGCGAACCCAATCATGTCCCGAATGTCGTTGCAGAACCGTTCCGTACCTATACGAACCATAGAGAGCAAACGTCACCGAAAACATCGCGAGAAGATTGAGCCAGACGAGCCTTACCATAGATCCAGGATACGGCGATGGCCTCGAACAGCACCGCTATCAGTATCGAGTAGCCGGCGGCATAGCGGTCGAGCAGCAGGAAGAAGTAGAACCCACCCTGCGTGCAGCTGGCCAACCCAACGACAAAGTACAGCGAGAACAGACCCGCCACAAAGATCTCCCGGTTGCGTCCAATCTTGGGGAACTCGTCACTCAACGCCGTGATGATTGCTTCCGAACCCCCGAACTGAAAGTATAGTAGATATCTTCGTGAGTTTCGTTCTTCAGACATTCAAGCGCAACCTTCACAACCGACCGAGCTGTCCAATCCGAGGGTTAACAGCATCATAAAGAATATCAGCGCCCAGAAGATGCTGCCCGGCATCGTGGCGATCGCGGCCGGGTAGACGACGAACACCAAGCCCGGACCCTCGGTCGCCACATCCTGGATGCTCTGGCCGCTGGCGTGTGCCATGTAGCCGAGCACGGAGAATATTACGAACCCAGCGATGAAGCTGGTAGCCGAGTTGATCAAGCTGGTCAGCAGTGCGTCCCTGGAAGTGGCGGAGAGTGTTGTCAACTACCCGATTCTCTCTGATGGAGTTTCTTATACACACTTGTACACATTGTTGTGGTACTTGTTGTACGAGGCGTACGCGAGCAGCACTCCAAAGCCAGGCCCCAGCGAGAAGAACACCTGCGTGGCGGCATCCACCCACACCTCCGCATTGTAGATGACGTCAAAGTTGGGTCGCAGGTAGTAGTGGATGCCCTCGGCCGAACCGGGCAACGTGATGCCACGCACGAGCAGAATCAGCAGCACGGCGTACGGGAACAGGGCCGTGAACCAGACCACCTTGCCGGACGTGCTGATACCTTTCCACAGCGAGAAGTAGCAGATGAGATAGACGGCCAGCAGGCAGAGCGCCACATCCCACTTGATGGCACCGAGATCGTGGATGCCTTCGCTCTTGTCCAGCTCCAGGATGTAGCGACTGGAAACGAGAGTAAAATTAGCGTTTCTTCAACAATTTTTCTACCGGACCCCCTGAACTTACTTGAAGTACTCCGATGCGGCCGACGCAAACTTCGTGTCGTTGACGGTGGTAACGGCGGTGGCCGTGACGTTCGACACCAGCAGCTCCGTCCGGTTGGCCACCGAGCCGGTCGTGGTGTTGGTGAACCCGAACGGCTTACACTCGACCGTGTTCCACGCGTTGGAGCAGTGCGTCCACGGGAGACTGTCCGTGAAGGAGGCGAAGAAGAAGCGCAACGACCAGGCGATGATCACGTTGTAGTAGAAATCGACGTAAAACGCAATCAGCACGACCGCGTACCCGATGCCCTTGAACAGGGGGACCAACCGACCCCAGCAGGTGATGGCGCCCTTCCGGTTGAACTGACCCAGCGCCAGCTCCATGTAGAACAGCGGAATACCCCCGACCAGCAGCATTATGCCGTACGGCACCAGGAACGCACCTGGGGAGGGGACAATGGAGTAATAAAATGAAGACTTCTTGCAGCAGCGAGTTCCCGCTCTCACCGTGGGAACTCCCATCACTCTCCCGAGCCCCAACCCCAACCTTAAAAAGTGATGCCACGACGATGGCCATAATAGCATTATTATTGCCTTTCTTTCTATTGACTTAATCCGGTGAAGGATTCATGTCCTCGGAGAAGAGGGAACGCTCGTTTGGGTGGCCATCTTTCAACGGCGATATTGTCCCGCAAGGGAGAGTTAATAACAGGGACTTAACGCGCACCCACCCCGTCGGAAAGGCGGAAGAAAAGCGAACGAGAGGTCCCCGGGAATGGGGACGATTTATAAAGGGATGAAGGCCGATGAAAAAGCCGTAACCTAGGCTAACCTGCCACCGAGACCGGAGCCAGCCAGATTATCGTCCATCGTTGTCTCCTTTTTGGTTGAGTGTCTGTGGGTGTGTGTGTGTGTGTGTGTGTATGCCATTTGGAGGCTCGTTCCTTTCCGGTAGCGTCCCAGTGACAGACAATTCCGTGTGTATCACTATTCCGGTCGTGATAGTGCAGGGGATTAGAGACGGTAGCGTCCGCTCGTGCCCTCCAGGACCATTGTGAGTGGCTATAATTTTAGGCAAAAGTTTCAACGAGAAGCCAACTCCACGGAGATGTTCTTCGGAACGAAGCACCCGAGCTGCACAGTGAGCCAGTGAGTGATAACGTAATGCACGTTCTGCTCGATTGTAGATCACCCATCGATTACTTCACACGTCGGCCGAGCGTCCGCTTATTGGAGCGCCATAAAGATAATCCAATCGCCGGATCTTTAAAGCCGCTCACACCGCTTAGGGTCATATAAATCCATCTATCCCGGGCAGCCCGATACGGACGGCCGATGGCCACCCTCGACGCGGCCCCATGCGTGATGCGTATCTTTATGGTCGAATGGCGAAAATTTGTGTTTTGTGTGATTTTTTTTCAACGTTGCTTCGATTCGCTCAAAAATTGAGCGCATCTTATGTAATGGCAAATAGATAGTAGTTGCCAACTCCTCGCGTCCTTGGAGCCGTGTGACGCAAGGTGCACTGCATGTGTGCAGGTGGAAGTGCACCAGCTCGCTGGACTGTCAAGGTCGGGACGGGAAGACATTATCGGGGACGCATCATATCCACACTGATATCGGACGTCCGTTCCGGTCGGACTAATTGCAACCATGATATGGACCTGGTCAAACGATAAGCCGGTGCCGGGGAGGTATTTAAGCGACCAACGTCGAAGATGACACTCCAGTAATCGCTAGTGCTCCGAAGGCTAGCGATTTTCGAATCGACTCATCCCCAACAGAATGGGTTCCAAAGGTAAGTCTCGAGGAAGGAAGTCTTCTGCCCAGCAACACCAACGCCCTCTCGTTTGCAGTTCTGTGGATAATCGCGGCCCTACTGCTGGTCACCGTATCGGTGGCCAACGGGCAAACGCAAACCTGCGACGGTGTGGACAATTTCGGGCTGGTGCGGGATCGGTTCTTCTGCTACCGCTTCTACCAGTGCATCGATGGCAGCCCGTACCCGCTGCGCTGTCCCGACGACCAGTGGTTCGACGAGGAGCGTCAGCTGTGTGACGACCCGGCCAACGTGACGTGCGAGCTGGAGGATCGTCCGCCGACCGTGACGCCGACGCCCGGTATCTGCAACGGTGCGCCGGACAATCGGTTCGTGTTGCATCCGCTGTTCTGCAACAAGTACTATCTGTGCGTCGGTGAGATCGGGTTCCCGCTCATGTGCCCCGTCGGGCTGTGGTTCGATGAGTCGCGCCAGGTCTGCGGTGACCCGGCCGACATCAGCTGCCCGCACGGACGTCCGGGTGCGGCCCGCTGTCGCAACGAGCCGGATCTTGCGCTGGTGAGGAGCGAGTACGCGTGCTACCGGTACTACCAGTGCGTCAACGGGTTCCCCTATCCGATGGTGTGCCCCGAAGGGCTGTGGTTCGATGGCGAGCGGGACGTCTGTGACGAGCCGGACAACGTGGAGTGCGAGCTGAGCCCCGGTCTGCCGGTGCCGCCCACGCCCGGCATCTGTAACGAGGCGGCCAACAACGTGATGCGCCCGAACCCGACGGCCTGCAACAAGTACTACGTGTGCGTCGGCGAGATCGGCTGGTCCAAGTACTGCCCGCTGAACATGTGGTTCGATGAGGCACGCCAGACGTGCACCACGCCGGGCTTCACCAACTGCACGCTCGGACCGGACCTACCGCCACCCCGGCCGGACAATCCTTGCAACGACGTGCCGAACTTGGCCTACATACCGGATGACTTCTTCTGCTACCAGTACCACCAGTGCCGCAACGGCTATCCCTTCCCGCTGATCTGTCCCGCCGACCAGTGGTTCGATGTGGGTCTGCAAAGGTGCGCCGACTACCGCACGGTGGAGTGCGAGGAGGCGGATGGACCACCACCGACGATCCGGCCGACGCCGGGCATCTGTAACGACATCGTTGAGGAGCGGCTGGTGCTGCACCCACGGTTCTGCAATCAGTACTACATCTGCCGGGATCAGATTGGCGTGCCCGTCATCTGTCCCACTGGGCTGTGGTTCGACGAGGACACACAAAGCTGCCGATCGCCCCTGCAAGTCGACTGCCCGCATGGAGCGACTCCACCGCCGGAGGATCCGTACCGGATGTGTGACGGTGTGGAAGGGTTCGGGCTGGTGCGTCACCCGAACTACTGCTACCGCTACTACCAGTGCATCGAGGGCACCCCCTACCCGATGATCTGCGAAGGGGACATGATCTTCGACCGAGAGCGCCAGGTGTGCGATGAGCAGCAGTACGTGGAGTGTGACGTGACGCCTCCACCGGTAGTGAGACCACCGCCGACGGCCGGCATCTGTATCGGCGCCACCAACGGGTACCTGGAGCCGAACCCGCTCTACTGCAACCAGTACTACATCTGCGTGAACCAGGTCGGCTGGCGGCTGGTGTGTCCGCCCGGGCTGTGGTTCGATGTGGAGCGTCAGACCTGCTCCGAGGCGGGCACGATCGAGTGCGGCCTGGCACCGGAACGTCCGCCGACCACCCCCAACCCGTACGCACCGTGCATCGGCATCCCGAACAATGCGTACGTCCGCGACGAAGCCTTCTGCTACCGGTACTTCAAGTGCGTCAACGGCTCGCCCTTCCCGATGATCTGCACGAACGACCAGTGGTTCGACGAGCGGCTGCAGCAGTGTCGCCCGCAGGACCAGGTCGAGTGCATCATCTCGGAGCCGCCGACCCGGCCGCCGCCGACCGCCGGCATCTGCAACGGTGTGTCCAACTCGATCCAGGTGCCGAATCCGTTCAGCTGCAACCAGTTCTACATCTGCGTCGACCAGATCGGGTTCCCGCAGGTGTGCCCACCCGCCATGTGGTTCGACGAGGACCGCCAGACGTGTCTGCCCGTGGCGGAGACGTCCTGCGAGCTGGGACCGCCGACGACGACGACGGTGGCGCCCCACCCGTGGGGCCAGTGTGACGTCGTGCCGAACTATAGTCTGGTGCGCAACGAGTACTACTGCTACCGCTACTTCCAGTGCATCGATGGCCGGCCGTACCCGCTGATCTGCCCGGGCGACCAGTGGTTCAACGAGGAGACGCAGCGGTGCGACGCGCAGGAGAATGTGCGCTGCATTGTCAATCCGTCGCCGCCGGCCGTACCGGCCACGCCCGGCATCTGCAACGACGCACGGAACGGTGAGATGGTGCTGAACCCGCGCGCCTGCAACCAGTACTACATCTGCGTGGACGAGATCGGCTACCCGCTGATCTGTCCGGAGGGGCTTTGGTTCGATGCGCAGCACCAGCGCTGCATGTCACCGACGGTGGCCTACTGTCCGCTCGTGCCGGTCGTGACTACGCCCAACCCGTTCGAGGTGTGCGACGACGTGCCGGAGGGTGGTCTGTTCCGGAACGATTTCTACTGCTACCGCTACTACCAGTGCAAGAACTCGGTACCGTACCCGATGGTCTGTCGCGCCGGCTTGTGGTTCGATCAGGAGCGCCAGGTGTGCGACGTCCCGAGCCGGGTGCCGTGCTTCCTGCGCCCCGGTCAGCCGGGTCCACCGGCGGCCACACCCGACATCTGCAGTGGCGTCGCGAACGGACTGTTCACGCGCAACTGGAACTTCTGCAACCAGTACTACCTGTGCGTCGACCAGATCGGTTGGTCACAGATCTGTCCCGATGGGTTGTGGTACGATGACGACCGTCAGATCTGCGATCTGCCCGAGAACGTGCAGTGTCCGCTGTCGCCGACGACGGTGGCGCCCTCGCCGTGGGATCGCTGCGATGGCGTTGAGGATCTCACGTTCGTGCCGGACGACGACTTCTGCTACCGGTACTACCAGTGCGCCAACGGCGTCCCGTACCCGATGATCTGCCCGAACGACCAGTGGTTCGACTACCGCCGGCAGGTGTGTGACTTCGTGCAGAACGTGGAGTGCGAGGTGCACGACGTGCTGCCGCCGCCCCTGCCAACCGACGGCATCTGCACCGGGCAGAGCAACTCGGTGCAGGTGCTGCATCCGGTGTTCTGCAACCGGTTCTACATCTGCGTCGATCAGGTCGGCTTCCCGCAGATCTGCCCGGCGGGCCTGTGGTTCGATGAGACACGCCAGACGTGCGCCAGCCCGACGGAGGTGAGCTGTCCGAACGGGCTCACCACGACGCCGTCGCCGATCGAGGGCATCTGCAACGACGTGCCGGCCGGCACGTACGTCCCGAACCCGGTCGACTGCAGCCGGTACTACGTGTGCGTCAACATGTACCCGTACGCGCTCGACTGCCCCGGCGGCACCTGGTTCGACCGGAATCTGCTGCGCTGCGTGCCGATCGCGGAGGCCGAGTGTGCGGACACGGTGACCACCGTGCCGACGCCGGGCGTCTGTCTCGACCGGGAGGACGGTGTGCGCGTGCCCAGCCCGGTCAGCTGTTCGCTCTTCTACACCTGCCTGAACGAGGCCGGTTCGCCGTCGTTCTGCCCGCCGGGCCTGTGGTTCAACGAGGAGCTGCAGGACTGCGACGACCCGGACAACGTCGACTGCACGGTGGAACCGTCCACGACCGCACCACCGTCGACGGGCATCTGCGAGGGACAGCCGGACGGTCGCTACGTGGCCAGCCCGTACAGCTGCACGCAGTTCTACGTGTGCGTGAACCAGGCCGGCTACCCGTCGATCTGCCAGCCGGGGCTGTGGTTCAGTGAGGCCGCCCAGGGTTGCGTGGATCCTGCCGAGTCCGAGTGTGTCATTGCCTAGGCGAAGATATTCGATTCGATTTCTGCTCTTAAATGCGTTTGTATGTGTTCAATAAAGGATTGCAGTTGCTAAGACCGTCACTGTCGAGGCTTAGCAACGGAATAATACTACCCTGCCTACTACCTTCAACGGCGTGTGATAGTTCATGGTGGTAGTAATGGCAGTCGCAGGCGGACATTTCCACACTCTGTTTAACATGTCAGATTGATTACTTCCAATGACGGACTCGAACTCGATCTTTGTACTACAAGTAATAACCACTTCAAGAATATGTCAAGGTTGGATGAAACGAATTCATTAAATTCTGGGAGCTGTTCAAGAATGGATGCTAAAATCTGTAAATTCGTAGGCGAATCAATGAATTTAATTTCTCTGGACACTCCATGATTCCTGGCGAGTCATGTTTTGCTGGGAGCGATCGAATATTATTCACAAATTTGCTCCAAAGCTACCTTCGCTTCGCGGAAAGCTGACAATAACCTTCTATTTTAATGCTAATAGTATCGATGAACCATTTTCCACTCCATTAGTCGAGACAGGAGAGTGGCCGGCGCTATGGAGTGGCTTGTGCTATCAACCGGAGAGGAAGAATTATTTGTCAGCTCTTTCAGCTCCGCCGGCATTGTTCGTTCCGTCCGTCCGGACGCCGTAACAGGTCCATTTCCCCATGGCTTTCATTTGCGAACGCAGGAACGCCACAGCACGTAGCAGCAAACAGGGTGTGAAAAACACGGACTCATAATTCCGTCCTGCTAAGGGAAGCCCGTCACTGCTCGACAAACAGCGCCAGCGTGGAAAGGCAATGGTAGAAAACGCATACACGCGTCGCTACCGAACACTTCTCGTCCTTAAAAGAAACGCTGAAAAACGCGCAATCCTACAACCTGTTGGATGCTGAAGCAGAAATAGGGTCATTTTCTTTGTTGGACCGTGTTCAAGAACCACTCAAAATGTGTCGATGCGTGTTGTCACCCGAACCGGAAGATGCGGACGTGCGGAGAAGAGAGAGATAAGAAAGCCCACTGACATATTTCGCGGTGAAACCAGCAGCGCAGTGCAGCAGGCTATCTCCGCTTCGTCCTCTTTTCAAATTTCTTCCCAAGTGAGCATGCAACAAGTTGCTGGAAGTTCCGCAAGTGGCGGAAGTTACGCGGAAGTCGGAGCGGAACAGGAGGAAGTTACGGGCTCGTTGAAAGCCGTAATAATTCATCCCAAGCCCGTACTGTCACACCGCACACCGCACGTGCCCCAACCGTAATCGCGATGCTCCTCTATCGCTCATCATCAACAATTGGCGCCATTCCGTAATCCTCCTTGTGGGGGGAAAAATCGGAACGGTTCAAGAATACGGCACGGTAAGGGTCTTTCTGAGGAGTCCGTCGCCTGCACTTTTACGCTCACATCTTGCGCGGACGCACGGTTGAGTGAGCACTGTGAATAAAGACATCAACGCCATTAGCGTGAAACTTTAGCCCGTACTCCCCTCCCAGCCGAACGTTAGGTTAGAAAAGGCGGAAAAGTGGAAATTTCCGTTCTACGTCTGTGGCAGAGAGGCTCGACCAGCACAGGGCCAGCGCAACTACTTCCAAGACCCCGGGTTGCGGCACACGCCAAGCCTCCGGAAAGGACAAGAAAACGAACCTCGGTCCAGTTCCTTCGGGCCGCCCGCTCTAGTCGTCATCAGGCGCAGGCTTCCGGCTTGCGTCACACTAGGAGCTGGAGTCCATGGAGCGAGATTAGAACGGTGGCGTAAATCTACGTTGTCACATACATTCCACCACCGTGTACGTGTGTGTTCTCGTGCGGAGGGTGTGTCCGAACGGTGAACGAACCCATCGACCTGCGACGCACTAACCGATTCGGATGACATTTGCCACGGTTGAACCACATTTTCGGTCGATGAAAACCCGGTGCTGCACTCAAACGGTTCCGAAGTGCGTTCGCTTGTTCGTGCCGCGATACGGATCGCCGGACCGCAGTCCCTTCGGTTATGATTTATGTGCTTACCGACGATCCCCACCTACCAGTCGTTAAGGCCAGCTCCAAAGGCTCTTGGTTGATATTCAAGCAGTGCCTCGCTTACGATTCTTTTCTTTAATCTTCTCTCGCCGGGGCGAACCTGACCGGAGCGATGCTGATATGTTTTTCTCACAATCGCGCGACATCCACGTGAGTCTGTTGCAACGGCTAACGGACGTCGATGAAGCGTCCGAAACTGGTTTTCAATTCTCGGAGGAATTTATTCTAATCGTGAGCAGTCGATGAGATTTGTTGGAACCTAAGAGTTGGGAAATACCAACGTGTGTATAAGACGGAGGAGAACGCATCAATATTTTATGTTTGTACCACAGGAATGTCGTTGGGATCTTCTATAAGCCTATCCAAAGTGAGCAAATTGAAAAATTCTTAAATAACATTTGTTTACGCTATCCACCGACAGATGGCGCCACTACATAAAAGTTGCAGTGATATTTTTTGCAATGGCTGCTTTGGTATTTAAAAACGTCTTTCATCCGTTTTTAACTATCTTTTCACTAGACAGGCCTCATTAAGCTCGTATTATTGATTTAAGTTTGTCGTATTGAGGATGGCGCCCCAAGGGGAATAAGCTCATTGTCGATTTTGGTTCTGCTGTAAAATTTCGGTGGTATCTATCATCAGTATCTTTAAAAAATCTCGTAATAATTCCCCCTACAAAATGTTTCATGACAAAGTACGGCGACAACCATCTCAGTTTCCCATTTCATGTCTACCATCACCGCGTGGACTGCAGGCGCTGGCGCCCTCAGTTTCTCAATCTCAATTTTCCTCCCGTAGAGAACCGAGAAATTAGATTTCCCCGTCGGTAATTAGCTATTAAACGACGACGATGACATAACAATTTTCCGATCGTTTCCGCTGCATGCTCACGTTCAACGCCCATCGAGCAGGAACAATACGTCGAGAACAACTCGCATGCAGCCCGTGTTATTACTGATACTACTACTACTACTACTACGGCTACTTACCGCCACCGTTCTTGTAGCAGAGGTACGGGAAACGCCACACGTTGGCCAGATCGACGGCGAACCCGATGACCGACAGCAGGAAGTCGACCTTCCCGCTCCAGGTCTCGCGCTGCTCGCCATCGTCCGGCTCACCGGCACCGTTTCGCGGCAGCAGCCCCGGTCGGCCCTTCGCCTTGATCTGGCCGATGGTGGTCATCGCCAGGGCGGTTCCCTCGCTGTCACCACCGCCGACGCCGTTTTCCGCTCCACCGTTCAGCTCCTTCAGCGCGTCCCCGTCGATGGAATCTGCGTCGAAGGGAGAGAGAGAGAGAGAACACGGGAACTTTGTGAAAATATTGTAACCTAATTATTGACGAAAAACGACTGCCGACACACATCGGAACCGACACACAGGAATGGGTACACCAAGGACGATGGCCAAAAGTCCGGAGCCGGTCGCAGGCACCTCCTGGACATCTCGTTGACATATCCGGCAGGCACTTGAAGAGATCATAGACATTCGCCGGCAGCTACCAACCACAAGGTAGGCGGCCCAGCGCCGAGCGCCCACAATCGGGCGGCCCATCAAGAGAGTATTGAAAATTTGAAGTAGATGCTAATAATAGAACGCATCCCCCCACCGATCCCAAGCCCGGCATGTACGTGCCACGGACTGTCCTGCCTGCGGTCCACTGCTGGAGTGGTGTCACCAGCCCCGGACGTTCCGTTCTCCAAATTGACAAAGTGTTTGTTAATGTTTTTGATGTTTTATCCTACTTTAGGGCCAGCCGTCGATGACGCGCTACTGAGCCCCCGCTCGGCCCGGCAACACCATCGATGCTACTGCAGCGTCCCTTACCGGTGGCGCTTACACCTCGCGCTCCTCGGAGTCGTCTTGCAAGTCGTGCGCTCCATTAACACTTACGGTCAAATGGACCGAATACTCCTTTGGTGCAAATCATGGTGTCAATTGACACCAGATTTGTCCGTTAGTGTTAAAGAATCAAGCAGCACCCGCGTACGAGCTGGCCCGATACGCGAGGGTGTGCGAAATTGATTTTTCGCAACCGACGGCACCCGATCGTGGCGTGGCGTGGGGTTGGGAAATTTGATTTGTTATGACGTATCGCGCACATCGATGGCCTATCGCTATCACCGACGTCATCGTAGAATGGATCGGAAATGTAGCCAGTGCCCGCAAGATGATGGAACAGCAGAGCAAAAAAAAAACTCTACTGCTGAATTGGTTAGGCACGAATGGAAATGTCACTTTAGAATGGGACGGAACAACAAGCAGGAAAAAAGGGAAGTCAACCACATCACTTGGTGTTGTGGAGGAGATGGAAATCTTCATCATGGACAGGAGGGTGACGGTGGAAAACAGTATTCGTAGAGTGGAAAATGTTAAGTACTCCTAATTCGATTTCATGCCCCGTGCCCTTATGCCTGCCCAGGACTCCCTCTCCCGGGGCGTCTTTGTGCGACTTTCAAATCTATTTACCAATCAGCTTTGGTTGCTAGCAGTAGTACCTTCCGGTGGAGTGAAAGAGAGATGTCCTCGGGGTATCGCTTTTTCACCTGTCGTCCTTTTCGCTGTCTCTGTCTCGGCGATGGTAATTTGAAAAGATTCAAACCGAATCCACCCTCTCTTTTGTTCTTATTGTGAGATTGTATTGCGACTCGTTGGGTAGGCATAACGAACGGGGAGATAGCGACGGAGTGGCCTGTTTCCGTTCCATTTCCGGCTATCCTTCGCCACCTCCTACCCACCGTGTAGGTGGATAGACGGGGGCAGATGAAAGAATTCGATCGAGATGGAAGCGACAAACCGCACCCAGATAATATTCAAGTTAGCGGAAGGAGCTACCTTTTCTTGCAAAATAGTCCCGCGAGATTTTGACCAACAGCCACGGTTGCCATGGTGTTTACCGTGCCTGGCAACAGTCGCCCCTGGGTTGTTGCGATGATAAAAATATTAGCTTACTTCCCGGATCGGAGCATGCCGTGAATGGCGCAAACGATTAGTAATCGCATTCATTCTGGATTAGGAACGACATGGAAGCGAGCTCCAACAGAGTTGGATTCAAATTAATCACATCGATTGAAGGGAGAGACACTCGAACGGTTCCATGCGATGATGACGTTGGCGGACGCTCGTTATACAAGTACCTATGTAATGCTGTGGTTAAAATTGTTCCAATCTCGGCTGATAGATCCGTAACCGATCACCAAACCGCAATCTTAAGTCTAGTATTTCCGGATGCTTCGAAAGAAACGACCGGGTATGATTCATATTCCTAATTTACGCAATAAATTACCTTTTTTCTCCTTTTTACGACCCATTTTGTGTTTGCTGTTTGCAAGTTGTTTCAATCTACTCGAACCAGGCTACAAATATCACTAAACACCTCAGTTCGACGCTCACTTTGCTTCACTTGTTCATTCTGATAGCACTTGCTGCCGCACGGCTGATGTAATACGGGTTGGTAGTTCGTTACACGTACGAAAACTGTTCTGAAACACACCAATCTGATGATTATTGTTTGTGCCCTACACCCTTAATAAGCGGTACGACCTGGTCGGCTCAGCTGTATACATAGTTAGATAAATAAATGCCCCTAACACATGGTCATACGCATGGTACGTTCTCAGTGATGATGACAAGCGCCTCCAAATATCGTCTTCAAAGACCGGCGTGAGGGACTACTCATCATACCGTAACACACCGTTCTTCCGTCGGCAACGGAAATTCAATTAAAATCACAAGATGAAAACGCACACACACATGCCTGAGAGTGGCACTTAATCGTCACACTTGATTTGCGATGGTTTCTTTAACGATAGCAGCAGCGGCATAAGACACAGTCGTTTATGCACCTCACAAGAAGTAGCAGCTACCATGACCTAGCCGCTGGACACTTACGAGACGGACAATTAGACGTGATCCGCTCGGTTGGATGTGAGATGGTTTTTTTTTCGTTATGTTTGATAATCTGCAGACGAGACGGTTGGGTATGTGCCAGATTTGGAAGAACTGTCTGTGTGAAAGACTGCACTGGGTCTGGGAATTGCAACACACTACACTTGATTGAAGCTGACGCTTTAATTGCACTAGCCTCACATTGACATTGTGTCCGGAGAGTTGTCTTCTGGGTAGATAATTTGCATAAAGCTAATCTAACGCTTTTAGTATAAGGTCTGAGGGTACAACTTTAGGGCGAGCCAAATCCACCAACTGCTTCAAACCAACCAGCCACGTCTAGCTCTAAGCGTAATGATCTGCGCCGAGGTAATTCTCCAAGTAATGGCCTACATTTCTGTGCACGATCATTGAACTGACCACCTTTCCCTTTCATCTATGCGAGCTCCATCGACTTGGTTTTTTTTCTTCTTCATCTGCAGTTTCTTCTACGTACAAGGTTTTGGCAGCCAAGCCTCGATCTGCTCTTTTCCACCCATTAGGCGCAACTAGAAGCAACTGATCCACAGAAACTCTGCCCAGGTCTAGACACCTCGCTCGTGTCCATTTTTTTCATTCAACCTTCAAACCAACCGCAACGCAGCGCACATGTGCAGCGGAGTAGAACACATAATTTGTGCACGCGTACAGAAAAGAGGCCTACTTCCGACGCCCGGGCAGGCCTTTCCACACCGCACTTCCGGCTGGCCTCGAGGCGCGCGTTTTGCGAATTTGAACATCGGAACTGACGACACATGACAGAAATGACACCTGCGCTGAGCTGAGCTGATCGTCCAAATTGAAGAGTAACAGGTAGCGCAGTTGCGAAATCCGCCCGCGACAGATCCGCCGGATGACAAACGATCATCGATCACGGCGGTAACCTTCGCCTTGCGGGCTGAGCACAGATCGTGCCGTCGGTTGCACGGTGAAGCAACGAGAAGCTGTCTGCGGCCTAAGCCAAGCGGTCCCAAACCGAGATCTACACACAAATGTAAGCCTGCGTCTATGGGCTTTGGGAGATTTCGAAAAACCTGTTTCGTTTCTCGTCCCTCGAGAAGACGCGCTCCCCCGTAGGTGTAGGTGTCGATTCTCGGGTAGCCAGTTTTCGCTTTCGGATAAAGCGAGGTTGTGCCAATAACATTCCGATGGCTCAGAACGAATGGTGGATGGTGGATAAAAGCAGGTTTGGGTGGGTTTTTTGTTGTTCCTTCTCCAAACATCGACAGCTGATTCGAGCTTGGCGCAAGTTGCTGATACAAAAACTAGCTTTTAAATGTGGTTTGTTGTTTGCAGTGGAGTCCATACCGCAATGAGTACAAAACAGAGCCTGGCGTTAAAGCACAATCATCCGTGTAGTGCTCTACGCCCTCTGATGTCCTACAAATGTTCTGAGACTGGGAAGTCGCAAAGAGATCTGCTTATTGACACACAAAAGGCCCCGTAGCAGTGTGGTGCGAAATTTGTCAGATATCTAATGGCAATTGAACACACGGATATATTCAAACCCGATAATTAAATAAAAAAAAACCGAAGATGTTTGTACTTCTTTGGAGTTCTTCTCATCAATCCCCCGTTTTAATTGAACGTTTCGCACTCAAATCACACGCACGTGCCTACTTCAACCGAGGGAGTCACTGGATTTAATGTCCATTATATCACCCTATCCGACCGGATTAGGAAGTTTTAACGGCTCGCTAGGACGCGCACGATTTCACGCATTCACCGCACACGCACGCACGACCGGAGCACTTGCAATGCGGTGCAGATCGTGCTCGTTGTTTACTCTACATTATGTCACTGAGTGGCCACTCACGGCGTTAATTTCACGTAGGACTCGACGCACTGAACGGTGCGCTTTCCCGGCGGGGTGATTAGTTTTTACGATCGCCAGACGTCTGTCTCGATCCGGCGAGCGGTTGCGTGAGACTGGCGGCAGCGCAGAACGTGTGTCGAGACCCGAGACTGAACGGGCCGCGTTGGTTCCGATTCTCCTACTCACCGCAGCTCGAGCCGGGCTTGTCAGGCGGCACGGTTACGGCGGATGAAGGAATCACCGTTTCGAGTGGGCTTTCGATGCGAACGGTCAATATGGGTGTTTTTGCGTTTTTTTTTGTGTTGTTTTCAACAAGACTGAGGTGCTTAAAGATGTCGAATCTGGTCTCGATAAGTTATTAATCGATTAAAATAATTGCCTTTGACTCATGGCTCATGGCAGTCTCTGTTCTTAAGCAGAAAGGAGTTTCGAAAACATATGTCCAAGAATGCATGTAAGCTCCTTTATTCTCATGCAAGAACTTATTGCTACCACAACGCTTCCATCAATGCAGAAAACGAATCCGCAGTTTACTGGTGAGCTACTCTCTCCACAAACGGAAATCATTAGCGTGGAAGCGTGACGAACCTCGTACACCGGGCACCATCTTGCACTGACAGCTGTAACCGAAACGAAGCAAGGCTCCGTTCTTCGAGCGCTTTTTCTGCTGGACATTTCGGGGATACTGAAGAGAAATAGATGAAGTACAGAAGTCCCAAGAAGTCGTTTTTGTTTGCTTTAATACGTACATGCATGGACAAACCGTGTGCGAGCTTACCGTCGGTGAAGTGTGAATCTCGCTAACCTAACCTCAAAAGTTCCCCTGTGGTAAACGTGCAGTGTTGGTGAAAGTGTTTGAGTCACACTAAGTACTAGCGCAGCTTTACAGCTTTACAGAAGTTTTAAAAAAGGCACACACACACACACACATGTGGATTCAGTGGGATTAAAAACCACAAAAAAGAAGCTCCGCTTTCGTCGCACGATAAATGTAACCACCGTCAAGCTGCTGTTTAAAACCGTTAACACACCCGTCATGTCAAGCTGGATCTATAAATCCGGCGGCAGCAACCGCAACGTTATTGAATTCCTCCAAATTCCTTCCACCGCACAGAGAAACGCTCGCTCTTGTCGAAGCAAACGGCTACTACATAGTTCGCACACCGAAAACTATAACCGAACTCTCCAGCAGCTCCACCCAAGCGCCCGGAGCCGGAACTGCCACCGATTCGATTCAGCCTCATCGCTAGATTAGCAACGAAAACAATCATAACCACAGATTTATAGCTCATTTCCTTCGACCGTCTGCACAGCCCAGCTCCGCACTCCGTCCCTTTTTTCTTCCAGGACGATGGGCGCATTCCGCTTAATATTGGTAAAGGTCCGCCCGCCACCCCCTTCAATTCCCGCTGTTCCGAGTGGGGAAGAAACCATCGGAAACCGCATCATATTGCGCTGGCTTGTTAAAGTTGGCTCCACAGCCGGCCATATTAACTGCACTCGACGCTTATTGTGTAGCGAAGTTGAGCCCGTCCGGTTCGGGCTTCGATGGACTCCGATTCGGATGGAGGGGGCAGCTCCAAATGCAACAGGTCGAGAAATGCATTTCGGCAGCGGTGGGAGGATGAAATCGGCGAACCCGGAAATTGGTTCAAGTGTTTAGTTCGCGAGGAAGTGGTAGGTGTAATTGAAATATTTCCCGCTATTAGTTAACCGACGGCAACGCCACCCAGGGACGGGAGTTGAAATCGGCCAAGCTAAACAAAGTGTCCAGGAGTGGCTCCACTTGGGAGCAGATGTTCGGTAGTTGGAGTGCCCGCGATCTGCGAGTTCTGCACCGATTGCGATGCGGAATTAACCGATTACTCCGATGTTTGGATAAGACGGTGTGGTATTGGTTCACAATTTCACCGTGTATACTGACCTGACGACTTGTCCGTGCTCTTCACTGGCGTTTCCAGCAGTCTCAGCTTCTCCCGTGGATCATCTAGCTCGAACATCCGTCTCTCTGTAACAGGTACTGGCACTGAGGACCGCAAACAATCGGTGTCCAACTGGGCCCTGGGCGTTACGGGCAAGCTGTGGCCACAAAACTTCGATCTTCCCAACGGTGGATTGTTTCAATTTGCTCCGCTACCATCACCAGCCACCCGGGGTACCATTTTCAATCCTCTCTCTTCGTGAGTCAACTACCACAGCGCAACTATCCGCGGCAATGCGTGCTGTGCGGTGCAGTCATTTCGCGGCTCGACATGCTGCCACACTCTCCACGTGCACGGAACCCACGGTGGAGGTAATTTTGTTGTTGTTGTTGCTGGTACACGTTCCTTGTTCTTTTGTTTCAATGTCACAACCACTCGCACTTTCTGCGCCGTGTACCGCGCGCTCGCCGCACCTTTGATCCGGGGTGGCCACTTTACTCTAGCTGATTAACTGGCCACCTGCCAACGGGACAAACGAACAAACGACCCCAAGCAAGCAAGCAACCAACCATCCAACACACTTCCGGTGGCTTCCGGTGGCTTCCGGTTGCTCCGACCTGCTTGCCAAACGGAACGACACGACTAGCGGCTGGCTCGCCGATGCGCCTGGCCTTTTATAGCCGTGCTGCCCTCGAGAAAAAGGACCAACCGACGGCGCGAAACCGATCCTGCGCGGCAGAATCGCGGGAAAAATGGGCGTCCGAAGAAAGAGGCAAAAAAGGTCTCGCGTGTCCCATCGCTTGCCACCGCGGTTTGGCGGGTTTTTCGCACACGTGCTGTAAGCAGAGGGACAAGCCTTTTTTCATTTTGCAACGTTTTACAACAGTTTGTATGTGATACTAATGTGTCGAGGTTGTACTATGCATGCTGACACTAAACATGTCCTGAAATGTTGTTTTTAAGTAACAATGGATGAGGAACAATGGAATTATGGTTGAGAGGCGCATATAAAACACTGATATGTGAAGAAATTTCACCAATAATTAGATAAAATGCACTCAATAATCGATGTCTAGATGTATCGTGCTTAAAGATAACTCTGTGCTGCACATACTCCGGAATAACGTATTTTTGACGAAAACGTTGCTTTCAATCTCGTTTCGTTAAAATCGGGAACAACTTTTGACGTTTGCTTCGATGAGTGGGATATATTTTCATTTTTCTTTTGTTCAAGTTGACATTTTTTCGTACTGATCAAACTGGCCCGTATTCACACGGATGAAGAAAAAATATTGTTTTTCAATTCACAATGATTTCTCACATTAAACACAAAATAGTGCGGTAATGATTTCGTGCGGTCTCTGGTGGTTGAGCTTAGCAGCTAATGAATAAAGCTTTATCTGACGAAGCTTTTGCAAGATTTCAAAGCATTTGAAAAAACAGTTGAAAGTTTCAGCTAATGAATTAGTCAATTTGTTAAATTATGACAATTTCGAGTTGAGTTAGTCAATTATTTCAAAATTCATTTAAAATATGGATAAGAGTCAGAAACTTTCTATACGATCCCATCATCGATACTTTTATAAATTAGTGTAGCAATCAAAACCCTGTTCACTGTTTTGCCATACATTACAATATAAAATGATAGTCTACTTCTACTTTACAGCAAAACAAAAACGATTTGTATAGAACAACAACACAATCATTAGAAATCGTTCACCAACTTGCAAAACCGACGTATATTTTTGATTGCTTTTTATCTGTTCACCAGTTGTCAATTTGCTCGGAACGAACCAACCCGCCATCTACCAGACTTTGCTTTTGTTGATGTTTTGACAGCTGGAACTTTTTTTCTCACTGTGTGTTGTTTTTTCTCTCCAATTGCTGCAAAAATTGCCACATTAGCAAAAAACGAATTGATGTGAAAACTTTCGCTGACCGTGTCCCCTGCGCCACCGTTCCCGATGCACCACCGCCAAGGTAAGTCCGAGAACGTAAATATTTGGGTTTGTTTACCGAGGGCTGCGCTGGGAGTGGGAAGGTCAGGCCAAACGCGAAACCCAAACCAGACGGTGCAGGAGACGGATGTGGCGAAGGAAAATCCCTAGTGCGAGGTGGTGGATCGCTGGTGGCCCATTTAGAAGATCCCCCGGAGCATCGATTGCACGGGCCACAATCCGGTTTCCGCAGAGTTAATCGGACAGTGGCAGTGAGATCACCCGCTGGAAAAGGAGTGACACTGGGCGGAACGAGTTGGGTGTGAGTTCTAGTGTTTCTCAATATACTGAAACCGTTCCCACCACCACCTACCCCATCCAAGTGACAACAGTAGTGGCACGATACACGACGATCGTTTTGGCACGACTGTTCGGAGGTGATCGCAACATTTTATCGTTCGAACGTTTGACGAACGCATTTTCCCTTGCGTTCGCGATCGCTACAACCAATACCACAGCAACGCTGCCTCGCGTGGCCCACAAATGCGCGAAGACCACGTAAGTGTTTACATACCGAACGAACCAGTAATCACAGGTGGTTTTCCAGACAACGGTTTTGTCGCGAGACAAGTGTAGCGAGTGGATTCGTGTTCTTTTGCCGCTCGTCCGCTGGGGGTTGACGCTTTGTTGCTAAATTATTGTCTCGCAATAGTTAGTCTAATGCTGTAACGGTTTGTTTTAGTTGTAACTCCCTCTAACGCATCTCATACTACTTTCTTCTTGCTCTGTTTTAGGATCACTAGAAGGGAAAATACTTCAATAATCCAGTTCTATACGTATCCAGTGTTCGTGAAGCGTTTGTGTGCGTCTGTGTGCGTGTCTGTGACCTTCATCGAAGATCTATGTCCAGCTGCTAGTCTCTTGCGACGACACTTTTGTGATAACGACGAGTTTTTACTAAGCGGAAAAATGGCAGACGAATTCGATGCGTGCGAATGCTTCTGGAGCCATGAGATTGCCATGAGGCGGTTGTTGTCGCTGGTGAGTCCTGCCGCCTGGAAAGTGCGAGATAAGCTTCAGCTGAACGATGTGTTTGTTTTGCTTCTGTATTGTTTCAGCTGCGACAGGGACAGTCCTACTGCAACGATAACGAATGCACCGATCGTGAGTATATCCGGTGATGTTGCGAGTGTTTACAGCGCCCGAAATAATTGCTAGTTTACTAATGTTAAAACAGCAGAAGGATAAACTTTAAACACATCCCTTCACAAGCGCAAATTTGGTTGCATTGATCGCTATTCCTTTAACGTGTACAACTTTGTTAATTTGTCGCACAAGATCTCACAATCATATTATATTTGTACACGGTTAAGTAAACAAGAATTGCTCCTTTTTTACTACTTTTAAGAAGCTATTTATTACCTTGTGTATATACAGTATCTTCTCAAGCAAGTTTATCTCAAATCAAATAATTACATTTAATGTTTAATGTTTAAGCTATTCATGTTCGAGAAGAGCGATTAAAGTAACCGCATGTGGAAAAATTAGAGTTAAAACACAATTTTAGTTTTGATTGACGTACTGTCAGCTTTTATAAGTAATTTTAGGTTATAGCTTTTACCATAATTACGATTCAAACGCTATTTGTGCAGTTTGCAGTTTGATGTGTAGATGGGCTTGGTGTGATGTATTGTACGTACTGCATTGTTGTATCGCTCTTTCCCGCTTCTCCTACATCCGTAAAATATAGTTCCCAGTCTCCCAAGCGTCACCGGTGGCGCAAACTTTTTCCTCATCATCGTGGCTCTAATTTTCATGGCCGTCATGTACGTGATGAGACCGCCGTCGATGCGTCGAACGAACGACCTCAACAAGGCGCTTCCGCCGAACGATGTAAGTTTCGCGTGCGGTGCGCGGTTCCGGCACCATTGCGCCAGTTGCTATCATTGATACGTTTCATTTTACGCCTTCGCTCTCAGGGTCCGAACAATGACGGCGCACCACCGTCGGTGTCCTGAAAGGGTCGTGGAATTCTTTCAGCCAGCCTATAAAAAGCACAACTGGACCCGGATTGCTACATTCACAGGCCCTTTCTCCGTGCGGAGAGGGTGATGGTGCCGGAGGGTGAGTGCATCAGCCCTTCTGGACAACTGCCCATAATATGATACCGAGAACCGACGCGATACGGCGACACGTTCCTTTTCTTCCATTTCAACCTAAACGACAAATCCTTCCACAACACAGTAGCACAGTTACAATTCCAACACAGTTTACGTTTACACTTTCATCTGTTTCTGTTAATGTATAATCTCTCTGAACTCGACGCCGGTTCCCGAGAACCCGGTGTGGTGATTGAAAAATGTGATTTTATTTTACACAAATCCTTTTCCAGGTCCTTCCGACACACCTACCCGTTGTTGAATGTTTTATTATAGTTTCCTTACTTTACTATGCTTATTTCTTGTTTTCTCTGCAATAAAATGGATAGCACAAAGCAAACTGTCCGTACTAGCTAGAGCCGAAAGTGGCAACAGGAACAGCGGTGGCAGTCTAGATAATGTTCATATTTTGTATCTTCCGAGCTGCATCTGCGTCGTGTTTCTAGACGCTAGTGATCATTTTTTACTGAAGGATAGAACTTCCGGTTGTATTTACCCGATACTAACAACATAAGTAGTAAAATTGACAGATTATTTTCTTCAAAACACGCACACCCACTACACAACGACACTCGTTTCAATTAGAAGAGGATATCATAACTGTCGTGCAATTGGTACAAAAGACAAGAGACTGGCAGGGTTCCATCCAGCCAGCGATGCGCATGTTCCGTCGCATGAACGAGAAATAAAATTCGTAATCTAAAGTTCATGAGTCGTACAAAAACCGTTAGTTGCATCCGAAAATATGATCACTTGCTAGGGGGCTTAACATAATGAAAACAAACTCAAGGCTATTATAAATGCAACAAATCATCATATATTGGTATGAACAGAGTAATGCGGTCTTCCAGAGGTCGCTTACTTCGTGCCGCACCTTCCATTAATTAATAATGTTGACATAAATTAGTAGATTTCGCTACTGCGCTGCTAAAACCCATAACCATGGAAAGGCGTGAACCTTCTTAGACGTCGGCACACATACATACAATTAAAATAAGGTTTCGCACCAAAAACAAACGTCCTAGAGTAAGCTTGTTACAAGACACAACGATTCCAGAGATCTTCCGAAAGTGCGCGCATACTTCCAAATGATCTTCATCCTATGACTACGTCTGCCTTGTCTGCTACACTAAGCTATTCGCTGTTTCGATGCTTGTACCGGATTCTAAAATACGAAGACAATTGTACCGC
>KB672490.1:4826524-4884687 GCA_000349145.1 Anopheles dirus
AACCGTGATCACGCGAACCTGATGCCGCTGGCGAGCAGCCGGGTTCAGGTTCATCAGCGGCATAATGTACTGCGCATACTGCTGATCCGGGGTGAATGCCGAGATCTGGACGATCTCGTCGATAAGTCTACGACCCGTCGTATCAATATCGACACCAATCAGCGTGTACTTGCCGTGCGGCAGCGGGTTGGTGTTGATCGATAGATCTGTTTTGTCGAACTTGGAGGACAGCACACCGGCCGGCGTGTCGCACTCGTCGGCGCTGCTGTCCTCGTAGTGCTGTAGCTCCTCGATATCGACCTTCGATTCGTCCATGCCAACCACCATTTTGCACAAGCTGCACGAGGAAGGTGGTACGCGAAGATGGATGCTGTGATTGCCACGTATTTAACCACCAAAGGAACACCGTATCAAATTGCTTACCTGTGATTAATTGCGCTTCGAAAAGTAAAAGGAACTTGAACAGGAATGGAAATTTTCACCCGGAAAATGAAATGACACGTGTCAACCTGTTGAGGTTAATTGGAAAGTAAGATAAAACTGCAACTTCCAGAGCGCTTTCACTGAGAGATGTTTCTCCGTCGAACGTTTTCACTGAAATGTTCTAGCAATATTCTAAGCTACAGTTTCTTGCGTCCAAAAGCTTGCTGCAATGGACAACGTCATGTGCAAAGTATACAGGGATCATAGTAGCAGCCCTAGAGCAGGACGGCTGCAGGACGAACCGACCCGTTCTTTCTCTAACCACCAAGTTGTAGTGCGCATTTGTATAGAACAAATGAACCCATCAAATCTTTCTCGTTATCATCTTACCTTAGAAAGCCCGGCGCACTGTACATAACGGCTTTGAAGGAACGATATAAGCGTAGGTCATCGACATTACAGGGTTCCCCAGGTAAATTCACTTTCTAACGGATTCTGGAAGCGATGGTTTCCATGGTAACCTTGAGTTGGGGAAAAAATCTCACACGAATTTAGTATTGTGTATTGAAACAATCAAACAAAAAATGTTATCGATATTTAAGACCTAATTAAAAAATCAATTTGCAATAACATTAGGTACGTAGATATATAGAAAACTATTTATTTAACCAACAACTTGCTTACATCGCGCGAACGAGCGTGTCTGTTGCTATCCCAGCTACCCGATAATGACCATGAACATGATTTATTGCACGGCAAAAAAAAAACTCAGTCTTTCAATCTTCATCTTTGATGCAGTTCTCGACCAACTGTCGCAGGTTTGGATTCTCCATCGCGGCCGCTATTCGTTCCTTATCGTTGATCTGCTTGTTGACTGCGAATATATCGGTAAATACGTGCGAGGTGCGATTAGACAAAACATCGTTTTTTTGCCCCCATTGCCCCCTCCGTCTGCTTTCCCGCACCTGAGCAAGCCTACTTACTTTCGTCTTCTGTCGTATGAGCACCCTTCTTGATGTAGATGTCCAGTTTCAGATTGTGGTTGATGTTTCGCTCGATTTTCACCCTTATGCAAAGCCCTATCAGCGTCGCCAGCGAACAGTGCGGTACGGTTGGGTTAAACTCGACCCGTACCACGTTCACGCTGCCCGGTGTGGGTTCGTTGATGAATATGCCGTCCTCGTACACCACGTGCAAATCCTCCAGGGTGTTCGGTTTCTCCGGGTCGCGTATCGTGCGGAGGAAATCGTATATCGTTTCGCGCAGATCGTTCGTATCTCGATAGCCCAGCTGCTGCAGGGTCGGTCGATGCGGTCCAGTTGCTGCCCTGGAAGACGGAATACTTTTCGAGCCGGACGCAACGGGGCCTAGCTCGTCGGATGTTTTCTTACGGAAAAACGAAAGCATTGCTGGAACGAGTAACACAGCAACCAACAATTGGAACGAACCCAAAATAGAAAATATGGATGAAAAACTTCACCTAAAATTTCACTGCGCGGTTTGTTTGTTTACAACTTTTACTCGCAGACCTCGGCTGTCATCTTCGGACGCCAGGTCAGGCCATCTTCGAACAATTAGGCAGGACTCTGTGAAGCGTTGGGCAAACACGCCAAACACGACACTGTTCGAAGGGTGCTCTATCAGCAGGCGTGCGGAACTGTCAGATCAACACTGTTTTCTGTTAGTTGGTTGTAATTTCAATGTTATTTTGGTGGCTGTTCCACAATAACCGCCAAAACAATCCCAATTTCACTAATGGGTCGAAGGATTTCATCATTGAGTTGGATGATTTCATCTAACTGTGGGAACTGTTCAGGAATAGATGAAAAACGCTGTTACTCTAGGGGTTTGTTTGCGTCTTTTGTCTTGTTCGATGGCTGCTAGAGCGGTGCCTAACCTTTTTGACGTTTAAGACGTCAGAGATTGTGTGTTGTTGTCCGAGCAGGCCGCTACGTCGAATTTTTCAAAGCAAAAATAGCATCAAATCGAAATCTTGCAACCACTCGCCGAAACACTTTCTCGTGGTGCGTATATTTCAACGCGGCAGCAACGGCTCGGGCGTAAATTGCGACCATCCGGAAGCAGGAGCTTTATCACTGCTTATCGAACACCCGCGTGCGTGCGTGAACTTGTGCGTGTGTGTGGGGCGACCTTTCTTCGGGGGTCTGTAATTTCAGGGTCTCCCGTTTCCTGTTGCGGAAATTTCCGGAATCAGAAACGCCTCCTGTGTAGTGTGTGATCGTTTGTCCTTCGATATTTTGTCATAGACGAAAACAATCGTCAGTTTGTCGTACCAATAAATTCCAATTCCGCAGGTGGTGGTGGTGCTGTGCTGTGCTTCTTATTGTTTTCTTTTCTTCCTCCCCCTAGCGCGGATACACGAATCTAGTGCGTGTGCATTTCGTGAATTAATTCAAATAAGAAAAAGCAGAGTGCCTCCGCGGAGAGCGAGTGAGAGCGATAGAATCGTCACAAAGCGTGCGTGCGTGTGAGTGTGTGAAGCCCGGGTGGCGACGACGAAGCAGTAGGCCAAAGCGGAAAGAAAAACATCCCGTAGGACAACACCCCAAACGCACATCCCCGGAAGGCACACTTGTCCAGCAAACCGTCTCAAAATGGTTATCAAAGTGTACATCAGTGGAATGTCCGGCAACAAAGAGGTGAGTTGGGAATGCTTTCAGGGAGGGAACCCGTAAGAATACACACACCACACCGATCCACTTGGCCGTGGCCATGAACAACACAGACGGGCATTTCACCCCGTGCGCCCCGTGCTCGGCATGCTTCAAAATTTATATCGCTCAAATACATCCTCACACACGGCTGGGTTGGGTAGTGTAACAGTTATAAATAATCGCGTAAAAAGAAGCCGCGGGTGGTTGTGTGTGTGTGTGCGTATTGAAACGCTTTTTTTTCTTTTCGGTTGCCGAATTGCTGTGGAAGAGCTAGCGAAAAATCTCCTATGCTCCTCGCAGTAGGCTTATGTGTGGGAAAGAGATGGCTAAAGGGTGTGAGCGCGCTTGGGGCGCAAGTTGATTAACTTCCGTTTGTTTGCCCGATTAGAAACCGACCGGTGGAGGCCCCTCCTAAGCTACCATAGATGGTCAGAAGAAGCGGTACTTTTGTGCCCTGCAAACCATACCGGCCATTTTGGTGTTTAAGATCCCGTGCTCAGTTTCCCTAGCAATGACTACTTTGATCAACGTTTGCACGCCATGAACCGACCACAGTTCTAGATATTTCCTCCAAAATCCGGCTCTCTCTTTCAAGGCTGTCAAGCCTATGACGCCTCGACGGGCTTCTCATCATCCACGGCAAACTGATGACCACGGATGATGATGTCATGCCTCAGTACGTCCCGCAAGTCGTCGATGATGCCCGTTCGTGAAACACATCAATCCGGAGGTCTCGCGAAAGCAAAGTAACGCGTGTAGCAATGCTTGTTCCTCCGACGGACAACTAATGTCGGTATTGGGGCTAGGAAGGCATGAATCATAGTGCATCCGTCGCTATGACAACTGATGGACGGCTCGGAATGTGCAGTGGGTGAGACAAAAGGCCAGGAAAAATAACTCCAACACGATAACACCCCGTTACGGCCACACGGGGCAGTTCACACCCCACTCCCACCGGATGAGTCATGGGGTGCATCCACTTTAAATTGGCTTTCAAGTGATTCACTTAGTGGACCGACACACCCCGATGCGCGTCATACCAGTTGGACCACCATGTGGAGGGTCCAGATATATCTTTGTTGTCTGCATTTGGAGTCAGCCGGGAGTCGAGCTGAAGCTTCTTATCAAGTCGTCGAGACACTCCGGTCAATTAGCTCGTTGGCAAGGTTGTTGCTCGGATGTAAAACGACCAATTAGGGTATAAAGAACATCCGAAGGGATTACAAAAGCGTGTCTGCTCTCACTCGCGCGCATGTTCTAGCTCCTCGACACAGAGGTAGTCATGTTTTTGTTCCCCTTTTTGAACCACAAAGAAGCTGCCCAAGTCTAGAAAGGCAAGAAAAATCATTCAGCCAAGACTACTAGATGGTGCTTTCCTTCTCCAGCATTTTACTGCTCATTGCTTACTTTGTAGCGCTTCCATTTTCGCGTCGGCTGATATTTATTTGTGCAGATCTGCATCCTCGCTTTAGGTGCAGTCAAGAAGACGATCGATGATCACGATCTTAGGAACGACCAGATCAGCCCCTGTCCTGCCTCACAGAGCCATAGATCAATTCAGCCGTGTTTATTTATAGTTGCAATATTTATACAATGTCTAGGTATTATTTTATTGGAAAGGAAGCTATTTATATGTTTAGGTAATGTGGTTTTCGTGGTCAGGGTCCATTGATTGCATCTGTGTGGCGTATCCTCTTGCAGGATGTAATTTCAAGACGTTGTTTTTTTCTTATTATTTTTATATGAAACGGCCTACGAGTTGCTAGATCAACTATAAACAACATCGTCGTATAAGGTACCTCAGTGCCATTCATGTCGTATGAAGACTAGCGCTGGTACCATCGAATTATCCTGGCTCTAGTGACTTAAGTTTTATAAAAAAAACTAAGTTTATGATATTACACAGGGTACCTGGTAAACATATAACTCTGCAGAGAAAATCTGCCATATCCACGCATCGTAGACATAGGACGTAGACTATGTTTTTCAAAAAAAACTCATCTAACCGATAAAACCTCAGCGGTTCGCGCCGAGTGAGCCGTGCGTTCTGCGCGCTTCGTTTGGCACAAAATAATAATTGGCAAAAATGGTCTTCTTTCTTCGGCACGCACGCCAACCCTGCCAACCCATCACTGCATTCTGAACCGTGAAGAACGGAACGGTACGCGCCTACCCAATGCGTTGTGGACCATGGTATTGGCACGTTTCGCTACTAAGCTGCTGTCGGATGAATTTTAATTCCGGATTGCCGCGTCCATGTTCATGATCCTCAACCAACCGGGCTGGCTGGCGTGGAGTGACCACATCGGGATGTCTGCGGTCCCGAATTGGGGCATTACTTCCGAGAAGAGCGTTCGTGTTGGAAGTGTGTTCCACGGCAGGAACTCCATGAGCCGCGATAGAAAATATAGCAATAACGAAATTCATTTATTCCCCAACCACTCCTGTACCACCAAGCCCGTGGTTGTGGTTTCGTGCCCAATATATTATTCATTCTCTGAGCCACAAATAACACCATTCTCTCGCACTGTTTACGCCGTACCCGGTGAGCATTGTGTTGTATCTGTATACCCCGGGAACGGACGAGCGCATAATGCATCTAATTAGTGTGCAATAAAGTGCAGCACGGTGTGTTCTGGGGCAAAGGGTGCAATGTCGATCGGCGGTCGGAGAGGGCGGTGGTCTGTGAATGGCCCTAAACGGTCACCTCTTCCGTTTTGGTTTTGGTAGGCTGATCTTCTGTACGCGGAGAGACACACGGCAGGGACACTAGTGGATAGGGGAGGGTTTATCATTATTCAAGCGGAATCGTATTGAGATAGCATAACCTCCACTCCAGCCACGCCGCTATAAGGGTACCGGCATATGAATGATGATGGTGTGTAGGTAGGTCGCATGAGCGCATCTCACCTTCATACGAAACCGTTCTGGCTCACTGGGCGCGCGATCGCTTCTCGTGAACGACTTGCGCACTCAGAACGATCATTTGCTTCCGCCGAGCAATTAAAGTGATGTGAACGAAATTTTTATGTATTTCTTTTATAGGCAAAGAGACGCAATGGTTTGCTTTTCACACACACACATTTGGTTCCTGGAACTGTGTCGTCGAAAAACGACTCGTTTTTATCGGTGAAGGCTTTAGCAGTTACCGTTCTTCCTATTTTCGATTCATAGCATCGCAATCAAGCGCCTCCAACATCCAAGAGTCTTTGCGCCACGGACCAGTGCCCAACGTGCAATGATTCATTTGCTTTTACTTTTCAACTGGTGCACAATATTTATTGTTTTATGGGTTGCTAACATGATGTGCCACCGACAGTAATGCGAGCAACTCTGATGTCGCAAACGGCGGGGGCACGAAATAAAACAAATACGGCAACGAAAACGCCGCGTTCCAGATGGCTGAAAGGTGTGGAACGCACATGTGGAAGTAATCAAATTGCGAAAGCCGCTTTGAAACTTACTTGAAAGAGTGTTTTCATTGCGGGCTTGAATTGGACTCTCTGAAAATCTGTATTTTATTATTACAGACTGGTCGACCCAGTCAACTACGCTCCGGTTAAAATAATAGTGTATTTAGGTACAACATTTCAACAGCTATAACAGTTTTTACTCTGGTTTGCTCTTCTTAATACTCTGCTTCTCCCTCTTAGCTGGAATCTGGATCATCTGGATGTTTTATGCGTATGCATCATCTTTCAATGCATTCGATGTACTCTACATATATTGAATATCGGAGACATTTGCCATGGGTCACCTTTTTGAGACTAGTCGATGCGGCTAATTTTCCAAGATATTCTCTCCGATCAGAAAAATGTTGGAATCAAGTCTTCAAGACATGTAAAACCCTAAGTTACCAATGGCTGATTGACTTATGGACTTTTTAAACCCCTCCATGATGAACATAATTCAAAAGATTGGGAAAGTTGGGAAGGAGGGACATAAATAGAGATTTGAGGTTCAAATAGTTTAAAGGCATACGAAACCTAAACACGAGACAACATCCTACGAAAGTTACGCACACAATGGCGATGAAAACGATGGTGAGCGGGCTGGTTGAGTTGTGTTTTTTTTTGTTATGCCTCCAAATAAAGTATCAAGTCAAGGCCACCAACTGGCGACACGGGATTGATCGTTCAAGGAGGACGACTTTACGCATCCGTTCGACTCTCCCGGGTGCATATGCCACACTCGCGTCGCTTATGTTCGAACCGAACCGCTTTCGGTTGGTGCGAGAAGATCGCTTCTATATTTGGCCAACGGAGGAGCTGTGGCTGTGCGCGGTCTGTAGTTAGTGCATTGTGTGTGTGCGCGGTGCCACACGTTCGTTTGACAGCAATCACGTTCACATATCCCACATGCCTCGTTTGATTCGGGGATGCAACAATGTTGCACATTGTTGCCGTAAAAAAAGAACCACGAGACTTGAGTACTGTTAAGATTCTTCCTTTTGCTTTTATCGCACAAGATCATGCTTAAGATCGGGTTGTGGTGGGAATCTCCAGAGGATGTGTAAGTTATTTGCTTTCAATGAATTTATATCAATTTCTTTATACCGTTCCTAGACATCTCACGCAAATGACATTTTGTCACATGACGTTTGACACTTGACAAGCACTCGACTAGTACCATTGACAGCTATGCTTAAGGATATACTCAACTTGTCTTGCCTAGGGGACTAGGGAACCTTCTAACGTTTTCATTTACGTACATCTTTGTTTATCTGTGTTGGTGTGTAGTGTTGGTTCAATATTTGCTTGAAACAGCAGCGGCTCCTCTAATCTGCCACGGCTCGAAAGCAAGACGAGAAGAGCAAATTAGATAATTTGAATTTAATTACCTTCCCCCAGTGATGTTTCAGTACCGCTCACAGTAAAGCCGGGTGAATTATTTGTCTACGAAGCGCGCTCGTCCTGTTAATATTTTTGGTACTTCATGTTGTTCATTAAAATGCTTGCAAATACGAATTGAAATGTATCACAGACGGGGGCCGTATCTCCGTGAGCAGTGTGGCGTGGGACACTTTGCACATAAATAGACACACGTTTTTGCATCACATTGACGACGGCTGGCGAGAGGTGTTATCCCATCGGTGAAAAACGAAAGTGTTTCCCCTTTGCTGCGCATTCGAACGCGAAAGTCGAACACACTCACCGAAGATTCGTTGACTGTGGAGGGTACGTGTCGATACGCGATCGACGGCCATTATAGGCAGCAGTGGGTGGGTATGGATGGGACGTCTAACGGGTGTCCTTGAAAAAAAGCGAACTTTCGACGATCCGCCGCACACCAGCCCGAGCCCGAGTCACACAACCGTGCAGGAAAGAATTCATTAAGAAAAGCGATACGATGCCAAACCGAGAACGAAGACACCTCCTATCTGCTTGCGCACTTGGCACTCAATTTCTAGCTTTGAAGCAAAACAATCCCCGGTGTATGATACACGGACCACGAGCGTCCGCTGAAGAAGAGTTGACATTCCGATCGGTATCAGTCGCCGTTTGTTAATTGTCGGTGGGTGTTTTCGACCGCAAGGAGGTACAAAATTGTGTACATCTCCCAATTAACCGCTTAGCAGTGACGAAGACGCGCTGAGCAGATTTAATTGTTCGTGTTGGACATGTTGATTCGTCGACTTTTTATCTGCTTTCTGTTTGGTGTCGTCAACGACGACGGCTATTGAAGTTCGTGGATATTGGAAAGAATGTCTCGCGAGTTCTGGCCGCTGAGAAGGAAGATGAAGTGCGATGAAGATTTATTGCGCAATGAACAGAGCAGTGATAAATCTATAAAACATATCTCGTACAGCTCGCCGTGTGGGTCGCAAACGAATTCCGCCAAATATGATCAAACTGTGAGGAATTGTTATGCCAACAAATTGGACAGATTTAAATAACCCTGGCGGTAACGATTCTGGGTAAAGAAGCAGCGAGTGAGATGTGTTTTCGTTTGCCAATAACGATCCTCTTGGGTGTCGACGGATTCGCGCACGGCCGTAAGACAGCAGCAGCAGCTTCAGACTGTACAGCTATGTGAAGAAGACCCATTTGAACAACACCCCAATTGGTCCCGCAATTGATTACACTCTTTGAATGATTGATTCAACGCAAACAACCCTCTCTCATACTCTCAAACACAGGCGCCCCATAGCGCATTCCTTCGGTGGATGGGACACACTACGCCCCTATAACCTCGATAATAAAGATCTCGTTCTCGGTTCCGATGTTTTGACGCTCGTCACGAAGACGCCACTACTGCTGTGACGGGTTTGGCGGTTTTCGGTGGTGATCTTTGGCACAAACATGCTGCACACACCACGCAAGATCGTTGACCTCTCTCTCTCTCTCGCTCGAGCAAATTTTGCACCTCAAGTGCAATGCCCCAGATCGCCATCGAAAATGCGTAACACATCTCACGTTGGAGGTTGAACGACGCGGTGTATGCTGCATGGCATACCTGTTGATCATTTGATCAGCAGCACACGTGTGCGCGAGCGCGCACGCACACACCTGTCTCACATTTCTCATCGTGCATTAGAAGGATCAATCTGACATGGGAAAAACTCGTGCTGCTCTAATGTAAACAAATGAGCATTATTCAACGCTAGCTGCATACAGGCAGCATGCTGGCAGCAAGCATGATGCATTAGGTGGCAGGTGTGCTGCAGTGCTGCTTTCACCATGATCATCTTCTCGATTGCGGTTTGTGCCGGTGACCGTGTCGAATTGCGACGATCCGTTTCAACTACCTGGTCGTCGGTATCGCTGTCGGCTGACATTGGTCACTGTGCAAGGATTCGTATGCGAAGCACCGTGCAAAGGTTAAGATAAATCAACTTCTAATCTAGCAGACGGACGGATGCAGTAGTTGATATATGCTTCGCACCGGATCACGTGATCCCACGGACATGGGTTCAAATCTCGATCGAAAATTCAGCTTCAGATTTTATTCAGCTTTATACTACTACTCGGAGGCACAAAGGTAGGTCATTGAACTTAACTGAGAGTGCGATATGACTCAATCTTCTTCCGGGGGTCAGCTCGTCAACCACCAAAAACAGTTGGTGGCGGAAATTAGCGTAATCTTCCCTCTCCTATGTTTAATTTGATCCGACACCACAACGCTTGTTGTGCGTGTTACGATTACGTGATCTTCACCCCACATTATCACATCACATCATCTCAACCTCTTTTTGAGTGAGTTGAGCAGCAACAAAAGTGCGAATATGTGTGAAACAAAGCTGTAACGCGATAATTGTCACCGGTGACGGTTAATGTCAGGGATCTGATGATGGGGTGACGACGATGGCGAGGTGTGTAAGGCAGGCGTTCGCGCTTCCTCATTCTCTGACAGACTGGTCCGTTCGTTCACTTCCGCAAAGTATACCAGTACACACGACGACGCCGGCAAACGGATGGTGTGGTCATGATCGTGAAAATGCTATCTTAAAAATATCAACACCAGCTCGGATGAGATAATACTCGTACCAGAACGCGTTCTGTGTCATCCTTAACTCGAAACGAATAGCCACTCGCAGCGGTAATTAGATGGGTACATATTTTAATCCATTGCAATTGACAGTTAGATCGCGTTCTGGTCGAAAAGATCCCAACGAGACGAGGACCACATTTTGCACTGCGCTGCTGGTTGCATCCTCCGTAACTTATGCGGTGGTTAAGTTAACGACACCCTCTGGGCGGGATTTAGTCATCAGGTGGCCATGGTCACCTCCATCACAATGAGCCAATGCAAAACTGGGCCGTAATAAATGCTTGCCGCAAATGGTCCGTTACACTTGAATATTTACAGTCATAAATCACTTGTACGCACGCGGTATGAAGCAATACGAGTTTTGTTGGCTTGAAATTGTTGTCCCCCGGTCGCGAAGATCGTCTCGGATCGTGCCGGATTTTATGTTTATGATCCATTTAAAAATGAATCGCGTGACAATGGAAATATTTGCGACACTAGAAATGATATTCGGTATAGTGGATATCTGTCAGATGGATCTCTGATCAGTACTGCTTACACGCCACGCGTTGTTTATATGTTCATCCCACACATCCCCAGCAAGCGATCGGTTGCTGCTGGTGATCGGGCGATCAAAATAACATCAACAAACACCAAAACGGCGACGGTGGTGTAATTCGCCTCGCCGCTTTCCTTCCTGATTTCCTTTCGCTTTTCCTTACGCGACGCAACTTCCGTTTTATTTTGGCTGCCTGTCCTGAGATAACCTCTCCTGCACTCCCCAGAAGTAGTGAACGGGCGAAAGATCGAATGTCTAATTTTATCTATCACAGAACAACCCTCCTCCCCTCGCGCGGTGTGTTGAGCGCGAATGAAATCTGCGTTATGTGGCCACGTATCGCAGTGGGAGCGAGGTTAGATCTGAATTGAATAATCGCCTACCCTCTTCCACCAAAAACACATCTGCGGAGACTGTCCGTACAGATGTGGCGCTCTAGTAGCTTATCGTTTCTGCATATGTCTGCATGTTGTTGCAGATGTTGTTTTCAGTGATAGCCGCCCAACACACTGTATGCTGCCTGTTCATATGTGTGCAATGTTGTTCTCCTCGCAGAGAGGCAGCGTACGAACGCTGACTCTCCAAGATGTCGTATGTATTTTTAGTGATTTTGCAAAACGTCCAACGTCTCGACAACAACACATATGCATATTAGTATGGCATTGCGCTATGGTTGTCTTGGTGCGATCTCTTGGGCCGGTTAGATCTTCGCCCCGTCGTTGGAAGCATATTATGAAACAGTAGTAGGGAAATCCTGATTTGGAAAGAAGCATTTGCATCTTTGTCTTGCTATTAAGCGACGGGCGAGACTTGCGGAAGGCATCGCACCAACCAGAACCCGACCGACAACAGGAAGAGAAAGAGCACTCCGTCTTGTAGCAATTACCGGCTGTGAGTGATGGGAAATGATTGAATGAAATGTAGCTCGTGAGGAGTGGGGCAGAGCCGCGCGAGTCAGATGACATGCAAAAATAGCATCTCCTTGCGCTTGAAAGTTGCTCGTGGGAGGGCCAGCCGGAGCATCCCAAGGAAGTGGCGTGAAGTTGTGTAGGATTAGGAGGTGAATGAAAATATTATGCTCATAAATATACGTACACGGCGGGCGCATGGACGGAGAGAGCGAATCTAATTGGAAGATGATGTTCGTCCAATCGGGAGGGAGACCAAGATTGAAATATGTAGATCGTGTGGAAGAACGCGACGATATCTCTCACTCTTTGGAGCACGGTCGATTCACATTTCGTAGCTTGGGGTGTCTGGGTAGCTCTGAATAGGATATAAGACTCTTCTAGCAAAGGTTACCCAATTGATGGGACCTTGTCAGTACATTTTACCGAAAACCTGTGCTATAACCGTTCCGTGGTCTTAGAGTAAGATCATCCCCCGCCAGCAAGGACGCGCGCGCACACACACACAGATGCAAAACGTGCACAGGGGTTCAAAGCGTTCGTGAAGATGTATCAGTAAACGTGACGAGCGATAAGACAGTATTAGAAACGACACGAAAGGGATGACAAATCCGAACCGGTTGTTTGTTACTAATTTTAGCAGCAAGAGGCAACGCGCTAGAACTTTCCTTGGCAGTGTTTCCCATCGGGTGGGGCACACACGCTTCCGACCCGTTGTGGCGTTTTCCATGTAAACAAAGACTCCGTTGTCTGTCGTTGGCTCGCCAACCACAACAAATTGGAAGGTCAACGGCGATGTCCAATGAAACGTTGGAATTGAAACATTTAAGAGACGTTGGCTGTTGTTGTTGGTCGCTCCAGACACAAAGGTGTCTTTAAATCACCCGAAATACGCGTGGGACGACGGTGCTGTCAAGTTCTTTATGGGACGATTCCTTGTTGTACTTCCTGGAGGATATCCTTTGTCGTACTTCTTAGTTATGGAACGTTACGGAATTCTTCTCGTACTTGCAAGTTTCGATTTCTTTCAGACTCGAAGCTGGTCTATTCTGTCTGCACCATCATGATTAATGACACCACTGTCCTTGAACGATGGCCGGCGACGGCTTAAGCCGGGTCGGACGTTCTGTGATGACACCTGAGACACGGACATGCGTGAAATATTAGTACATGAGATTAGTACGTATCGTGTCTCTTCTGGCTCTCTGATCGGTAATGCAATCGTGGTCTAATGTGGCGGTACGATAAATGGGATGTACTTAAGTGGATTGGGCAATGAAAAATACAAACATTCCGCGTCTCCTGCGAGGTGCTCACTGGTCCGCTTACTGAGATCGCCTCGGGAATGATGACAGCCGAGCAATTTCTTATGTTCGCTCGTCGGTTTCAGTTGGAGAAAGATTTAGCTAACGCGAGTGGAATGCTGATAGATTTCTCGGCGGGATACTGCGGGAGCGATTATTTATGGCCCGAGCGGAATTGTTGCTGTCTAATCAGCGTTGGATCCAAGCAGCTGTTTCTGTACGTTAATGTGGCGGTATGAGGCCTAACGTCGCGAGTTTCAGCAAAGACACATACCTACCAGCAACTGATGCGACTTTTTCTATTCTCATTCTTTTTCCCAGGTGAAGAAGCGTCAACAGCGGGTCACGATGATCATGGAAAGCAAGCACATAGAGTACACCGTGATCGACATCACGGAGCCGGGCAAAGAGTCGGAGAAGGACTTCATGCAGACGAACGCCGAACACAAAGGCTGCACGATCAGCGATCCGAGCCCACGGCACGCACTCCCCCCGCAGCTGTTCAACGATACCGAGTACTGCGGCGACTACGACGACTTCGATCTCGCCAACGAGGTGGACAATCTGGAGGTGTTCCTGAAGCTGGCGGCCCCCGCACCGGAACCGGAGCACAAAAACGGTGACGCGGACCTGACGGCGGCGGAAGCCACCGCCGCTGCGCCCGCCGAGGGCGAGGACGAGAACAAAGAAAACAAGACTGAAGACAACGGTGCAGAAGGCGGTGATGCGGCCGAGGGCGCGAACGAGGTTTGAGTTTGAACCTAGCGCGTACTATAACCTTGCAAACACACACACACACACCAGCTCCAAAACTGTGGCCGCTATCCACTCCAAACGCAAAAGACAGGATAGGACGAGGATGGGTCACAGGAAACTAAATTAAAAACAACATTTTTGTGTGTTTGTGCGCGCGCGAGTTCCATGTTTTGGCCTTTGTCTAACAATTTGCGTCGTTTTGTCGCTTTAGCATCAGATCGTTCGTTTGACGTGCTGGTTACCACCTTCCCCTACTTCCCCGCTCGATACCTTTTTAGTAACGTCCTGCTTAGCAGCTTCCATAACATTCTTCGCTCAGAATGCGCTGTAAAAATCATGCGATAGATACGCGTGTGGTGGTGTAAGTTAAGTAAGTGAAACCAATCAAAATCGAAGCTACCCATGGCGTCGCAGTCGTCGTCAACGCACTGCCAGTGAGTGGTACACAAACTGCAGCAGCATGCAATCGCAGTAGCCTTGACACAACACAGGTGGTTGTTACTTTTCCATTAGGTCGTCCCCTTCCGCCGCATCCGGAAGGAAGCGTTCCACTACTTTGCAGGCTTCTTCCGGTAGGCTGTTCAGTAATTTAACGTTTGATCGATTTCGTGTGGGGATTGTAATACGAATCTGAAGGTCACGCATCCGGTCGGAAAACTCCCCATGCAAGGAGTCGGTAAAATGAATTCAATGTCGATTGGTGCAACACGTGCTGGCGGCCTACGATGGCTAAATGCCAAACCAGCCAAGCTGCCGTGTGAAGTCTTGCAGGAAACGTACGTTTAAGTTATCGGATTAGAACCGCTTTGTGTGTGGTGACCCGCTGGAAATGGTGTTTTGTGTGGTGAAAGGCTAATCCATGGTGAAAAATTCCATTATCCAAGCACTGGAACATGTGCGAAACTAAGTATCTTTTGGTCGGTGTTTTTGGAGATACACACATTTTCTTTTAACGCTTGTTTGCGTTCACTTGCTGCAATCAGCACCGGCCCGTTTCGTTTTGGTAAATACTCTTATGCAAGGGATGCCTATACACCTTGTCACGTACGTGACGTTTTTTGGGTCGTTTTGGCTCATTCTTATCTGCAAACAGTTGCGCAAATGTAAAAACTCTCTGGGGGTACACATACACCTTTTTTTCTTTTTGGAGTCACTGTCACCAGAAATTCGTAGTGACGATGGATTATTTCGACATGATGCTCCCATTCCACGGGCAGCGGATGGAAGTTTGCGTTAAGTGTTAATGATGACAGCAGCAGAAGTATCGAGGGAGCCACAGAGCAACAAAAAAGACCCGCCAAGCCATTCCCCCGTGTTCGCTAGAGAGAGAGAGACAGAGAGATAGACCGAAAAAGATAGAAAAGTTATAAGCATACATACGCGCCTCTTGCGAAAGGAATTCAGAACGTTTTGCGTAAATAGGTGATAGCCGAGTTAGAAAAGCGATCAGCAAGAAACACGAATCAGCAGTAGCGATCATACCTCAACCATAGTGCGTGCAATTCTATCCGTTTCATTTAGCCGTTTCTTCGCTAAGGTCCGTCGTTTTAGTGATCGATCGTGCACTATCACACTCGACCACTAAACACAGGCCTTTAAGGGAGATACTTCGATAATCACAGCGTAGATGCTAACAACATACGAGAGTTGATTGTATGCCTAACCGCTATTGAATTACATTTTCGACATTTCTCTACAAGCGTTTCGATGAGGCTCGAGCTAAAAGAATTCCATACAGCATATAACATTCAAAATTTATTTATCTCTTAGAGTGGCGAAGTCTCTTATTGTAATATGCTGCTTAGCACGACGAAGACAGACAGTGGAAGCTTAGAATTAGGTCGTTTTAAGAAAAAGCAAGAGGTACACACAAAACACGAACTACAATACAAAACGAAAACGTATCACGCAACTTATTCTCTCCGTACACAGCAAAACAAAAGATAGCATGCAATTTTGAATAGTTAGCTCAATATATAAGGTGCGCCACAAAACTACGCGAACTGAAGCAGTGTGACGTGCAAGAAAAGAGTGCTTTATTCGATTAGAAGACGAAAGCGCAACCGGATCGAATCCGGTCACGACTTTTGCTTCATACAAAAGGGCGCTTCATTGTTGTGAGCTTGTTTCGTTGCAACGAGAATGAATTGCTTGCTTGTCGTTGTGTTTTTGCCGCATCTTTGTTGCGTACAGTTTTGCGTAGGGTTAGACAGGATCGAGACACATATATATTAGTCTTTTAGTGCGTATGTATATTATTATTATCCTCAGAGTTACATTACAGTTTCAGGAAATGAATTGCGATTGCGAAACGGTAAACAGAACAAACACAACCACTTTTGCTGCACACACAACACAACATGGCTGGCAACAGCTTCATGTTACTAAGGATTCACCCTAGCTATAGCGGAATAAAGAAGAAACGAAAATGAAACGTCAAAAAGTCGCATACTAACATTCAGATTTGGAACGAATTTGCATGTTTTACTTTCCATGTTTGTGTTTGTTTTGGATGGTTCACTAAATGGACAAATAACAAGCCATTTGGTGAAGGTGTCCAGCGTGTTGCAAAAGTGCTTATCAACGTCCCGCAAAGCTAGTCTAATCTAATCGTCAAGCTGCTGTCGTTTATTGCTGCAAAGGTTTTGTTTTCTCTGTTCGGTTGATATTGATGCTGAATCATGCAAATAATCGATATACGCATTATGTTTGTAAAGTAAGTATCTGAACGTGTTGGAGCGAGATATACCGGGCCGTCGATGATTCAGACTCTCGGTACAACAATTGCTTGAACGTACGCACATTTGCAAACTGCATTCATGCATTCAACTGCTGTTTAACGTTGCCATTAGACCAATTAGGTTTAGATCACATCCTCTCCCATATACCCTTTACATTAATTTTCCATTTTGTTTCTGTCATTTTTACCACCCCTCCACATTGGCGAACTGCACATTCAATCACATCCATTGCGAACACCTCTTAACGATCCATTTATATTGATTCCCGATACAAAATTACACACCAATTCAATCGGCATTGACATTGGACCGTGAAGGCGCCACCGGAAGAGGCTGGTGGAGAGAAAATATCCGATAAAGAAGTGCCTAAAGATGAGAAGATCGCAGGTGTGGACGAAAACAACGATATCCCGGAGGATAATGCACAGGATAGTGTTAACGAGGAATCTGATCACACCCCAAAGGATGATCCAGAAGCGCCAGTGGAAGAACCGGAAGTGAAAGTTCGAACGGAAGACCCAACGGAAGCAGCGAAGATGGAGGAGCACTCTCAAGAGGTCGACAAAACTCATGACAACGAAGATACTCTGGACGAACCAGCTGAATCTAGCGACCACTTGGATGAACCGGAACGAACTTCAGAAAAGACATTGGAAGATACTGCCGTACTAATCGACGAAGAACGTCCCGATGTCACCAAAAACGATGGAGAAATGCGTCAGGAAGTAGAAGCAACCGTGATGGAGCACACGAACGATGGAAATGTGACGAGTAATGCGGAGGAAATCGAATCGATACCGTCCGATGAGGAGGAGAAGCACGATTCGCAGGAAAATGGTGATGAAGTTGTTGCACAAAACAGCGGCGAACCTGGGGCGAAGGTGGAGGTGTCCGAAAGTCTGGAGCGAGAAGAAACGGACCATCCGGTCCCAAAAGACGACTCCGAGGTAACCGTTGAACAGATGGAGGTGGAAGATCCAGCGGACGAGGACGACGAATCGTCCGCCAGTGAAGAAGAAGACAGCCAACGCGAAAGTCCATCTAGTGTGCGGAGAAACTCGTTGAAGGAAGCTATCGAAACAGATGCTTCCAAGGAAGAAACTGACGAGGTTTGATGAAGATCCGACCGACGGTTACTAGATGTCGTTACGCAATGTTGCTCTCTCCCTCTACTGCTCACGCTGCATCTCGTCTACTTCTTCCACTACTGTTGCTATTGCTGAAGTATTCACGTACAATTTTGGAGTAATGTTCTCCAACAACAGCAAATCGATGTTTATTTATGACTCTGGAATGTGCTGCCATACCTTCACAACAATTTACCTGTAAACAGTGATTAACGTTCTCTTCCACACACTTTCTCTCGCTGCTGTCTCGGTGTGCTCGTGTCTAGCCTCCTTCATACCTACCGCTTATCATTGTTAACCTCACTTTATTACTCACACCTCTGCCAGCTATGAGTGGGTGGCGTTTAACATAACCAGAGGAGCATTAAAACATTGCCTCATGCGCTTTCTCTCTCTCTCGCCGAGAGTTCGTTTACTTAAGCTTTCCCCCTATCATCTAGAGGTATTCTCGGGGGTCCAAACGACTTCGGGGTGCGTTTAATTTTAGCATTCTACTTTCCCTTTATCTTTATTTATCACCCGATGTTTGTGCAAATAACACAACTCATCGAGCCAAACAGTCAGTTCTGAAGTGCGTGTGCGTTCACTCTGTATGTGTGTCTGTGTGTATGCTTCTTGAAGGAACCGGCGGAGATGGAACTGGCGGAGGATGGCGGAGCGGTCGACGCCGAAGAGCAGGAACTTCGACGTGCCTCGGCAGCCCTGGCCGGCAAGAGTGAGGATGCGGCAGAGGAGATCGAGGTGGACGAGGAAGAGGAAGAGGAGGAGGAGGAGGAGAACGGCGAGGAACCAGCAGCTACCCAAGAGGTCCGCAGCTACTGTTAAGATCTCTGTCATTGCTCTCTAGTTGTAGTAATGTTACGATAAGGGAAGACCATACTTCGCAAGAACACACCGGCTTTTTGTGCATGGAAATGAGCAACTAAAATTAAAAGAATACCCCGGTTCTTTATTCTTTATTCCCATGTTAGAGTGTATGTCCTTAACTGCTTGAGCTGTGTGTTTATCTCCTACTGAGCTTTGAACATCCTGTGGTAATGGTGTACATCTCCCACGTACTTTTGCACAGGACGCCATCGCCAGCAAACTGGTCGACACCGATGACCCCATGATGGCTGAACAGGAGCAGGAAGAATGAGAAGCGCCCGTACCAGACCCATCAGTAAGCTAACATCTCATCACAGCAACCCATCGCCATCGCAATCATCATGTTCATCGAAGTTATGAGGGAGAGAGCGGGAGTGCGGGAGTTCCACGGAGCAATGCTGGACACACTATTCTGCCACTACATGTCACGTTGGAGCGCTGGATGGAACGCGAAGGGGACACGGACAATAATCGTCACCTGCTTGTCCTTTAAGAGCCGTCTTGCAGTTCCTCGGGTAGGAACTTAGGATTTCCGGTGGCGGGCAATCTCAAGATATAAAACACACGGACGCGGTGGGAGTGTTGCGAGATCGCATTTAACGTAACGTGCGCGTGTTGACCGAGTCGAGGTGCGATGCAACAGCCGAACGAGCGGAGTCATTGCAGTTTGTGTGTTTATCGACGTGCGTGTGCCACTTCTTTTAATGCAAGGTGATCATTTGTTAAGGAATCTACAGTGAATAAATAAAATAAAAGTTCAAAATGTCGGGGAAAAAGAAGTTTCGTTTTTCATATTGCTGCTTTTCTCTGAGATATCTCACGTACGAGTGCAACGGATTTATATTTGAATTTGACGCCGTGGAACCCTACAACAGTTTTCTTCTTATCCATCGCTAGAAGTCGGATTATAGTGCTGCGATTTATATACCAGTGTAAATTGCCGAGCGAATGCCCAGTCGAGCCTCGGTGGTCCGGGGTGCAGGCTTCAAACCTGTAGTCGATTAGCGTCGAAGTGGTTCGATTCCACCTACTGGGCGGGGGGAAGAAACCCTTTTTTTCCTTTTATATTTTTATTATTTATTATTATTTTCCCTATGAGAAAGGTCAACAGGAACATTGAGGAATTGATTAAGGAACCAAAAAACAATTAGTTAAGAAATTTCAAATACTTCGTCAAGTACCTCTATAAACTTTTGGGTAAAATTAGAATTTAAATTTAATTGATGTAAGAAGAAAGTAATTAAAAACAAGACGCCATTTTGCACAGTTTCATATACTTCTATTTTCAATCTTATCTCTACCCATTGGGTGTCACAATTTCACCGTACCACCGTTGTCCTTTTATTCCACAGGAACACAAATATAAACAATCTTATCCTTTCTTTCTGTCTTCTCGTGCAGCAGAGGTTTGTTTCCTTTTTTTTTACTATTTTAATCAATCTCACACTCTACCGCGCTTTCTCTCTCTCTCTAGTTCTCTTTCCCAATTCCTCTATTTCGTTCTCCACCGTTCGAAGCTCGAGCGGTGGAGATTAGTCGTGCTATTTGAATCAGTTCGCTTCTAGTAACTTGCTTGCTTCACTTGCGCACAGCTCAGGAGGCTGCGCGAGGCGACTCCAGCGCACAGAAAAGGATCTGTTTGGAGAACCAACGGCGACAAAACGGTGTGAAACAATGTGTGGAAAAAGATGCTCACACTGCCCTGTGTGCCGCTTGGAACGTTCTCCCCATCAGCGTATCCTCTAAAGTGTGATGACATTAATACAGGAAATCATATAAAAAATGGGATCCTTCTCAAAAGGCAGGATGGGATTCTGACGATGGAAAATGGGTTAGACCTAATGCGCGGGGCAGGGGTTACACCTTACTAACGCACGGTTTGATGAAGCAGGTGAACGTAGCATTGTGTGTGTGTATGTGAGAGTCCCCCTCGCGTTCAGTCGGCCCGCTTGCGCGTCTCCTCGTCCTCGCCGTCCGACGAGTCGGTGGTGAATTCGCTATCGTTCGCCTGCATCTCGTCGTGGTCGGACTCGGACTCGCTGATGTCCCACTGCGGGTGTTCGGTCGGGATGGCGGCCGGGTCCTTCACGTCCAGCTTGAGGTCGAGCTGCTGGTCCATGCCGATGTACGAGTCGGACCGGAGGCACACGGTGAACACGTACATGCCGGCCCACTTCGGTGCGGTGAACTTCAGCTGCACCTCCTCGCGGTGGATCAGGTTCGTGACGTGGTACGGCACGGTCAGCAGCGTGTGCGACTTCCGGTCGCAGATGTACGTCCACCAGTATTCATGCTTTTCCTGCGCGAGACACAGGGGAAACGTTTGGTATGAGCGAGAGAAGCGATTGTGGAGGGCAACGACCTGCTTACCTCAGGAAACAGTGGGCTGTGAACGGGATGGGATACCTTCGATCGTCCTTCGAGCTTCTCCCGCTTGTTAATCTTTTGCTGGAACCTTTGGTAAAACGCGGGGACAGAAAGTGAGACGGGGATGACAAAAGAATGCCACTCGTTTAGACGAAATTACTTACTTCTCCCACTCATCGTCGTCATCGGCCGCAGCCTCGCTGACATCGTTGTCACTCTCCGCACCACTGTCCTCATCGGCGGAATTGTCCTCGTCGCCTCCTGCCTGCGTCTTGCGCTCACCCTTGCTCGACTGCAACGGAAGGTGAGATAGATTGTGGATCATTTAGGAATATGAAGTAAAGACGCCCTCATCTTGGAGCTTGCTAGCAGCAAAGGATCTCTGATGCCTCTATTGGTACTAGAGTTGGGGAATTGTACGCACCTTCGTCTTCTCCCCTGACGCTGCTGCGGCCGTTTGTGCAGCAGCCGCTGCCGCAGCTGCCGCCGCCGCCGCAGCACTGGCAGCCGCGGCCGCTGCAGCCGCCGCCGCCAGCTTCCGGTTGTGTGGCTTGACGCCCGCCTTCGGTTTGCTCTTGTGGGCCTTGGACGACTTCGGCTGCCAGCCGGGTGGCTTTTTCACCTTCACTTCCTGCTGCTGCCGCTGATCGTCCGTCGCACCTTCCTCGCCGTCTGCGTCGCCCTCGCCGGTGTCGCCGTTTTCGTTGCTTTCGCTGTCACAAAAAAGAACCTGTCAGTAACACAGATCTTCGGAACACCGAACCGTGTTACTCACGTGATGCCTTGCTTCTCCTTCGCGGTCGAATCGCCGAACAGCTCGGACATGCTGCGACGCACCAGCTCCACCGTCACCGTGACGATGGCGCCGGCCGTGACGACGTTCGAGTTCTCGTCGTCCACCACCTCGCACTTCATGCTGAAGTCGATCAGCGGGAGATGGCCGAGCACCTTCACCACGTTGCTGTACTGATCGTCGCTTAAGCTGCGCAGTGCCGATCGGCGCTGTTCCGGCTTCATCTGGGCGAGCTGCTGCAGGTTGCGCGTGTTGTTTTTGCGGGCCAGGTGAGCGCGCAGCTCTTTCGTCATGTGCGGCAGCTGCATGAGCGGGTGTTCCGATTCACGCAGTCCCTGGATAACCATCGGCGACAGTTTCATGCAGTTCTCGATCGTTTCAATAGACGGGAGTCGTTGAACTGGAATGAGAACGATACGTTCGGCGTTTAAAATGGGTTGGTCTATCGTTTTTGTCAGTAGATGGCGTCATATAATGAATATGATTCTAATAGACCCAAACAGTGATTATCGCCTTTCGTTCAGTTTTATGTTGTTTAAGCTGGAGAATCTATCTAATGAATAGTTGCTATAAGAAAAACTTACTTTTTCTCGCATAAGCCAACATAATCAGGTGGCTGACGCAGCTCACCATCTCCTGGATCAGGTACGGGCACTTTCGCACGATCAGCTGCCGATCGACCTCCAGCGTCAGTGGGTTCAGCGGCAGCCGCGACAAATGCGCGTGCAGGATCGCCCGTGCCTTCAGCGAGTAGCTGCGCGCGAACGGCAGCTCCTTGCACTTCTCGTTCAGATAGGGCAGCTCGCGGATCAGCGCCGGCACCTCCACGTTGTCCGACGGCCGCTCGATCACCTGGTTGTTGTGGCGCTTCTCGAACTCGAAACTGGCCGCCAGGATCATGATCACGCGCTTCACCGCCATGTGGGGCGTCTTGTGGAAGAAGTACCAGTACATGTTGGTCGTGTCCAGCAGCACCTTGTCGCCGCTGTACCGGATCGACCGGTACCACCAGGTGCCGACCACGGTCGGCATCGCGACCATGAACACCAGCGCGTACAGACCCAGCACCCACACGGAGTTCTCCTTCTCGACGATCCACGAGGGCAGCGCGATACCGAACGAGGTCGCCCCCGGACCGTCCGGGTTGCCGTACTTCTCCCAGTTCTTGCGCGCCTCGTCGTCCGTCAGAGCCTGGTACGCTTTCGTCAGCTTCATGAACGCCTTCTCGTCACCCGTCTCCTTGTCCGGATGCAGTATGACGGACAGCGTGCGGTACGCCTTCTTGATGTCCTTCTGCGACGAGCCGAGCGGTACGCCCAGGATCTCGTACGGATCGAAGTTGGACATTTCGTAGTCGAACTGGGACACCTTGTACGTGAGGAAGGCGAGCAGCGCCCAGCCGGCGACGATCGACAGCTTCACCAGCAGCTCCTTCGTGCCCTTGTACGGGTCGGAATGTTCCATCGTGATTCGTTTCCGCACGCATCCTTCACAGTTGCAGTTTTCATCCTTCGTTGTGGGATCTGGGCGAGACAGAAGGGAGGAATGTGAATGTTTCTCCGGATCGCTTGTTAGGGTAGGTAACGTAGCCGATAAGGTGCTCTCAAGTACCCGTGCGGGTGTGGAAACGGAACAAAGCGGAACTAGCGGAACTGAGTGGGGATGTAATTCGTACTGTAAAGTTTAAAACATTACTGTCGCCAAACAGCGTGACGCGTTTTAATGTCTGTTTGCTCGAAGACGACGTCGTGACTTTGGTGCTTGATGGAGAAAAAATCTCGTGGCGAAACCACGTAAGCATGAAGAAACTGTTGCCAATTGCAATGGGTGAAATTATCGTACATTAGCGATTTCTGCTAACATTCATTGAGTTCAGTGTAATGGAGGAGATTGCATAAATTTTGAACCAGTTCAATTATTCTTTGATTCACTCAAGAACCCGAGTGTCACATGGCGATTTAATCGGATCCGAAAATCACATGATAAGGCTTTAAAGGCTTAGCAAAAGCACTGTCCATCTGTTAAGGATAGGACGTTGTAGGACGTTATTTGACTTATCTTTTCTTACAGAAGTGGCAACTTCTACACTAGGAACGTTTCCAATTATCTTGCAGTTAATATCCCACAAGATAAGCTAAACGAGGCATTAATGGGTTTGTTGATGTTTTGTTTTGTTTGATGTCAAATTATTTCAGTGATTTTTCAGGGAAATTAGTTATTGAAGATGTGTCTTGCCCTCTTCGAACTCATAAATTGGAACATATTTTTCGGTCCACGAACACGTTTTAGCAGAATTTAATTTTCAAACACCATTCCGCCTACTTGTTTACACAAATGTTTTCGCACTCGTCAGTGCTGACTAAGACCTTCTGTCTGTAAAGCGTTTTCCCTTTTCCACGCTAGGGATTTCTGCCATTAGAAAGTGCTTGTCGGCCCCATTCTTGTGCGCTCCGATCCGTGCCAGACCGGGGCGATCGGAGCGGAGAGAAAGCGCCCGACGCGCCAACGGAGAAAGGAAATGTTTGGAAGAAGCGGGGAAAACGAAAGCAAGTCGAATAACTGTACTTCTTCTAGACGTTGCGTGGTGTGGCCCGGTTTTTTGACACCTCACCAAACCGCGACGGCGACGTGTAGGTCCGCCGCTGCCAACACCGCACGCACTCTTCAAAACACGCGCAGCGGAGGGGGAGCGGGAGGGAGGATGCGTCGGGAATCAACAGATTGGTGGGCTTGGGTGGCGGTTGGTTCCGGCCGCTGCTTCTTACCTTCTTTTTTCTTTCGCGGCCAGAAGTAGAAGGTGGTCGGCACCAGGATCAGCGCCAGGAAGGAGAGTATGAAGTAGAAAAACGTTCCGCCGCTCTCGTCATACTGAAATTTCTGTCCGCCCATTGTTGCCCGGCCGCTTGGGGTGGTGCAGGGGGAGCGGAGCTGCTGCCGTCGTGTTTAGGGCGCTGTTACGGGCGCGGAAGGCCTCCTGTCCTTCGGGCGCGGTGCGGGGCTGGCCGATCGGTCACTTTTTTCACTATCCGCGGCCAAAATTCCATTTATTCCGAGCGCACCACGTAAAACAACACGTCCTCCTCCCCCAGTAATTTTGACGTTTTAAACGTCATGTACACGTCAGATTTGAGAGCTGTTCTTGTTGTTGTTCTTAAGCGGGCTTTAGACGTCTGTATAACGACCTGAGAACCAGGCGAGACGGCTGTCAAAGTTCTCGCTTCGATCGTGCATTGCTGTTTGGAGTTTTAAAACCATCGTTTTTTCAAACAAAAATCGTTGTTTTCATACTGAAAAATATTCAACAATATTTGAATTCATTTTAAATAGTCGAATTTTTCAATTTTGTGATACCTCACGCATGATACCGCGCTTCTGTTTTGTACGTAGTGAGCAGCAGGCGAGCAACCTCGTCGTTTGACGTCTCGCTAGTCTTCTCGCATCGTTCTCAGGTCGTTACACGGACATGTAAAGCCCGCTTCAAGCGAGCTTTGGGCAGCGCTCTTGCCCCTCTCAAACAAATCATACAAGACAAGTTCGATATGGTGCAATTCTGTCAATTGTCTGTTGTCTGGCCTAAATCATAACAAAAACGCAGCATGGGTGTGAATCGAACATGCCAAACAAAACCAAACTGGCTTGTTCGAGACCGTGTTTGCATGGCTTGTCCGAGACTGTCTGACCGGGCACTCCGATATGATTGTGTGGGTTTGTTAGTGTCTGATGTCTTGTTCGAGAGGTGCCAGAGCGCTGCCTTATGCTTCGCGCCCTAGTTTGGCTACGATCCGCACGCGGCGCTACTGCTCGATGTGCCAGGTTGAGCAAATTGCATACATTTTGCGCACTTTTGAATTTTTTAGCAGTCCGTTAATTTTCAAGCCTAAATAACTAATTTCATTTGAATATTTCATGTAATGGAACGCGTCACAATAGTTTGTTTCCGTCGTTGGTTTTTGCTTACAAATATACCAAATATCCAATCCAATACGTGGCAAACTATCATTAGTTTTAATTTCTGCCGTAATTGCTCGATCTCACCTCTCCACGCCGTGTTAAAAACATGTCTCAACCGCAACACAATAGCCTCTAAGCATACGCGGAAACATCATCGACAGAATTGCAATCCTAATTCCCTCCATGCGAAGTCCTCCAGTTGCGAGGTGCGGCCTCACGGCTATTGATCAACCGAGTGCCACCGAGCGGTAAATGTCCACCACCAGCATAACACACACACACACGCGCGCGCGGTAATGTCGGAGGAGATGGGCCCAGCATGCAAAAGGGTCAATGCTAATTTATTGCCTCACCGGCCCGACAGCAGCGCTTGGTAAGTAGCGCCTTTGGGACGCACCGCACAAACAAACATTGTGGCCCCAGGGTATCAATTTCGGTTCTGTACGGGTTCTCCACCTAGTGAACTTGAATTACGTAAAATAATTGTAGCTGCTCTCGGGAGGAGGAGGAGGAGCGTTTTTGGCTTCCCTTCGGGTGGACGACTTCATACGGTAATTACACGTCTGCACAGCCCCCACCCGCGGGAAAGGATTCTGGGGAGCCGTTTCCGAACAGCGTGCGATCCCCACGATTGCACCACACACACACATACGCATGGATCTTCTTCCTGCAGTATCTACTATGTTACATTTTTAAAATATGTCTCATTAGCATAGTGCCTTATGCGGTTCGCTAAACCGACGATCCACGCCGTCCTCTGCCCCCTGGAGAAGACCTGGATGTTTTTGCGACACTGGCGACTACCCCGAAATCCGATGATATAATCCAGCTCCGCTACCGGCCGTTCCATTGTCCCGGGCGAAAGAAAACGTTTTCGGGCGTAGCGAACCGGGCATCGATCGTGCATCGTGCCGTCCGTCAGGCTAGTGTGTGATGATTACTATTCATCTTATGCTTAAAGAGAGAGAGAGAGAAAAAAAAGTTATGCTCGCCCAGCCCGCCGGGGTGAAAAGTCGCCGTGGGAGATGAAAAACTGCAAGGGACGCGACCAGCGTGTGTTACGTTACGCTACGTGTCCGTCCATCTTTCCCGGCGAACGAGCGGACATCGTGAGTCGGCTCACTCAAATGCGTTTCGTCTTTAGACGCAGTAGTACAGCGGAGTTAAGGGAGAATGCGCCTACTATGCGCGTGTTGATGGCCTTTTTGCGAGCGCTTTTATGGAGCCGATGGATCCTAAACAGGGCCCGATTTCCGTTACAAGGTATCGATATCTCGTCGCGATATCAAGTCATCCTCAACGTGACGTGGCCTCAGCCGATCGGACTGCGCGGGCAGTAGCGTATGTAGCATAAGGTCACCGGTGTCGGACACTCCACGCGCCGGCAGGCCGGTAAAGTAGGACCCGGTCCCGAGCACGCGAGCCCTCGCGATCGCGATGTGTAGTAATTGTTTGTTTGCTCTCCAAAGGGCTCTCCGGAGTGGCGATGTCCGCGGCCTTAAGGGAGATGATACTTGACGCAGTGGACCCGCCGAGCACCCCACGGGGAGTCAAGTTTAATGACATTATTATGCTCAATGCCGCGTCCAAAACAGCTGGAATTATGCACTTGAGCAGGAGCGTGCCCAATTCGTTACCAAGTTACCAATATGGCGGCAAGCAGTAAGGATCCAAGCAAGCGGGCGGTTCTCACGGGGACGGCAAACATCTTCAAGCTATTGACATTTAATTGCTTCACGCGCGCCGCCTGCAAGTGTGCGCCTCGAGCGCTGTTGTCACACACATAATGAGCTCGTCCCGTCGCTGATCAATATGGTTCAATGCGCAAACTCAAACTGCCCGTAGAGCCACTAGGTGAAAGGCCCCTGGCTGGCTGGCGCTGGTACCCGAATGGGCGCAACTTCAATAGGGTGTCGTCAATCTTCCACCTCCAACGCGCACCGATAAGGCGCCGGTTTTCGCTACAAACTAGAAGAGGAGTCGAGAAAGACCTACATTCGACAGAAATACCTAATCCTACTTATGCATGCACGCGAAAGCCGCCGGCCAGCGAGAAGACGGGGAAGTTGGGTTACGCGATGCAGGGATTTTGTTGGAGGAATGCTGCGGAGATAAGTTAAACAGGCATTACCATAAAAGTCGTTCGCTGTTCCGATATGTGGACACCTAACCAGCAAACAACAGCGGCAACAACGTTCGGAGGTGTGAGAGTGCCCTTGACGGTGGGTTCGTCCGGCGTATTAGGACGATAAAACTGTCACCTCGTTCAGTGGACCCGTGCGTTAATCGCTACCTTGCCCTGCTGGATCGGCTTTCCGCCCGATGCTCAGCCGGGCGGTCAGGGTTGCAGCCCACGCACACACACACATTTCTCGCCGGCGGTGAAGGGCAACGTTTTCCCTTTTCCGGCCTGTGTCGGGATGGAGACATCTGCGCCACGCCACGTGGTCTGACTCATTAGCACCCGCCGTCCTGGTGGCTCCGTCGTTGATCATGTTGATCGCGCGATGCGATAGAAGGATCTGACGATTTGTGACGAGCGCGCGATGAGCTCAGGTGCCAGATGTCATGGCGGATGTGTAGGAGTGTTTGCACACTCCACCAATTACACCTGGTGGAAATGGAAAGGATCGCGGGAATGATTTATAGATGAGCGCGCGTTGATGAGCGTTTGAGTGAACGGATAACGGATGACGAATGACATGTCAGTGTGTCATCATGTTGATTGCATTATCTTCGCAATTAAACACTTACTGGTGCTAGCCAATACTTGTTTTCTCACGGATCCAGATTAATATATACCAGGTTGTCACGATTAAGTGATCTTCGGTCCAATTATATCGAGTGGACCATTCAATCCGGCATTCAATCCGGCTTGGACGTCCGTGCCGATGGCGGGTCGGTGTGAAAAGTATGATTTGTATGTCACTCAAAGTGACAAAACAAAGCGCGCGCATTAAAATATGCATCGACGACGATGTCTGCGTGTGGAGCATAAAGGGACATGTTGGGGCGGGAGAAAGGGGCCACCAAAGGCCGTCAGACTCCTTGTTTCAATGGGTGCCATAAATCATCGGTTCGCGGACGCCAGGATCGCGATGATACAACGCGCTGGTCACCGCCGGGCTGCTGATTTTTCAAAACTGATTCGTGGCGCATGCACTGCTGGAACGGAACCGGCGATGCCGCCGTCGTGCGTGTGTCACCATTGCGTAATCTCGAGTGCTCGTGGCGTGAGTGCTGAGAAGAATCGCCACAAGTGTGTACGAGCGACAAAGTTTGCATGCGCCGTGTCAGCGCGCAAGTTGTGCCGGAATGCATCCGAGCCGCCGTCAACCGCAGGCCAGGCGATTTATGCGGAGACGGTTCCCGAAAACGGAAAGGTTACGGATAGGGAATAAACGATCGGATAAGATGGCACGCATCGTAACGCATCTGGCTGGTTGCGAAGAGCGCGCAGGAAGTGTGTCAAACCTCCTCCACAAACGTTCGATGCGTGGATGCGTGCTGGGAAGTTTCCTTCCAAGCAGTACGGTGTTGATTCGAACTCAGTCAATCTGAAGCAATAAATGAGCCACACGAGCGGAGAACAGATAAGTCAATAACGGAAGTTTGGAAAAGGTGTGCAAACATAGCAACCGACGGCTGCATTGGATCTAGTTCTCGTTGGAATAACAAAAAAGCTTCGTTTACGCCGCCAACTGACGCACACGTCAATGGTGACATTTAAGCTGAGGAGAAGGAGGAAGCTCATGCGTCTGCACTTAATAATATTTATTCGGTTCGGTCGTTTCGGCACTCAATTATACATTCTCGTACGGAACTAGAACGAAGACGATCCCAGAAGAGTTTAATTAATTAGACATGACGTGTTACGTTTCGTGTACCTCATAGCTGAAGCTTCCAAGAAACGGAGTGTAAACAGAAGGCTGAATTAAGACTTGTTTTTTTCTAAGATTTTTTTTTTCTAAGTTTAAATCACTCATTTGGACTGCGATGTATGCACAACGACTACAAAATCGAATAATTAGATTTTTTTAGTGTCTTAGCAGGCATGGTCTTCTAGTCCTATGTTAGAAGTCCTACAATGTCTTTTCAACGAATTGTGTATAAAACAATGACTTTTCTTCACTTACAACATTCTACCAGGAATGTTCCCAAGATATTTTGACAATACTGAAGACTCAGTACACCTTGTTCTCAATGACAATCGAATGTTCAACACAATGCCGTGAAATGAGACAAACAAAGAAAATCTTGGAGCCTTCTAGGCTTTGCGTAGCATATGCTAAACAGGAGATAGTAAAGAATGACATCAATTTGTGGTAATAAACTGTTCTAATACTGATGTTTTGTTGCAGAAGTAAACATCGCTATAAAAAAGCGTTTTCTGTCTGGTTCCATCCAGGATCGAACTGGAGACCTTCTGCGTGTAAAGCAGACGTGATAACCGCTACACTATGGAACCGTGCTGCCTAAGCGGCCGCTATAGGAAAAACTCAAAGCCGCTCCGGCTATCTTATCGACGCCATTGTCTTCTTCGCTCCCATTACCATGTGTGTGCAGCTTTCCTCGCATAGCGTCTGACTATTTCCTCAGTCACACTTGTTCGTGGGGGGGGGGGTTGCGAAAAAGCTCATCACGCCAATACCTGAACACTCGCCTATTAATAATCATCTCCGCCAGGTAGTGCCGCACGCCCGGAATGGTGTGTAGAACCTGATCCACCGAAACGCACACCACGGATCATAAAGTCTGCCTCACCCGATGCGTGCCGACGTGAATGGAATGCTTAACGAGTCGACGAGGACACGATTAGCTTTTCCGCGCGCACACACACACCGGGGCAAACCACAGCCGGGCACCCAGCAATAGCCATTTTCGGCACGGCACGGGAAAGGGTTTTGCGCAGGGTTATCACTCGCAAGCCGTTGCGGTTTCCAGTTTCCTGGCTTTCCGCGGCCCGGCTGTTTGTTTACGCTGAGCGGCCCGATGTCGGCGCCACCGTCAAATGTTAAAGTTTGACATTTGGTGCTGGCGGCGGTGTGTTTCGGGATATGGCAACTCGGACTCGGGAGTGCTCGGTGCTCAGGAGTGGCCAATTCAGGCACGAACTGATTGTGTGGGCTCATGTGTGGAACGGAGATCCATCAGCCATCATCCCCCCGGAGTGTCCTTTTGTCGATTCGAGGGGTAGCTTTTGGGAATTCCCCAAAATAAAATCGAATTTTTGGGATGCAGTCCAGATCATGGGGTGGAGTGACCGCTCTACTTTTGTAGCGCAACGTCCTCTGCCCAATCTCACCGCCGTCAAGTTGGCCAAACTTGCCTCCGAGATAAACACTGCGTGCCAATATACTACGCCACAGTGGCTCTCGCTCTCTCTTTCGCTCCCACACCCCATCACTAGACGGCTTACGCTTAGAGGGTACTCCCTCCAGTTTCGGTGGTCGACCGTTCCGTTCGGTTTCGTGCAGAAGAACAGCAGCGCACTACTAGCGAAGCTTGAGTTGGGCTAGCCCCCACGCTCCATCTCCCCAGCAGCAGCAGCAGCAGCAGCAGCTTCATTTTCGGCAGGAGAATGCGGCAGCTGCAGTACGCGGGTCCCTTCCCCAGCGGCTGCGGTCTGGACCACTCCGAAGCTCATATAAAGCTAGTCGATTGATGAGTCCTGCGCTTCATTCGTGCTACTCCCGCGCACCGTGCGAGATCATCGCCGTGTTTGATCCTGTCACACGCAGCAGGTTAGAGTGCGATTGGGCACAGCTCTCTGGATCGTCTGGTTGATTTAATCTTCTTTCTTTTCTATCCCCGCACACACACGCACACACACAAACACATACAGTCGAGACAGTTTGCCGTGGTGATCAGTTCGGTGATCGTGATAACGCTGGGCACTAGTGACGTTAAGTGAAGTGACGTTTGAAACGGTTTCGAGACATCTGGACCACTAGTGAGGCCAGAGTACAGAAGAGTGCGATAGTGTGGGGGATCCCTGTTGGACTTTGTGATACGGTAGCGGCGGCATCCATCAGTGCTCTCCAGTTCCCCGTTTCGAACAAAGACGCTACAAATCGATCGTCGTGATACAGACATGGTGAGTGTTCTCCAGTTACGCGCCTTCTGCTTCCGGGAGGGAGTTAGTCGTGAGTTCTTTTGAAAGATCACCATTCGGAAATGAGCACGATACGTCTGGGCAGGCAGTCGGGAGGTTAATCGTTGCATTGTGAGCATGTACTCCGAACTTTGGCTCTGTAAGGCACGCTGGGAGAAAGGAACATTTCAATGCCGGGCGAAAGTGCCAGATGGGCGCATTTCGTTCGTTATGCAATGGGCAGGAAAGATCACCGCTCGGAAGGTTTGGAGCCACCAGCCGAGGGCCACCTTCTTCGTTTGCTATAAATCATCGATTGTTCTGCCCGGTTGCGAATCGATCATCGTGCTCACATGAGTGATGCGGGCCGTACTGCTGCATCCTGCAATAGTATGCCGCCCCGAAAAAAAACCGCGTTGCGCTTTAACATCGGCCCGGGTAATGACGATTATGTGACGATCCCGACGAGAGACCCGTTCGAGACCCGGTTCGGTCGTGTAGAAGCGCATCATCGGCCGGTGCTTGGATGCGTGTCGCGGTGAAAGGGAAAACTTCTCGAGGTGAGGCTAATGTGCGTGAATGACCGTTTTTGGAGCTGGGGCTGTGGGCCGGGAAGCGAATTTTCCCATTAGCGGCCTACGGCGACCGGCGCCCGGGAAGCGAAAGGGGTGGCTGCTTTGGCCGCAATCTGACAGCACACCGACCGGTGATGGATCCATTCTCCGGGGTTACAGAAGGGGGTTAGGAAATGCACTATCGAACGAACCCGCACGAAGTCACAATTTGTAACATTGTTCTGTCGGCGCGCGTGAGGCGGGTTTGGGAAGAAAGTTACATAAATCGAACCGAGCTGGGTTTTTATCACAAAAAATCAGAAGGTTTGGGGTGTACATTTTCGGAGCTAATTGGATGCGGCGGGAATAAGATGGCGATAGAATCTTCGTGACTGCGTGAAGAAACTTCACCTCACTTCGGGATACCCCGGGTGTGGTGTTGAAATATGACGCGCCGTAAAGAGCGCCTAATAAAGATATTAATCGAACGTCATTGTCATGGTGCAATGCCACCCGCAGCCTTGGAACGAACCCGTAATCATGGTCGTGGGCCCGAAACTCGCGCCGGGCAATTAGTACGGCGAGATAATGAACGGAGAAGATCGCGATCGAGCGGCCGGCAGCGCGGTAATTAAATCATGTTTTCCATTAAAACTGCACTGATTTTATTATGTGTTTTTGTTTTTCGTTGGAATTCGGTCGGCTTGGAGATAATGACATTATTAGATCCGATCTCAACATCACGACTGGTGCGCTAGGCTAGAGACAAGGCTAAACATCGCACCTGGAGCGTTCGCACAGTCTATTTTCGGTGCGCCAGGAAATCGAACCGTTGACCGACTTGTTCGGTGACCGACCAAAACAACACGACACAAATGTCAGCAACCCGAACAAGTGAGGCGCGCGCGAGCCGGAAAGGTCACGCTGGTTACGGCGGGATGCGAGATACGCGATCGGGAGTGTTGCGGCTCGGCCGGGAAGTTGCGAATCCGGGGCGTGCAGAAACGCATCGTTCCTAACCTCAAAGCACGCCCATAACAAGCGGCCATTCAGATATCCGGCGTGAAGAGGTTGGACGGTGTATTACACAATATGCACGCCGGGGACGGCCAAGAAATCGAGAGTGAAGACGATCTTTAACCGTTTTAGAAACCTACTTTCCAAACGGTGATCATGCATCGGGCGCCGTTGGTGGTTTTGTGGGTTTTGCTTTCGTGCGGATGCTGATTTGTGTATCGGCCGGCCAATCGGACACTCATTCGGTGAGTCAGTCAGTCGGTCAGCCAGGGTAAACCTGCTTTGCCCCCTATCTTAATGACGTGCCAATTGGACGTGGTAAGCGGTGAACAACCCTGGCTCCCGGTACTTCAGAAATACTTGAGAGCACACACACACACGTTGACGACGACGTCTTCGTTGTCGTCATGAGTGTCTTCTCTGCTGGTTGGCAGCAGCTCCTGCTTGTCTGTCACACCGCGACAGAGCCTACTGTGGGTTGATTTAATTCGATTTACAGCCACCTGTTTATATCACCGCGTTGCGATCTTTATTGTGTGAGGAGACACGAGAGCTTCTGCAGAAGAATAAGGATTTTTGCATCTTTTTTGCGCTTAATCGAGGTAGGCTGGAGGTGAGTCCAAGTCAGCAGGCTGACACGAACGAACTGGAGAGAGAGATAGGGAGCATCGAAGATTGAAGATGAGCAGTTAATTGTGGTGAAAGGCATCTTCACCTAAAAATAAAACATGCTGGAGATGTTGCGTTTTTTGTGTGTGCTATTGGAGAGAAGATGCAATCTTCTCCGTGTCGTCTTTCGACTGCGGGGGGCTCGATCGATGGAGTTACACAATGTGACAAACGCTCGGTACAATGATAAATGCTGCCCCGATGGCTTTCCGAAACTGGTTTCTGCGCTCCCACCAATCGTTGATAGATAATGCTCGTACCTCGCAGCCTGACCCTCTGTTCTGTTTTCTAGATGTGGAAGCTTCTCATACTTGCCGGCTGCCTCGTGGCCGGTGGCCTTGCCCGGCCGGACGTATCGCATCTGCTGAAGAAGCCGAGCGGTGACAAGCAGAAGCGCCAGAACTTCATCAGTACCTCCGTGACGGCCGATGGGAACGGCGCGGTGAAGACGGAAATTAGGACCGGTGACGCAGCGAATGTTGACGTGCTGCTGCCGCAGCTGGGATTGTTCCCACTGCAGGACAACCAGCCGGCCCCGTTCCGGCGGGTGGAGGAGCGGCCCGGGTACGACTACCAGAAGCCGGACTTTCCGCTCGACGTCCATCCGGACTCGAATCTAGTCAGTCCCGTATCGACGCAGGCCCCGGAGTACCTGCCGCCGCAGGATGGCGAGGAGTCGTCCAACGTTGACAACTACGCTCCACCGAGTACGACTGCTAGCACAACGACTACTACGACTACTACCACCACCACCACAACTCCAGCTCCATACACGAGTGGCGTCTCGACGACTCAGCAACAGTTCGACAACGACGACGGTTACGGCTACAAAAAGCCCGAAGTAATGCTCCCAACAAACATCAACGAAGTCATCGGGGAGGCGAACGATATCAATCTGCTCGCGACGACCACCGTCGCAACCACGACCACCACGGCGAAGAACTCGCTCGAGTACCTTCCACCGAAGCCGCTTCCGGATCTGGTGCTGCCCAAAGAGCCGGCGACGACGACCACAACCCAGGTGCCGTCCGCGAGCACCACGTTCCGGCAACCCGACACCAAGCTGCCGGAAGCCTCCGTCTACCCGGATGCATCGGACACGTACTCGACGGTCGTGACGCAACAGACAACCTCCACGGAGCTGCCTTCGACGTCCGCACCGGAGTACCTACCGCCGGACGGTAACACCGCTGCCGGCTTCCAGATCATTGTGCGCAGCGGACTCGACTCGGACGACGCGACGACCGCAGGAAGCACCACGAGTGGAACCAGCACGACCCTGCTCGCGGTCGAGCCAACGACAACGCTTGTGCCAGAACGCGCCCTACCCGACGCGGACAGTCTAGTGCAGCAGGAGGAGCAGGACGGGCCAGCGACCACAACCGTGCCAGCAGCCAGCAGCACCGTCACACTTCTGACCGGCGAGACACTCGATGACACTTCCTCGGTGATCGCACTGATCAATCAGATGCAGGAAACGGGTCGCGTCGCCGGGCAGGCAGACTTCGTGCCGGAGCTCAGGATCGACGACGAGCCAACGACCACGGTTGGGTCGAGTGAAGCCACTACCCTGTCGTCCACGTCCGCGCCGGCGACTTCCCTTCCAACGACCACGGATCTACCAGCGGGTGAGCAGACGGTTCAACCGGAAGCTCGATTTGGGGGTGAAGAGGAACCTACCGGGCCATCCCTGATCGATCTGCTCTCCCCGACGACAACGGGCGCGTCGGTCACCCGGAACGACACGATCACGACGTACCACCCAACGTCTTCCGCGTCATCGGAAGATGAAGCGACGACGACGATGACGCTGGTCGCCGAGTCGAGCGCCGACGAGACGGAACTCCAGTCGAGGATAGCCGACCCGAACGATGGCTACAACTACGAGGCGCCCGAGAACGGGCTCACCGTGCCGTCGTCGGTGGTGCCGTCGCACACGCTAGAAGCGGATGGCTACCACTACAAGGTCCCGTCGGTGCCGTTCCCTTAGGGGAGGTACGCGTACGCGGTTCCGCGCAGCTGCGAGGTGACCCACGGGAAGGCACGGGAGTGAGTGACACACTTTCGCACGCCATAGACACCGAAGTCGACGTCGATCTGGATCTGGACATTGGAGCCCTGGAAGCAAGAAATCTCCCTCCCATGACACGTGCACGGTTCTTCGGGTCAGTTGTCTCCGAGAAGCCTTCCCCGCCTCGATTAGCGTGGCTATTTATTACAATAGTGTGTATTAATAAAAAATAAAGGAGAGTTTTTAATGAATATTCATCACTGGTGGAGTCTTTTTTTCCAAAACTTCTATCCCTCAAGAGTACCCGCGCGATGAGCTCTTCTCACTCTGAACGCCGAGACTTGGACTCCGAGTGCGACCGTGGACCGTTTTGTTGTTTCCTCTCCTTCGGAGTTTTTGAGTACCTTGCTGCCCTGAATGTAAATATTGATTTTACACATAACTCAAGGTGTCCCATTCGCGCGCTGTACGAATTTTGCATTTCGCCTGTCATTTCGCCAGACGGTACGTACCATGATTTATTATCGTGCCTGCAAACGGTTAATGCGTAAACGACCCAGTTTAACCACAATGCCACCGCCCCAATGGGTCAACCAGTGCTTTGATGATATTTACATGCAATATCTTATTGCCCGGGCCGTTAAACCGATTACTTCACGGCGTGGCTTCTTCAGGTCAGCGGCGGACCCCAGCAAAGTCTTATCAAAACACAGGCACCGACTTAGCGCAGGCGTTGGGGTTTGGTCCGACGCGCATCTGCGCAATACTTTGATCGTACCGCGTCCGCAGTGGGCAATGTGCGCATTGTTCGAGCCGCGAGCGATCGCCCAATTAACTCCAAACGCCCTCCATTTGGCCCACGGCCCACGGTGCTTTGGGTGGAGGGCGCCAATATTATTTTCCATAACGAACGAATTCAAAGCACTCCGTCCGTCGGGCAAGACGTTCGAACAAGTACCATCCATCCTCCCAGCCGATCCGCAGCTAAACCGCAGTGGGAGGGAAAATAAAGCCACCGAAAAACGATTCGTTTTTCGTTCCTCCCCGCAGACGTTGGCAAGCCGCATTCCACACGAGCCGTCGTCGCTTCTCCCACGCCGACTTGCAGCAGCTGCAGCAGTACCAGCCGAGATGAGGAAAAATGACCGATTTCCTCACCCGTTTTACCATTCACAGGCGCGCGAAAGGGAAATGAAACGTTTTTCGGTAGGCTTAGGAGGCTTCAGATAGGTTAGACACTGCGCTAGGGTAGCGTGCCACCTGGAGCAAGCGCATGATCGTTATTTCCTAATTGCATTTAACCGAAAACTTTTTACTGCCCCCATCGGTTGCGATTACGGCTGCTCCAAAATGCAATAGAAGAGACGGAGAGTGAAGAACAAGAAGAGGACGCCGGGTTAGGTGCGAGTTAAGAAAACGAGTCGAGCTTAGAGATAAGATTTAGACACTGCATTCAATAAGGCAACAATCGGAGTATTGCGCCCACCCATCATAAACACGCACGCACGGCTCGAGCAAATGCCTTCTTGGACGGATCTCGTACCGGATCCTGCACGCCGCTCATCCTATCTCCCCAGGCACGGCCTACTGCGATCAGGACCGGTTGGGAGGTTCGTGTGCGTTGACTAATCACGCACAGAGCAGGCGCCAATTTAATTTATCTTAATCACCAACCAAATCCAACCTCGCTACTTGACCGGTTCTCCAAAATCCGGTTCGGCTGGTGGCACGCAATCCGCGCGTACTTGCGGACAATTGTTCGTTTGCTGCATCTTCTCACGCAATCGGGCCATATCGTAGAGTTTAGAGCCGATGCAGCTGCTCTTCTTGCAGGAATGTATCTTACCGTGCTTTGTTGGTGTGTGTGTGTGTGCGGTTCACTTTCAATTATCTTGTTGGATGTGTACCCTGAACGATGCACGTCCAAACTACCGATCAACTACTTTATGGCTTGTGGTCACAGTGGCGCATCACGGTGGAGAACGCTTAAGCGGTACAGACACTAAAGACTTGAGCCCTTAGACAAATGATGACGTTACGTAAATCCGATGCGTCTCCTCTCGCTCGGCGGTGGTTTTCTTGCGAGCCCATCGTCCCATAAATCGTCTTCACCGCACAAACTCGAACGAAAAAAACAAAATTGAATCATTTTCACATCTTCACACCTGTCGGGAGGAGGTTTCGAGTGGCGCTGTATGAAGTTGTTCCAACAATCGTTAGGTATCAGGTGAGCCCCCCAAAAGGAGGACAGCTCAACGTGCTGTCATAATGCATCAGATGCACGGGAGTATCCGGGAGTAGCAGCATCGTCACACTATTTATTGATTAAGTTGTTCCAACCGGCGTAATGGTACGTACCTGCATGTGTACACCGTATGATCTTTAACCTACGACCCCGGGCTCACGGAGCAGCCGATGGAGCCCGAAGATAAGCGTGTCAAGCAGGTTGTAATTTGTGTCACTAACCAGCGGCGAAGCCCGGAGATCGATTATACAATTAAGTCCACCCTGCAGTCGGAGTCCCGCTGTTCGCGTCGTCGTTGAACAAGATTGGATGCAGATCGCCCCAAACAACTACTCCCCGCTTATCAAGTGGCGCCATCTGTAGTATCATTTCTTGAGCGTGCGCTTTCTTCTTCTTGCCGTGACTGATATGTAGCTCTCTGAACGTGATTATTTAAATGTCAATAAAACGAAAATTGTACGAAACGAAGACCTATCTGTGTGTTTGCTTTTGAAGGGGGGTTTCTCTCGCCTTTTCGCCTATCTTGGGGGCCATGTTGTTGTTTACATGATCGTGCACAAATTTCCCGCATTGCATAATCGCGATTTTCGTTTGCGCTAAGCGCCGAGACAGTCGCGCGAGGTGTTAAAGATTTTACTCCTTTCACAAGCAGCGAGCTGCAAATGGCAGGCTCGACGACGACGGCGGGCAAGTAGTTTTCCTCGTGGGATCCACGGTAATCCGGTGCGCCATATGTCTCCAACGGTAGCGACAACGGCGGGTGAAGATCTTGATCGCGCACTCGGGAACACAGTCGGGCGCTACCGGGTATTGTATTGCCTCAAACTGCCGATAGGGGCCAATATGGAAAATAGCTCACGTTCGGCCCGTTCGGGACGGTCGGGAAAGTCGTGCCGGCGAACGCTCCCGCCGGCCTGCTGGCGGCGGCCAATTATGATCGTGAATGGGAAAGAGATTTGTATCGGGAATTATCTTGGGATAACGATTTGGAGAGCTTTGCGACACCCGGTGGGGGTGACTCCATTGTAGCTGAAGACAAAGAAAGAACGCTGGCCATACGCGAAGGCAGCTCATGTGAGTCTGTGAAACAAACCGATTATCTGGGGGTTGGATTGAATGGTCTAGTGGATGAACGATTTTCTCCGGCCTGCCCCTAAGTAGGCCATTTAGTCGACCGCGTGTGGTCTACTTCTGGACAATGGGGCTCTCGTTACCGGCCGACTCAGGCGCCGGGCAGATGGAAAGGATGCAAAATTTGAGATCGATCGATTAGGAGCATCCTCTTCACGAGTGATTGATCGAACGAATCTTCGAAATCTTCCAGTCATTAACAGGTCCTCCAACAGAATGCACCAACACTGGGCTCAGGCTCCGTTCGCACCGGGTGGCAAAGGAATTGATGAGGCAATCGAAACCAGCGGCGGTTTGATGAATTGGAATGCGTCGTTTCCAGATAGGTACGAAGGCACCGAATTAGCTGAAGGCCACACGATCGAGGGCGTTGTGGAAGCCACCAGTCGCCACCAGGGGTTAAAGGTTCGCGTAATGAGGCGACGTGCCGGCTCCGATTCCTGTCATCAGCGAAAGAGCACTAAACGTGGGCGATTGATTGGCGGCGGTAATTGCGCTCTTGTGCAACACGCGTACTCCCTGTGTTTCTCGTCCCGGTCGTGGGAGATGGGTCGTTGTTTTCAGTTTGTTTCCATCGGAAGATTTCGTTACACGGGGTGCCGTGCCATTGGTGCGTGCTTTGAACTCCATCTCTATTACCATACCACCTTCAAACCGGCACTCCTATCAACAAATGTCATCGGGATCTTATCGGTCCCGGTGCTCCTTATCTAGCGCGGTGGCATTATCATCACATTAAGGAAAGAAATCGCATCCGACGCTTGTTCACGTTCTCCCGGTTCCACCTCTTCCGAGGCCGTCAACCTCGCTCTCACGAACGGCGAGCGACAGCATAATGGCCCACTGACCGATTTGGCGGTCAATGTCAGAACGGCTGCTGCTGCTGCTCCATTCGAGAGTGAAGTAGAGAGCGAGAGCGATCTGAGCCTATATTGAGGTTAGGCGGGTGATTCGTACTTTTGCAGCAATCCGATGCACTAGAGAGTTTTTTGTTAGAAAATATTATTTGAAACAAAAAAAAACAATGAAGTACGTAGTACAAATTACAAGCCACACAGAGAGTCACCAAAAAAGCGATCACCATTAAGTAGAATCCTTATTTCTTATATATATATGTACTTATACATAATATATGTGATTGATTATTATGTTAATAAACATAAATTTACTTACTTGAAAACCGTTTTGAGATATCAATAATATGTTTTAAGGTATCTGGAAGTGAAACCTAGTTGTAAAACGCACTGTATTATGCTCTTCTCTTCGCAAGGTGAGTGCTCTGGAACTGTATGATGGTAACAGTTGAACTGGTCTTGGAGAGGAAATACTGGAACTGATCACTTTTATTTTTATGCTACCCACTGTTGTACTGCCGGTTGCATACCTTAGTACAAGCTCGAATTGCATACTTTCGGGGGTAACTAAACAGTCATGTACGATTTTTAGCAATAGTTTTGATGAATTTCCTCGAGTTGAAAATAAATAACACACGTCAAACACGCTCACACCACTTTAAAAGGATATAGTTGAATATATTTGTTTGCTCTCGTGCTCTCACGCTTAGTATCTATCGATTACAAACAGTGTCACCGGTGTGCGTCGGGGTTTGAATCACCAAATACTGCTAAAAATCCAACGAATTCTACTGAATACCAACGGTACGAATAATAATTTAACCAACAAATAGTAACAAGCAAACAACAAGCAGACCCCCATCGATCACAGCGAGATTGTTAATGTTGGCTGTTGTGTAAGCGGCGTATAAGCTCCCCCCTATCCTTATCGATTAGCGCGTGTAGGAGCGTGGAGCCGCGTTAAGAGAAGATGAACCGACGAGAGCAGAGAGGAAGAAGGAAGCGAGTGTTCTGCGCGTCGCACTCGGGGACGAGCAGAACGATTTAAGAAGTAACGCGATCTCGTTCGTGCCTGTCCCGCACGTGGACCTGCACAAACAGCTGTCGACTGTGTTTTGGTAACTGTATTCCACCTTTTCCCGGCGTAGCGAGTGTCAAGCTCGGTCACTGCTCGGTTGCTTAAAAGTAAGTGTAAGTGTCTTTAAACTACAAGTGAAGGAGAACACACCCATACTGCGTCCGAACAACGATTCACCTAGCATTCTAACCTAACGAGAGGGACGAAACAAAAAACACGCATCCTAGAGAGAGACAGGGCGAGCGAGAGTTCTGAAATCTTAATCCACCTCCAGCTTGCGGAAGCTGCCGATGACACCGCTGGCGATGTCCGCGTCGGTACTGTCCGCCCACGGGATCGTGCCCTTGTTGATCTCGATCTCCATCTCGTCCAGCGCCAGCACGATGTCGCGCCGCTCCTTCAGCTGCTGCTTGAACTGCGCCACCATCTCCGCCATCGGCACGCTGCCGCCGTACTCCTTCGGTAGCAGCTTCGGGTTGATCTTGCTCCGCAGCTCGTCGAAGCCCCGGTGCACGAAGACGCGGTTGCGCAGCTTCTCGCTCAGCACCGACAGGATGAACTCGGACAGCTTGTTCGCGAACGAGGGCAGGTTGACGAAGTGGTTCTCCTTCTGGCGCATCGGCAGCGAGTTCTGCACGCAGTGCGCCAGGTTGCGGATGTCCGTGAACGACCAGATGCTCAGGAAGCCGATGTTCAGGTCCGAGTCGTCGGTCACGTGGATGTACCCGGAGATCTGTGACTCTTCCTCGTCCTGCAGCGCCTCCAGCACCATCGAGTGGATCTTGATCAGCTGGGCCGAGGTGAACCGGCTCGTGTCGAACTTGCCCGCGTTCGAGAAGATGATCTTGCGGCCGTGCTCGTCGCGCTCCGGCAGCGGGAACAGGTACCCGCTGTCGATGATCGCCTCCAGGTCCGGGTCGTTGATGTCCAGCTTGAAGAACCAGTGCGGGTAGACCTGCCGGATCGTCAGGTACTTCTCCAGCATCTCCGTCGCGGCCGGTATCGAGAACTTCTTCGTGCGCAGAAAGCGCAACAGGAACGGGGCGTCCGTGCGGCACTTCCGGATCAGCGGATGCTTTGCGATCCACTCGCGGAACTGCTTCAGTGCGTTCTCCCGCATGTCGTCGTCCTCGCGCAGCTCGTCCTGGGCCATAATTTTGAACTTGTCCGGCAGGTCGAAGCTGTACGGTGCGTAGCTTTCGGGGGCTTTATTGAGGTCGATTTTACCAGTCACTAGTACAAACAGATAGAGAGAGGATAGTCGATCAGTATAGGTAAGTTTTGTCATTACATTGCTCAACCTTGAAATGACGTGAGTATATAAAAACTTTCTCCCGTTATTGCGGACTATTACGACTCCAAGTATTCCAAGGCAGGTGGAGACGTTATTTACCACTCCATTTGGGGCTACTAAATTGTTCGATTGTTTGCTATGCACATTGTGCTGCTTATGGTCAGGGTGAGACTGATAATCACATGGAGGCGCTAATTGTAGAACCATCGTACGATCAAAACCCATGCGCATCCGTTATCAGACGTGTTTCGTAATCGTTGACTCTCTTGCATACCATCACACTCACTCTTTTATCAGTCTGTCGCCGAATTGGTATTGAGTAATAGCTTGATGGATACTAATCGTCGTAGTCAATGTCAAAGCTCGATTTGAGTCAACCGTTTGGAATAATTAGTTCAAAAAGGGCCACCAATGCGTTCTAGATGCGCGATAATGATCTGTAGCTGAAAGGCGTCCGTTACGTTTTCGGTCATGGCTAGCTTGACTAGATGATCCACTTACGGCGGAACACTACAAATGTGTGACGTGCGAGTGAGTGAGATGGTGAGCAGATGGTGAGCCACTGTCAGTAGGCAAATGTTAGTAGACACACGCACACATCGCCACTGTTACGTCAATGATCGGCTGAGTTGGACCGATAGCAAATTCGAACCGGTTTAACCGGGTGTGTTTGTGTGCGCTGGAACCGCGTCGTGCTGTGACGGATCCATTCTCTCCGTTGTGTGCGAGGTTATGCCAGTGTGTTGGCAGGCAAAACACAAAACTTTCTTTTTCATTCCGGACTGTTCCGAGATGGAGTTGTGGGATGCGTTAAGCACACAGAGAAACGAGGCTTGGAGCCGGTCGATGTTTGGAGGACCCTTTTTTGGGAGCAGCGAGGTGACTAATGCTCTGTTGCGATTCCAACACCGTCCGTAACGGCTTGCTCAATTTTCGAGAGAAGGTCGAATGGTGCAAAAAAATGGCACAACGACACCCGGGTTTCAAGGCACACTGCGATTACCGCACCAAATGTCAGCGGATGAAGTTTAGCAGAGTTTTTTTTTGCGACAGCCATTAGGAGCAATAAAAAGCAGAAGCGTTGGAGATCATTAAAATAATATATCAACTGAAAAAAAACCCATCAAATCAGACCCAATGCAGTCATCTGCATCGAATAAGTTTGATAACAATCGCATGCGTTAATGGCTACCCGTCCGTTGGAAGGTGTGAGTAGGAGCGGCATCTACGTAAAACAATTAACATTTCGCGTACTTCCTATCAGCACGCTCAGTGAATCGTCCTCACCGGAGCTACCGGAATAGGAATAAAAACGTGCTTTGTGTGTAGGCGGTGGCAATTAAAAAATGCTTTCTAAAAGTATTACAGGCATGTCAGACCCTCAGCAAAAAAAAAACAGCAGAGTTATTAACAGCAAGAAACAATGCCCCGTTACACAGGATTTGGTTGCGCAGGTAATGAAAGCAAATAAAATGGCAGCCAACAGCAACAACCATTTCCTTGTCCGACCGGCCAAACATGGCGACGTGATTAACATTCATGCTGGACGTTGAGGTGTTGCTTCCGTGACTCAGAGACACGTGACCGCTGTAAAACAAGGGAACGCACTTTTTGCTTCTCATTTGCTTTCCGTTCCGAACATGTTCCGAACGCAAAGGGGATGTCTTGTGAAACATTTTTGGAGCTGAAGTCTTCAAGTCCGTGGAGCAGGATGTCCGGACTGGATCGAGCATCGTCAGAAGATTTCCAAGAGAAATCCACCGTCGCGCATATATAGGTCGAACGGTAGAAGACGCAAAACGGTGCTCCCGAACGAAACGGAAGAAAAGTTCAACAAACTCGCGACACCGCAACTAACCTACATTTTTCCCTCGCTCCAGATGTGCCCCCGGAGGGTAGCAGTTCTTGAAAGTGAGATCTTGCATGTCCCGCAAAGCTGCACTAACCCCCAACAGGGGTCAATGTGCAGGTCGCCGTGATGCCGTTTACCGTTCCGTTTCCTTTCGTTCGTTCGCGAACCGGTTTATCGACCGGCGGGAAAATCGCGTCGAACCTGGCGTTGCGGATCTTCGGCACAAGAACAAACGTGTGCATGGAAAGTGTTAACAACAGCAGCAAAGAAAAGAAGACATCTTCTGGCATCTTTGTCGCCAACAGTAAGCATCTGTGCCCCGTTGTACCCCGGTGCAGACGGTGCTGCACCCCATGCAGGCAAAAGAGAAAGTTTTCATCACGATCACCCTTTTTTGTGAAGTTTTTCGCCCCCTGTATTGCCTGCGCCGTGTTTGTCTTCTTCACGGTGAAGTCGGTACGATCGCACCGTGCTCTCGGTTTCTGTTTCCTCCCGGGCGCACGGTTTCACCCCGCGTGTGTGAAGAGCGGAGAAAGAAACAAAGCGGACGCAGCCTTTCGGAGGAGAACTCCACTGCCGCTGGAGCCGCTATTAGACGTAGAAATCCGGTATCTACTGGTACACAGGCGCCATTTTCGGGGGAGGTTATGAGTTTTTGCTGGCCCGCAGCACACAAATTGGACCACGCAGCCGAAAAACCCAGTTAACTCTTGATGAGATTGGTTGTGGGCTTCACTGCTCCCTCTTGCGGTTTGGCTGGGATGTGATGTGCTAGTTTTTGAGTTATTAGGTTTTTCCACCGACGGAAACCGCCTCTTTCAATTTTGGGGCATTGCGGTTTTCAAGCGGAGAGCATAATGGCGGACTCGGACTAATTTTTCAGCAAATTTTGAGCGTAAAGTGTGCGGTTATATTTTAGGTGGGAGCAATTTCAAGTGGTGTACTATGAGCTGGCAGGTTTATGGTTATATAGGTGCTTAATAACTCTTGCAATTATTGTCACACTAATGATCCAACTACGGCTCTAATGTCCTAAAACGGTGGAACGCTTTGACGTTATCAGCTACAATCAATAACTAATGCCCACCACCGCCTCCAAAACGCCAGTAATTGAAACCCGGAGCCGGAAACTGGTCAACCACCTGTGAAAAATCACGATAACGACCTGCCCTTGTTGGGCGACGACCTCGACATTCGTCGTCCGGCTCGGAGCCGAAATCCGGCTGTGACTTTGTGACGTAAACGTCACCGAACGCGCGTTTATCGCGCCCATTTCTCGTTCTCAGGTTATCCAGCTTGAAACCGGGCGAAACGATCGCCGAAGGTGCGACATCGGGAAGAAGTTGGTGGAGCTTCAGCGGTCACCACACCCAACACGGGTCGGTACACGGTGCGTGTGCGAGATTAGCATTCAATGTCTAGGTGAGCTGCTGCTGGGAAGACCCTTTTCGGTCATGCCATTTAGTTTCGGAGTGGCTCAATTCACACCTCTCGAAGAGGTATTGTGTACCGAGCGGGCACAGGTGCCCTTTGTGTGCTTCGCTTATCGCTTGAAGGTTTATTTGCTGTCACTTTGGAGAAGAATGACAGGGAGCAGCCTTTCCCTTAAGCTTACTTCTCTTAGATTCGTTGCCATTAAGTACACAACCTAACTAGCAGAAGTTGGTGCTGAGATACTGTCAAAAATCCGTTCCCGTATCGAGGGGATTGTCGGTTTGGGTATGAAATCCGGTTTTACTTTGAAACGATCGCCTTTCTTTGACGTCACTACCCTCAAGAATCTATCCCCAGCAACTCCAACTCACTTTTTGTGCGTCAGTACTGCTGCTAATCCGTGTATGAAACTTCCAAAACTTTCGGTGGGAAACTTGTCGTTGCCTCCGGTGCTCGTGCTGTCGGTCGGTTCGGTAGTGTCGATCGCGATGCCTCTGCACCAATTCTTCGGTTGGAGAAATTTGGCCCAACGCACACGCACACCGAACAAACCACACTCACAGCGCACACTTCACACGGGGTTGATTTCGGGAATTAGGGAGGCCTGGAGGAGGGATACCCGGCGCGAACGAACGGGTGTTCGAGGTGGGGGGAGGGCTTTTTGGTTTGTTTTTGACAGGACACACTGTGCTGGAACACACTTCCGAATTCCGAGACGGATCAAAGCAGACTGTGGCCGTGCGTACTGGTCGTGGCGGCAGATACTCTCCTGCTGGACCGGTAGCGGCTGTGGCCTACGAAACCACCCCGCGTGGAGCGAGAGAGAAGAAAGAGAGAGAGAGAGAGAGAGAGAGGTAGACAGAGAGCGAGAGCGAAACGTGCTCGATTGGGGCATACCAACACAGCGTGTCAGTGCAGATGTGATCGTTCGGAATGGAGGACCACGCACACACCTAAGCAACCGTTGGGAAAAGAAGGGGGCTCGGGTAACTTTCGCTACGAGATCGGCAGTGCGCGTAGGCTTGGGACAGTTGAAAGCACGTGCTGCTTACAAAAATAGTGTCTTTTTTTATGTACAAAAAAAATATTTTTCTTAGGTTCGCTCCCGAGGTTCGTCGCTTTCCGCGTCGTTGTAGTCTTTCGTCGCCAGCCAGGGCACGGAGTGAATAAAAGCTTTCTTTAATTGGTAAAATCAGTGGATGATTACGCTCAAATCATAATTAAAACGGTTCCACGTGCGTGCGTTTCATTCGGTCGAGCGATTTTAAACTTCAAAAATGATCAATAAATGCATCTTGCGTACGCCCATTCGGGAAAGCGAAGATTGACCTACGGATTACGGTGTAGAGCGGGTGGAAACAAATCATAGCTTTATCAATCGAACCTAATGGAAAATAAATCCAACTCACCTTCCAACCGGTACTCAGCGATGCGGAGAGGGCCGCGTTTGCTGTTCCTAAGCAAGAGGCTGCTTTTTCCGGTGCCTCTCTTCTTCGCACGCACCGGCGAAAGTGCGCGCAAGATCATGGTAAAGGTTAAGGACCTTAACCTAAATCGGGAGCACGAGGAAGTTCGTACGTAGCGGCGGCGTACCCGTTCGAACCGGCACTTCCCGAAGGAAAAGTGCGCCGAGCGAACGTGGCGAACGTGCGGCGGTCGGGAAAACCGGTACGAACCGTCGGCCAACGCACGCACGGTTGGCGTTTGGGTCGTTGAACGGCGAAAGTTGCGTCGTTGCGTCGTCACGCGAGCCAGAGGGGAAAAAGGAAACGAGCAAAAGAACGCGCTTTGTACGCGCACTCGCTGGGCGTAGGGCTCTTTATCACCCCATTCGGTGTTGCGTGTGTTTGTGTTGCAATTTTCCTCCCATGAAGGTGTGCTGCTGTGTCGGTAGTGTTGGGAAATTTCACTTTCGTTTCGAAAGGGCAGCATGTTTGCGGTTTTGCGGGGTTCCGCACAATGATCCTCTCACTTTCGAACGCGAAGTGTGGTGAGAGATCTCGTATGCAGCAGTCGCAGAAAGGGAAGAAGTTTTTTTTTCTTGTGAGCTGATGCTCATTTTGGTTCTGAAGCGTTTTTTTGCTTTGTGTACACCTTTGTTTTTGCTCATGACTTTTAACCGAAGGGTTGAACGCGACCAGGAAATGGAAAGTAATGATCGATATAGGTGCAGAAGGATACAAAAACAGCCAGCCCTAATGGCGAACCCAAAAAAGCGTCATTTGTAAAAGACAAGAAATAGAATAGATGATCGTTAGGTTCGAATCCATTAACACGGTCTCCATCGAGAAATAAACAATGCAAAAAATGAGATTATATGCACAGGTTACTTAATCATAACGAAGTATAATATACATAGTATAATATACATATTTAAATTCGTAAGACAGTATCGTAAGACAATAATACTTGTTGATTGAGCAATTTAATTAATCAATATTTTGTCAGAATGCGGTTGGGGTTATCGGCAAGAAGAAATCATAGAGGACTAAATACATTAAGTAATTGTGAAATGAAACATATTATTGTAACAGCTTAATTTGCTAGCTTAACATAATTCTTCTATGCATTTAGTCAATAAAAAATCAAACAATATAAAAAACACCGAACTTATTAGCACACCTAACGTCGATTCCGATGTTTTCGATGTTTCACAATGGTCGAGCGTATGGTCATGCATTCGATGATATTTACTGCACGGTGTTCAAACGTGTTTTCATGATCGTTAATTCGTTTTCTATCACATTGTGTGTGTTTTTTAAGTTAAACTACATTATTTCTTAATCGTAATTATATATCATTTGTTGGTAACAAACAATACACCATTCAGGGTTGTCTTCTTAAAAAATATTCAGTTCAAAAAGAATCTGTTTGGATTATGCAACGTTTTAACGAAACGTTTGATGTGATTCCGTGTATAACTTTAAGATAAATAATCATATCTGAGAAGATCAAACTCTGATATTCAACAAGCTGTAAATTGATATTTTTACTCATGTTCCTTATCAAATCATCTTAGAAACGACTTGGCCTCGTCGCTTTCATAAATTCTAATTGAGTGCTGAAACCATCAGACCCACTTTCCGATCCCACTTCTCGAAGCCGTGCTGCATCAATTAGCGGCTGCCGGTTGCGTTCTGGAGAAAATTCAGGTTGAGGCAAACGGCCAAACCGCTCCGTTGCCCCACCGCGAACGAAACCGCGCTCGCAATCGCGATCAGTAGGCCTAGGCGCCATCGCCGCTTAGAACACACGCAGCGGTGCATGTGTGCGAACGCAGGTTCCCTTTCTCCACTCGCGCCCAGAACGGGCTGCTGCCGCTGTGTGGCGAACGGATTAAAGGGCGCTTCTCGTGTGAATAACCCCGATTGGGGCGCAGCGTGCTACCGTGGCCATGGCTTGGAAAATGACCAATCACCGACAGCGACCGACCGACCGACGGCCCGACGGACGAGCCGCTCGAACCTGTTTGGTGGCTTTTCACCGTTGTGGTTGCGCGGAGCGGTTTCGCTTGGCTCAGGGTGGACCGGTGTGTTCACGTCACGGTTTTTAGAGTCGTGGGTAGGCATGTTTTGGGGTTTGACTTTTTTTTTTTGTTATTTCGGACCCGGCCCGATGAGCCAGGAGTCGTCCTTGTCCTCCGAGGGGCCCGAGCTAAGGTTGCCCACGTCCGCGGATTCGATAAGGAGCCGGTCGACCTTCTGCTGGGTGGCGTCGAAAAAGGGTCCACCCGGTGGACGGGGCCTTAGCTCTCGGCGAAAGCGCGGTGCCATAATGGATGTCGCGTGTGCAGGAAGTCACACTGGAATTACGCAACGGATCGGCAACACACTCCGCCCGAGCAAAGCCATTAAAGCGAGGTTCGCTTCGCAGCGCTGGCGCTATATGGTAGTTGGTGGTGGAGATGTGGTTTGCTGCAATTTCTTTATTATGATCTTCACGACAGCCCATTGATGTCGTTCGCGCACCTGCCTACCTGTCGATGCCTTATCAGCCGTTGCCAGTATAGGCAGTGCTGGAGCGATGCCACCTTCCCACACGCATGCGCCAAGAGACCAATTTCTTTCAGCCACTCGAATGAGTAGATCGTTGTCACGTCGAACTCGTAACCACACGGTGTGTGTGTGTGTTTGTCTCGTTTTGCTTCATCCATTTTATTCGTATTCCAAGTATGATTTACTGTAACGTACATCTGCTCGTTCCTGTGTCTGCACCGAGCTTGGGTCGGAGTCGTTCGGGCTTTGATAGCAATTAGGACTGTGGATCGTTGCGCAACGTATGCCTACTACTGCTACTACAGTCCGTAACATAACTATACGACCACCGTATCTTATGATCTGCAGTGTACATCCATTATATATGCATTGAACGGTTATTCATACAGCAGTATGACAAGAAATAATTGAAGCCAAAACCTGGGATAAGTAATCATATAGTAAAGTTTCGGGGAGTTTTTTGTACACGACGAAAAAACATTAAACAATGTTTGTAGAAACGTTCAAAAACTATACAGAGACGAGTTTTTTCTTTGTCATAGCTTACTAGAACAACACTTTTATCCATCTCTTCAAATTTTTGTTTTATTCTCAAAATACAAGTGGTGGTGTAGTTATGTTATGGACTGTATTACGACTACTATTACTCCTACTACTACTACTACTACTACGAGGCAGCCAGCCAGCTAGCGTGCTTGTGGTGTTGCTGTCTGTCGTAATACCAACAGTCCCCGTGTCCCAATTTGGAGTTGTCAACGGCGTACGGGCAAAGAAAAACAGAGCGTTTTACGAAGAAGAGTAAAACAAAATCACAGTTGTCACAGGTGTTGCCGGAGCGGAGAAAGTGGTGCGTAGTAGGCGCATGACCTCCTGCCCGTTTACAAGGTGCGGTTGAGGTGTTGCCGGGTCACATTGCTGCTCGGAGCAAATAGGATCATCTCTACAGATCTATTTGACGGATGCGTTGCGATGTACGTCGAATCAAGCTGGGCTGGTAAATTATTAACACACGATTAGATACACGTCTCCCAACCAACAGTGTTCCCAAAATGTCTATTAGAGCTGAAGTGAGCGTTCCGCCTTTATATCACTAGCAAGCATAGCGGGTATACCACGGAAATATAATACAATCTTCTTATCGTCCTATCCGCAAGCGCACACACGCGAAGCCGGTGCGCGCACTAATCAACCTCCAGCTTGCGGAAGCTGCCGATCATGCCCGCGTCCAGATCCCGGCGGCACGAGTCCGCACAGTGGCCCGGCAGCTTCGACAGCTCGATGTGCATCTCGTCCATCGCCAGCAGCTGGGCGCGCTTCCGACGGCAGCGCTCCTTAAACTGCGCCACCATCTCCGCCAGCGGCACGGTGCCGCCGTACTCCTTGGGCAGTATCTTGCGGTTCATCTTGCCGGCGAAGTCCTCGACGGTGCGGAACAGCTGGAAACGGACGGAAAGAGAGAGAGAGAGAGAGGGGTTGTGAGACAAGGGCGGGGTGACGCGACCGAAACCAGTTTGTTTGTTGATGTCAGCTTCAAATGCAAATCGACGGTGTCCGGCTCCGCCTCCGCACAAACTGGTCACGCAGGATCGCCTGGCGGTGGGACACAAATCCTTCGGCACCGGTGAAGGTTACCGACAGACGGACGGGTTGGTTTGCCGAAATTTTACGCCAAACTGGTGATAGTGACCCTGGGCCGAAGCCGTCGTGGTCGTATCGCCGTGATCAATGGCTGCCTCTGCCACTCGACCTTTCCGATCGATATGTTAGTGCGCTCCATGACGCAGGTCGGAGTTTTAGCGTTTTTTGTTGTTGTTGCAGTCCTCGCTTTAAGAGGTACTACGTTGAACGTATTTTGATGGAGTTTGATGAGAGGCCATGGGATCGTGCTACTTACGTTGATTCTTTTGCGCAGCTTATCACTCAACAGCGAGACGCAGAACTCCAGCAGTGTCGCGGCCGTCGAAGGCATCCCGATCAGGTTGAAGGCGTTGATGCGGCTCGGCACGCCGTTCTGTATGCAGTCGGCCACCTTCTTGATGTCCACCAGGGACCACATGCCCATCAGCTTCATCGACAGCTCGCGCTCGTCCACGCAGTGCACGTAGCCGCAGATCTGCGACTGCTCGTCGTCCGCCAGGACCTCCTGCACGAGAAAGTGGACGCGCGCCAGCAGCGCCGACGACACGCGGCTCAGATCCAGGTTCCCGGCCACGGACAGGATCACCTGCCGGCCGTGGTCGTCCCGCTCGAGCAGCGGCACGATGTAGCCCCCGTCGATGATGGCCGCAATCTCCGGATCGTCGATGTCCATCCGCTCGAACCAGGCCGAGTTGGTCTGGCGTATCGTCAGGTACCGCTCCAGCATGGCGCACGCCTGCGGGATCGAGTACTTCTTCGTGCGCAGGAAGCGCAGCAGGAACAGTGCGTCGGTGCGGCAGCGCTTGATGTGCGGACTCTTGGCGATGAACTCGCGCATCTGTGCCAGACCCTGCGAGCGCAGCTGCTCGTCCTCGCGCAGCTCCGATTTGGCCGTCTTGCGGAGTTTGTCCGTCAGCTCCCAGCTGTACTGCTGGTAGCTGGCCGGGCTCGTGCCGTTGCTGTAGACCGTCGCGTCGTTGTCCATCGTTGTCCCGGCTGCGTGCGCTAGGGAAGATATCGAACGGGGAGGGAAGATATAAATAACCGACCGCTGACTCCAACGGCCCATCGGCCGGGTGACCTTCCAAAGGGATCGAATATGAGCAGTACTGTAAACAAACGAGCACACACGACCATGGACGTATTGGAACATCGGATCGATATTAACGATTGCATAAAACTCTTTGCATCAGTATTGAATTGAATGGACCATTTCGGGATGCAATTAAACGTGTTGGGGCACTCGGAGATCTTGCCGCCAAAGGCAAATATTAGACCCAGATGAAGGCAGGGCCGGTAGTTTATGGTGTTTGTTCCCGCGACTAAACTGTTTGTCTAAATCGGAATGGATTTGCGCCGGCTGTTATGTCCTTAGTTCTTCATCCCATGGACCTGTAACTTTAAGCCGTTCAAGCATAATTTTCTACCCGCACACGTTTGTGTTCGTCTCGTCAAGATTACTCCAAGCGGAAGTATTTTGTTTCTAGCTCCGTTTGCAAAGCGCGAAGCGGAAAAGGTTCACCACGCCGTTTCCATCCTTGTACTTGAGCACAAACAATACACGCCCCAAACGAACCGTACCTCTCTTGCTAGTGTCTGACAAATCTAAGCCTTCCTGAAATGTGAAGTGCGCACTACAACCAGTGTCTTCTTCGAAGCACAGCTCATGAACTTGACCTCGACACACAGGCGCACTGGCGCTGACTTGCGCCCGGTAGAGCCCGGGTTGGACCTTGAAACCTTCCGGCCGGCAGTTTTTCGGAGCTTGACCTTTATCTGTCGCGCCGTAGGCCACGCTATTGATATCCAAATTGGCCGTTCGATAATGAGCTGTATTGTGATGGGACGTTGCGCCGCATGTCTTAAGAGTCCATTGCAATGAGTGGTTTTGAAGGTACACGTGTCCATTTCGCAGTCCGTTTGCATGCAATAGAAACGAGTGTGTTTGTTTTTTCTCCCCCGGTGCTTATTTTCTGCACGATCGCATTGGAAAGACAACTTTTGTGATTGCAGTTCATGTGAGATCATAATTACTATAATTGGCTTGAGTTGCATGATGAATTGACTATCGGCAGACTATTGCAAGACGGGTAGTGATTGCTCTACTATCATCGATCTTGTATTGGTTAGATGATAAAGCACAGCTTGGGAAAGTGTATCCGTTTTCGGTGACACGACTAAGTCTTTATTCACAATGATGCAGGCCATGATTGTCGTCAACCACGTAACGCAAGATCTGCCATGTATCGGATTTCGGCAGACAGGGAAATACAGCAAATGGTTATTAAAAGAAGAAATAGCATGCAAGAAAATGTTGGAAAGTTTCAAAATCGTTGTAAACTACGTATAAAACTGGTACACATAGCCATGTAGGTGTCAAGATTTTCAAATTTGGAACTAAACCTTCAAAGATTGCAACATTAAGTTTATCAATTTGGGATAAGCTTGAATAGATATCTCCACCGACATCGCTCCACGGACAGCTTAATATGAAACAGAGACCACCAACGATATAACATTTTAATAATCGCTTGCTTTCTACTCTTCTTCAAGATGACCTTTTTCTGCTTTTTACGTCTCATCGTCAGTCACAAGCGCTACATCGATCGGGCAGTCAAGTCACGTTTTAACTCATTACCAAAACAGGTACCTCCCGCCGTAATACTCCGGCCGAATATTCCTCCTCGGAGAGGCGCACACTAATGAGACCTCACCGGCGTGCCAATTCCGGAGTTCTCCCATTCGACGATGGGGAAAACAACGACCGTGGCGGACGCCCGAAAAAGGAAAACCCGTCAATCCTGACGGGTTCCAGAGCTTCCCGCGCAGAATGCTTAATCACGATCGTGCTCACACCCGCAGCAAGAAGGGAACGGCTCGCGAATGAGTAATTCATCCGGACCGGATTAATGCACGCCACGGCATGGCCAGGGGGAGTGTCGTTTTTGTGCGTACCGATTCGATTCATGACTAGCTGCTCGCGCGTCGAGAAAAACAAAAACCTCTCCTCGATTCCGGCCCGGTTCGGAGTAAATCATGCGCGGGTCTATTTATAATCACGCGCGGCACGCTACTCCGGAAGAGAATTTATCTGCTTCAGTTCCCTTCCGTCCGACAAAAGCCGACCGACGTCTTTGTGGCCTATTTATTGCGGCCGGTTCGATTGAAAACATATATCCTCACCGAACTCCTGGGAGCAGGGAGCAGGAGAAAGTGGTGACGTATGGCGGCAAAGGTCAATTGAACAGGTGGAGCATGTGTGTGTGTACGGGAGTATTAGATGTAAACTGTTGCTGCGTAATAAAGGAGATAAGTGAGTGAGTGATGCGCAGCGCCAAATGGATTCTATTACATTTCGTTTAAAGGAACCCCAACAAAGCGCAGGATCATGTGTTTTTGGAGGCATATAAAGAGACGACGTCATCTCTGAGACAAACGCCAACGATGTGATTCAATCACAACAACCCTGTTCAATTGTTAGCGATTCGTTATGGCATAGGCGCCCACAGATGAAGTAGTTATGCGTGAAATTGTATTACGACATGGACAAATACGTCGCCTGGGCCGGAACGTGGACATCTGCGTAACGACTCTGTACGAAACGTTCAATTTGCACGCAACAAACGTCTTACAGGAACTTTACGCCCCAAGTTCTACTTCCTTATTGTCTTCCAACTCACCGAAGTCGATTAATTTCTATATTGTTTTTTTCTCGAACGGAGCAATTGATTGCCGTACGTTGTGACGTTAGAACTCGGGGAAAACTTGCGCCATCATGCGAGTGTTCGCACGGGGTGTTTGATGTCGATTTCGCTTTCGATTGCGAAGTACGGCGGCGGCAGGGGCCCAGCGCAGCGAATCGCCTTTCGGTGGCAAAATTGGACGGCGATGAGTCGCGCAAAGCCACATCCTTTCTTCAGGCGGCGCACGCTGGAAACTTAATCCCCGCGCGCTAGAAAAGCAGATGAAGGTGACCGAGATATGGCAGAGAGGAAGGACGTGCCCGCTGCCCACTTGCGGGACCTTGTGGGGCGGACGTGACGTTTTCGAAACAGTTCGATTTCGCCTCATCTCGTTTCGGATTAGACGTCCATCTTGTCCACACGGCTAGCTAGAACGGCGTACCGCAGGTGGGCGAAGCTAATGTTTCTTCGCGTCGGTAATTAATTCTTGCGAAATACAACGGAATGGATCGTTTGTGTGTTGAAGATGTACAATAGAGCGGCATGAGATTACAACGTAAAGTGATAGGAAATAGGTGATCCATTGGACACTAGAAGAACCAGCACGCGCTGGACGTATTCCATCACTTCACACCCCAGCAGGCGGTGGCCGAAACTCGTGCTTCACTTGCCGCCATAAAATCGTCACCACTAGCAACCTGGAGCATCCATTCGTAGAGCGCGTTGCCATGGGGCAGACTGCGAATGGGTCTTTAAAAATAAAACATTCCACACGCCCGACGGTGTCGGTAAATATTGCCACTGATGTCCACACGAAACGTCGCCATCGCCACCTGTTTAATATGCGCGCGAATATTTCGCTAGCCGGTCGGAGGAACACGCGGCGTGCGTTCTTCGGTATCGGTGTCGTGAACCAGGAACCCAAAAAAGATTCCAAAACCAACCGACGCATGATAAATGATCCTGCTATTAGCCGTTGACTCAGACGTTTGGTCGGCCGGTCGGTGATAGTGACCACCTTCGAGTGGGGTAATTTATCAACGTAAATCTGACACACCCCTGTTCCAGCGGAAAGCAGACGCTGCTGATGTCGACAAAGAACGCCTCAGACAGATCGTCTCGCACGGTCCACGGTAGTGCAGTTTCTTGAACTCCCGGCTTTAGCACATGGCTACCAAAGCGAAGCAACGCGCAACATTCCGGCCTGTTTCTTTACCGATTATGCAACCGCGCGATCGCGACTAGCTGCAACCCGATCACGTCCCCGAGCGCCAACTCCAACAAAGAAGCAGATCAAACAAGCATACAGGCGGCCTCACCTCGGTGAAAGGCGTGCAGGCGTGGTGGGGCGGACCTCAAGCCTTTCGGCAATGTAGTATCAGCGGAGCATAAAAACAAAATAAAGCGTCCTGTCTCTCACCGCTCGCTCGCCAACGCTGGACCCACTCGTATGTTGCACCACAAGCGCCGTGACCAACAGCAAACCGGCCAGCGCACTGATCGATCGATTTGCCCACCAAAGTGAGCCAAACGGGCCGTGAACCGTGAAACGCCGCTGCACTAGGTGGTTAGTCAATGACGATCAATCTCCCAACATCAAGCGCCCGCCTGTGTGTGTGAATGTCGACAGCATTTGCACTAACATTTGCGGATCGGATGTGACAAAAGGTCTCTGAAAAAAAGGCCTAATCTAGCTAATGAGCACCGTCAAAGGTCACCGAGCGGTTGGGAATGTTACACACGCGCGTAGATGAAACTCTTGCCCCAGCAAGGTGACAACAGGCAACACACACTCTCCCTTTTCGGAGGATCCGTCACAAGCGCAACGGTTTGCCACTTTAGGTGTACACTCACTTTTTTTTTTGTTTGTCCCCAACTGAAGTTCGCTCCGACGTTGGTTCCCTTTTGTTTATTACTCCGGGACAGGTTTCGCAGGATGACACAAGCACCGCCGGGGCAGGATTACGTGGCGGCCACGGGAGCACGGGAGCAAACACACACACACGCACACAACGCACGCTCCACCGATTCGCGTCCACCGTTTCTGCTGCACTGCTGCTGGCGTTGGCGCACACACACGACCGTTCGGGGCCGTGGTCAACGCAGGAATTGATCGTCGAAGCGCGCAGATCGGAACGCCCGGGTAAGAGATTTGGACGGAGACGCTTGTACGATCGCGCACGTTGGAAGGGATGAAAGCGCCGGAGACAGCGCCGATCGTGTGCGGTGAGCATGATGGGGTTTCCATTTGTGAGAGTCTCAAGCGCCTTTGTTTATCTTTATTTGTTGTTACTGTTTTATTCAATTTTATATGACTTTTTTATTTATATTGTTTTTTGTTGTAAATTCTTTAATTTTTTCAGTTCATTTCATGTTGTTTTTTCTTATTTTTTCATTTTCTTATATTTTCTTTCATTGTGTTATATTTTAACTAAAACACATTGAAATTACATTTCATAACGCAAATATTAGATAACCTCTCTCTATTCAAGTCAAATGAAATGGAATTAACATGACTTACTTATCAGACGCTACAACCGTTTCGCGGTCTTGGCCTGCTGCAACAAACTCCGGAACAGCTCACGGTCGCACGCCGTAGTCAGCCATTCATTTATCCCGGCCGTTCTGGCGGAAGAATCAACGCCATCTATCCATCTCAGTCTGGGCCTACCA
>KB672490.1:4884882-4954772 GCA_000349145.1 Anopheles dirus
ATTAGCATTTGTTAGTAGGGCCGCTGGTGGTGCCACCATCAACTTGGTTTTTGCCACGTTCACCTGCAGACCGAGGTTTTCTGGCGCCTGCTCAATCCTTTGATAGGCATCCGCCACATAGGACCCTTGGACCCTGAGAGTTTTCCATCCACCTTCACCTGACATGTGACGTTGGTCATGGTCATTCTTACAAGCCTGATCAGTTTGGCCGGGATTCCAAAGGAGCTCATGGTGCTGTACAGTTTTACCCTGGCTATGCTGTCGTATGCGGCCTTGAAGTCGATGAAAAGGTGGAAGCTGTTGAGCTGATGCTCCGCCATCTTCTCAAGGATCTGCCGCATGGTGAAGATCTGGTCAGTGGTCGATCTCCCTCTTCTGAATCCTTCAACCTATCTCCCCCTATCTCGCAGTCCAACCTATCTCCCTTCTTGTATATGGGAGAGATGACACCAAGACTCCAATCACAAGGCATCGATTCGCTATCCCATACCTCAGTGACTATTTGATGAATCTCATTTGTTAGTGCTGCACCTCCATTCTTGATCAGTTCGGCTGTAATTCCGTCGGTTCCCGGTGCCTTATTGTTCTTGAGTCGACGGATGGCCTTTCGGGTTTCTTCTATGCTAGGTGGTAGTAGCTTATTGTAATCTGCTAGTGGAGCCTCTAGGTCGTCGTTAAACTGGTCGTTTAGTAGTTCATTTTCCTAGCCATACAATATCGAACACTCACTGTAGTGAGAGAAAAAAAAACACACTAAGGTTTCCCTCTCACAGCGCACAGAGCGCGCGCTCGAGAGAGTCACTAAAGTAAGGTAACTCTAGTAGGCTTTGTTTTGTTTAGACCACCATCACCACCAAGCACCTCCATCTGCAACCCAAGATTGGTTTCTCTTTCCTATGCAGCGCAATTATGTGTTCGTTCCCGGGGAAGGTCAGCACGGCATCTGACCGGCGTGCCCGGACACGTGCAGAGCCGAAACGTACCGGGTGTACAATTTCGTATGTTAGTAGTGTTTTCCTCAATGGCCGGCAGAGCACTATTCATAATTCATGAGTTTACCGAGAATCAATCAAAATTTGCCAAACGGAGCAGCGGCAAGCACGTCGTTTCGTGCATGCTATCGTTGGATGAGCGTGGTTAAGGGTTTTAGGTCCCTTCTTGGAATGGGTTGAGAGCTAGAGGGGCTTGACGACACGATCGATCGTCTCCAATTGACTGTAGGATTAGGGTAATAAAAATCTGCGCAATAAAGCTATAATAGGTTCATGACGCGCTCTATGAATAATTGTCCCTTGGATGGTACATTATATTTTGAAGAATAAAAATACCTAAGATAGATGTTCTCCTGTTTATCTTCCAATATCTCTATTCCAGGAAACTATACGATAATAGAAACACGTTTCAAACACGCTTCCGAACATCTGTTTACATTAAAGGATGAGCACCGTCCACACGGTGTCGATGCACTGTTCTCGTTACACGCTCCAAGTTGATGACGAACGATCTTCTAGCTGGTGGCAAGTAGTACCATTAATTGTAGCACGCGCTCGGGTGCGCATTTCGCAAAGGAAATGTACCGAAGTAATATTTACTGTTTGCGCTACGGATTGGCGGATCTTGCACCGGCAACAATGTTACCGCCTGGAGAGAACTGTTGTTAAGTAGATGGTGATGGCTTAAAAATGATTAGTTACACGAGGTGTTGCGGGAGTGGTGTACGATTTGCTTGAATTCGTTGTTAAATAGCACGGCTACGTTCGTTTGCGCCTGGTGGTATGCAATGTTAAAAATATAGGACTTTTTTAATTATACATTGAATGTTATTTAAGGCTTTACGAAGCTCTTATAATGGACCAACAGGCGTGTATTAGTATATTTTAGTATTGTTTTAGTTACACTACCCGTCACGAGGTGGCGCTACACATGCAACATTGCAGTGATACATGTTTCGTATGGATACTAATGCAGTTCATGTGAGTAATTTAAGTGATAGCCGTTTCCTATGGTTTTTATGGTAATTGTAACTTTTATTTGTATATTTATCACACTTTTATACTGTATATTTCGTATTTCATATTTAAAACAATATCATTCAGACTAGAGATGCGCGTTTTGAGCAAGAGCGGTACAGATGATCCGATCTTTTTGGTGAGTGAGCGAGATCCGCACAGTAAAAACGCGTGCGGCAGCTCTTCCCCATGCCATATATATATCACTTTCATTCGACTATCATTGCAAACGGCTGATCATCCGCATCCGCTCTTCCGCACGCCATAAATATCTCTTTCCTTCAACTACCATTGCAAACGATCGGTCTTCCGCGTGCGATAGCTGCGGCGACTGATCTTTTTGTCCATGATTCTCTTCGTTTATCTTATTCCTAGCCACAGTTTTTCATACACTACACCTTCGGCTACCATTGAACACAGGGGATGCAACTACTACTGTATTAGAAAGAAAATACAAAGGCTTGACTGGTTCGTTTGAGTCGTTTGGTACGTGTTGGTAGGATTGTTTCATACCATTATATGTATATACCAATGGTATGGTGCATGACGTGCTGAAGAGCTGCCGCACGCGTTCAGTTCAGTTAACTGAGCGAACTGTATCGCACCTGATCTTGAAAAAGAATCGTTTTGCCCATCTCTAATTCAGACGTTCGAGTACATGAGTAAAACAATAGCAGAGAATTGCATACTGTCAGGCGTTCCCGATGTTGTTGTTGAGATTCAATCTTCCGTTTAGTATTCTATTGTGAATTATACGTGCCTGACGTCAAAGACATGCTGCAAATATGCTCATTAAAATATTACAATTCTATTCACACAGCCTCCCGGAAATAAATCAACAAGCCAGTCGCGCATTCCAATACGTGACAAATTTCGAGTAAACATAAACAGCGATTTACATAATTGTTTCGGTGGGACTGTGCTCGTTGAGACGTGAACAGTAGTAACGCATTGTTCAAAATCAAACAGGTATATTTATTACAATTAAACACAAATTCTCCTTACAAAATACACACGCTTATTACACCCGTAGAAAAGCACACGGTTTGTAGGGTCGCCGGGCCCAACGCAATACTATGATGAAGCCGTCAACCGGCCCGTCCGACACCCTGGAAGCTTACATCGTAATACGGGCCCAAAACTACATCCTTCACACCTCGCACAAGCACGATGGTCATCCTTGGGTACAGATTATCATTTCCAGTCACATCGGCGCTGTGGGGGTTGAACACACACTCCAAACCAACCGCACGCGCCTAGCCGAATTTGAAACTGCTGCTGTTTTCTTCCCTGTCTTTCTATCGCTCTCTCTCTATAGTCTCTCACACCCGTCGTTGTTTCACCCGAGGTGCTAATTATTACCATTACGCGTAATGTCAACAGAGGGGGCTAAGGCTACCGAATTTCCGACGCACCTCAGCCGTCACGGCCGGTCCGTTACGGTGCCCGGGCCAACACAACACGAGAGCTAAATCACAGTTTAAAGGAATGCTTCTGCCATCTTCTGCTTCTTCCGGTGCCTAGTCCAGCTGCAGCTTGCGGAAGCTCCCGATCGTGCCCGTTTCGATCTCGGCCACGTGCGACTTCTTGCAGCTGTCGGGCAACTCCCGCCCGACCTCGTAGTCCATCTCGTCCAGGGCGAGCAGCTGTGGGCGGTAGACGCGGCACCGTTCCTTGAACGCCGCGATGTGCTCCTCCTTCGGGATCACGCCACCGTACTCTTGCGGGATCAGCCGCTTGTCCACCTTCTTGTGGAGATCCTCCCAGCTGCGGTGACACTGCGGAGGGAGAGCAACACTTTCACACCCCAGATCTCGTGCGACACTTCAATGCCTCCACCGTATACTCACCATGATCCGATTGCGGAGCTTCTCGTTCATAAGCGCCAGCGTGTAGTTGGCGATCTTCAACGCCAGACTCGGTGTGTTAACAAAGTGCAGCTCCTGGATCCGCATCGGGACGGCGTTGTTCAGGTACGTCGCCAGATCGCGGATGTCGTTCAGCGTCACCAGCCCCAGCATGCCCATCGTAATGCCCGACAGATCGTACACCAGCACAAAGCCCGCACACTGCACCGACGCGTCATCGTACAGTGTCTCACCGACCAGCATGTGCATCCGACAGCCGTGCCCCACGGTGTACACCTTCGGATCCAGCGTCCCAGCATCGCCGAAGATCACCGTCCGGCCGCGGGCGTCCTTCTCCAGCACCGGATAGAGGAAGCCCGCCTCGACCAGCCCACACATCTGTCGGTCCTCGATGTCCAGCCGCTTGAACCAGTGCGGATGTACGACCCGGCACGCCAGGTACCGCTCCAGCATCAGGGACGCGTTGATGAACGAGTACTTCTTCGTGCGCAGGAAGCGCAACAGGAAGCGTGCGTCCGTCCGGCAGCGCCGGATGCTCGGCTGCTTCACGATCCAGTCGCGCAGCTGCGCCAAACTCTGCTCCCGCAGGGCCGGCGTTTCGCGCAGGAAGTCCCGCGCCAGCTGCTGGCAGTGTGCGTCCAGCTCGTCGATCTCGTTGTTGTAGTGGGCGGGCGCCTTGTCGAGATTCGGCGCCGGGAGCACCGCCGCTGGCTCGTCACTGGGCATGCTTGCTTCACGGATCACTGCGTCACTGTTCCCACTGTTCACACCGCTTCCAGGAGGTAGAGGCTATAGCGCGCGCGCGAGAGGCAACCGCTCCGGACGACCGGTCGAGACGAAATGAAGCTGCGAGGTGCGCGATCGATGGTTTAATAATTAAAGATTCGGGTTTTTGCGCTCCGTGTGCGAGTGTGCGTCTGGAGTGTACTGTCCGGGGCGGGGTGTTGAAGAGGCTCGCACATGAGGGAACGCTTCTTGCCGCTGCTCGGGATACATTGAAGTCTCCACTTGACGCTGGAAAGACTGAAAATTTGTTTGATTTCTCATTGTTTTCTCTGAAAGCTTGCAGCTTGTGGCTAATTGATCATCGCTTGCAGCGATGATTGATGCAAGATGATACATGCTGCGTGTGTGTGGGCGTGCGTGTATGGAAATTTTAGAGCGAAAATTGCACATGCAATGCCCACCGGCGAGAACTATTCAGTATTATTCATGTCAGAAAGGGGATTTTCAGAGAGTTTGCATTAGCGATCGTAAATATGTTGCCACGTCAGAATGATACATGATTTGTTTGACATCTTGTGAATTGAATGAACAGGGTAACTGCAACAATTGTTGTGTATCATTGTAGAAAAAATGGAAGTTATCAAAAGAGTCATTCGAAAAACCTTCGGGAGTGTCTAAAATTATCAAGAAGTTTCACAATATCTGGAAGACTATCTATTGCATAATAACATCGTTTCTCCGTGCTTGTCAATTCCTTAACGGATCCGTACAAAATGGCGCATACAACTGTCATTTGCTGTCAAATGGGAAGCAATATTATCGCTCTTTCTAAGTAGTACTACCTGATTTTTGTATTATACAGTGCTTACCATTACTATAACGTTTGGCTCTTAAACAATGCTGTACAATTTATGCTTCATCAGAGTAAAACACGCTTTTTGGAGATAAATCTTAAACGAATCGTTTTGAAAATGACAACAATTCCCTGTACCCCCCAAAGATATTATTAAGTTAATATTTATAGAGTTCACGATATCTCGAACAAGTGACGCTGTAGTGCGTCGAGTTTGCACACCACTGTCTGCTTGTGTTCCTATTGCCTGGAACGAAAACGCGCATAACGCACTGTTTGCAATAGGAAAAATCATAATGTTTACTTCTCGGCCCGTGTAAAATCTGTTGATGACGGTTTCGTCACAGCGGCTCAAACTTTCCGGAGTTCACGTGTTTTTCCCCCGCAAATAAAAATACCATCCAATCGCGCTAATAAGTATGCACGTGCAGCACGGACGCACAGACACACGCGCGCCGCGCACAAAAGCTCAATTTCTTTTCTCCAAAATTATGCCGCGGGATTCTCCCTCCTTTTTACGCAACTTTATCCTTTCCCTTTCGACATGCGACGTCGGTTTTTTTTGTTCGTTTCGTCCTCCTCCTCTCTCGCTCTCTCTCTCCCACATGTGATCCGCATGATGGACGAATTGAGTAATCGTAAAGTGCAAGTTCTTCGTATTAGTACCGACCCAGCGGATGAGAGACAGCGATGGCAGCGATTACAAATGGACGCAAAAATAACACCACACGCCGGGGGTTATGCGCGGGGTTATTTGATGGTGGATGAATCAAATCTACCATCTGCACCGCTGATCCCGGCCCGAAGCCGCAAACTCCCAAATCCGTACGCGGTCGCGTTCAATTATTCAATTGCCAAATGCGCACACCAGCCGCGGAGAGCTTCGGAGCGACAGGCCACAGGAATAACAAAGCTTTGGGTCGTACTTTCACTGGGCCACCGGCACCATTGCAGCTCGAGAGGTTTCGACCACTCGAGATGAATATTACCGTGCCGGGGTAGTTATCCCTCCGCCGAAATGAGAAGAAAAAAAAAGCGAACCCCAAACCGAACCGTGGCGTAATACGTTCGTACGATTGATGCTCTTTCAGCCGGCCATACTTGCCCAACTGCGCTCAATTGAGCTGGCATTGCATTGTTGGGGCGCGAGGGACTGCCGCGGGCACTGGCACGAGAGAAGATGAATCTGATGGGCCGTAGGTGCGTCGGGTGTGGCCGAAGGTGTGGTATGCTTGATCAGGCGCGAGCAAATGTTGGCCGTTTTGATTGTGCGATGAGGTGTAATGTTCACTGCCTTCGCACGGGGTTCGGGTGGGATCACGGCGCTGACGGCGTAGTAACCTTAACCTCGGATAACACGGGCCGCACTATCGGGCGGCGCTATCAAACGTGGCGGAAATTGCGCACTATGTTGTCCATTACGGCAGAAGGATATCTAAGGAAGATCGCACTATGTGCGTGTTTGCGAGCAATGAAAGTGACGGTTAAGTACGAGATTAAAGCTATGTTGCTGTACACAAACGTTGGGATTATATTGTTTCGGATGGTTTGGTCGTTCCGTGGAATTCTTATGCCATTTACAACCATATGACGACATCCAAAATCTGCTTAGTACAGTTTCAACTGGGCTTTATACGAGCGGCTTGATGGTTCAGTGCTAGTGGATACGATCTTCACACGGCAAGATCAGTATCGAATCCCATCTGGGATGCTGCAACCATAAATGATCAAAGGATACAGAGAACGTGAAGAATAAAAAGAAGAAGAAGAAAAAGAAAAGAATAACATGTATGTAGTATGTTCCATTGCTCCAGCAGCGTCAGTAATTTTCTTTGAAGATAGCTTCAAAGGTGTAAATGCTGGAACTCATTGTTGTGTAATGTTTTTGTTTTTAATTTTTGCCTCCTTTTCGGATTTTGGCTTCGACTTAAGTAGCTCGGATGAGATTGGAGGAAAAACTAAAAAAAAAAACTCCTCAAAACACGTGGAGAAACGTTGAGAAACCTTGTACGGAAGTATACGAAGTGTACAAAAGCGTTAGACGTTAGTGTTTAAAGCTTTTTTCACAACCATAAATATTTGAAAATCGTGACTAAGTGTATCCCTAAATACATTTAGGGATACATTGCTAAATGTATCCCTAAATGCTTTAGTTGGTTGAGTAGATAGATTTCTGAACCACCATCTAGCATGGCCCATGTAAAGCATCGATGTACCCCTCGTATTGTACGATCATGAGCTTTAATTTGGCGGGAAGCATAGAAAGAAGCTTAAAGCTTGCGCTCATTCATGAAAAGCTCCACGTGAAAGCTATGATGGATGAGCAAAGCATGCCCGTTGCTATGCAACGAAAATATTACTGGAGTAGATTTGAATCTTTTTTGGAATATTCTTCAATAAATTGAGTTACTTTTGTTAAGAAAAGAATAAACTCATAACAAATCGATAGTCTTTAGAGACTTGTCGATTTGTTAAACATAAGACTTTTTGTGAAGATTACAACTGCATAACAAATTTTATTTCACCTAATCCAAAAACCCATTCTTATAATACTGACAGTAGAAGAAAGTGAAACCGTGTCTAGAATGCCTCGAAACAGGTTTATCGAAACAAGTCTGAATGTATTGACGTCACGTGAATCGTCATAACTGTCGTGTGCACGCACTCTTTTCTAGCCAAAACAATCGCTCAGAACCAGTTGCATAACCCAACACTCTGTAGTTCATTCTCGAAGTAGAGCCGGCTTATGATCGATGTTACGATCAGAGTTAATGGGATTTCAATGAATTGTTGCCGTGTGTTTTTTTTTCGTTTGTTTGTTCATTCTACCACAAACATTTGACATTTCGCGTCCAGCTACGTCATTCGCAACAGCGTGACTAAACAGGAATCCGCTCGCTAAACATTTCGCAGTTCTCCTTCACGGGTTTTGCGTTTGGAGGCTCAAAAGCGTTTGCGTTACTTGTCCGCAACAATCAGCATACCATCTCGGGAGATAAGATAATGTAGACCGGAGGAACAGCGTGTTAGCTTATCACATAAACACCTCCATTCTGCCAGTGCCCAGGAGGAGTTTCGGCTGCATCCAGTGGAGCCAGCGAATGCACTAATCGATGGAAAGTTTCCGGAAGCTTCCGACGGCACCGTCCGCCACGACCTCTCCAACGTCCTCGTGGACGGCCGCTTCCCGGGGATCCTTCAGGTCGATCTCCATCTCGTCCAGCTCGAGCAGGGTCGTTCTCTTCGTGGCAAGAAACTCCCGGAAGCGTTCGTTCAGGATCTTCAGCGAAGGGCCCTTCCCACCGTACTCCGCCGGCAGCAGTTCTGGTGACACCTTCAATCGCAACTGCTCCACCGTACTGTGACACTAAAATCGAAACAAAATGAAACACACGATTAGATGGCAGCCTGTCAACCTGTCAACCGCTGGAAATGATGGGTCATTATTACGTGAATGCGCGACCGAAGCTTCTCGCTCGCGAACGACAGACAGTACTTGCTGATCTGGGCCGCAAACGTGGGCACGCTGACGAAGTGATTCTCCTTCAGCCGCACCGGCACACAGTTGACGACGCTGCGCAGGTACCCGGCGAGGTTGTCCAGCGTCCAGCACGTGACGTGTGCCATCGTCATGCCACCGTTGTCGAAGATGTGCGTGAAGCCGGCAATCTGGTTCGGTTCCTCGTCGGCCAGCGCCTCCGCCACCAGCATGTTCAACCGGATCATCGTGTCCGAGTTGTAGCGCTGGGCGTCGAAGTTCCGGACGACACCGAACACCACGATCCGGCCGCTGGCGGGATCACGCCCGATCGGCAGCATACAGCACGCGTCCAGCACGGCCCGCAGATCGGCGTCGTCCGGATCGAGCCGGGCGAACCACCGGGGGTACGTCTGGCGCATCGTCAGGTAGCGCTCCAACATCTCGCACGCCCGGGCCACCGAGAACTTCTTCACGCGCAGAAACCTCAACAGGAACCGGTCGTCCGTGCGGCACCGACGGAGTCGTCCGTTCTGCCGGATCCACTCACGCATCGCGGCCAGCGAATGTTCCCGCAGGCTGTCATCTTCCCGGAGCTCGTTGGTCGCAATCTCGTCCAGCTGGGCGGCGAACTCCTCGGCGGAGCGTCCCACGCACGGGAAGAACGTTTGAACGCGCGCCATCGACGGGGTCGTGTCTGGGCGCAAACTGAGCCGCTTCTAAACTGCTCCACCACACGGGAAACGACCGGCCGCCGTTTAATAACACAGAACGCACGGTCCCTTCTCCAGCGCACCCGACACGGTCCGTCATTCGCGGGCGATTACTGAGGTTTGGTGGGTTTTTTTCCTACCCCCTGGCTTTCGTATCTGTGTGCATCGATGCTTCCCGCGGTGTGTTCTCCATGACGAGTTGTTTTGGTGGATTGATTTGGGGTTGTTCTTTTTTTTTTCGTTGTGTTGTTCTGTTACTTCATATGATCTGGCGGATTTTCGAACACAGACCCCACCAACGCTTCTCTCGGTCTGGAGATATATTTAATTGACTGGCACAGGGGAACAACTCGCACACAAGCACGCACACTCGTCATACGGCAGCAAATATTCACCTTCTAGGCGAGTGTCAATGATGTGCTGGTGTTGGCTTTATAGTTTATTTGTTTATTTTGGCCAGCACTTGGGGATGTCTCGGAGCGCGTGTCGGGGAGCAACTGGAGGCAACGCGTATCGCGAGTGGAGATCGTCTCATTGTGAATGATTGCACAGATACACGGGCGGAGCGTAGCTGCGTGTGTGCCTTGTTGTATCGCCACGAGAATTGTATCATTGTTTTGGGTCGTGGAGACACATCTGCCGGAGGAATGAATGTGCGCACGTGAAGGGTGAATCAATTAAAGCAGCCATCGAAGATTTGGCGTTATTTAGGCGAGGCGTTCATTTGGAAAAGATCGTTGCCCAATAGCAACGAAAATGAGACAAAAATAATCTACACAAAGTATATCTTGGGTGTTGGAAGCACTTTTCGACACACCCTTTCCAGGGCGGTCAAAGCAGCTCAAACATAATGTGTATTTGGCAAAATAATCCACCTCTATGTATAAAAAATGCAGCTTTTTCAAATGTATTTGTATTAGATTTGAGAGGTGTGAAAAACAATTGAAAAAAAAAACAATTAATAATAAAATTATGAAAATCGCAACAACAAAAACTTCTATATATTTTGTTTACGCTACCCGCCAACAGATGGCGCTACTCGTTCCAAGTTGTGTTGATTTTTTTTTTCGTTTGCTACTATGGTTACGTATAAGGGAATTATTGAAACATTTTTTCAATTGTGTGATTTACAAGGTATTTACTTGAAACCCCGGAAAAAATTACTCAAAGTGGCTATGTTCGTCGGGTATTTCTTAAAAAAAAATGGTCACACATATGGCTGTAGAGAACACGAGTCTAATGAGTTAGTTGATAGTAGAGTTTTGTCCGACTCGTTACATCATGCGCCACCATGCAAACATTTCCATTGCCCAACACTGTTGTTATCCCCTCACAGCAACTGCGATCGTCTACTTTAACGAACTCATAAAATCCCGGCTCGAAAACAATTAAAAGCGCGTTCGTTCCCGCCACCACGATTTGTGGAGTGATAGAAATGCGTGCATTGGGTCTGATCGATTCGAACGTGATCTTCCGCACCTGACGTTTTCCCGCGTACTGCCGTCAGGGGCGTTTCGTGTTGTCATCGATCCAATCATGCAATCACATTTTTTGGTAAGACGTGAACGTTGTCTGTCTAGGCACAAAAGCCCAAATGGATGTCCATTCATCAAAATACGAGCCGTATGAAAGCGGAGAAGGAATGTACAGCGAGTGGCATAACGAACTACTACTACAGTCGCCGTGGGCTTCGGACCGGTGCATTGTGGCAACGATCAAAACGTCAAACCTGGCTGCTGCGACATTGTGTATCAATCTTTCGTGACTCTTCTGTCTGCGTTGTAACCACGAAAGCTGGAGGAAAAAGTCGTTCGGATTCGGAGAAACCGTTCACAGGCGCAGTGAATGATTTGTTGGGCGCTGGATGTTTGGAAAGTTTTAACTCATAGTATTGATACCAACGTCTCTATCCGGGGCACCTCTCCAGGTAGGTTGTTACCTCAGACGACATTAGATGCATTTTTAATACGCGTGTATTTATTATGATTGGCCCTCAAAGGCCTTCCTCTCGTCTTACCTTAGTGGATCTACGCAAAGAAAGACAAAGTAACAGCAGAAAATGCAATGCGTAGGAGTACCCACTGCTGAACGGATGTGGCATGCCAATTGCAAATGAAGGATCTAGCCTAGTCTTACAACTAAACATAAAACGATGGTGTAACCCTACGGGACCCTAATCCTACCGATACGACCGTACAAAAAAACCAGACACAAAACGAAGATAGATAGCGTGAGGTGTGCAACTGTAAGCAGAACGGAACACTCGTTATGGATCGGGTGCGTGAGTCGCCGGGGAGGTCCTGAGAGGTCCTGAGAGTATTCTACACCACACAATTAACACAGAACGCACCGACGCGCAAGCGCAAGGCATTTCATCATCATCAGTCGATGTCCAGCTTGCGGAAGCTGCCCACCATTCCCGCATCGATACCGCCCGGCGCACAGCCGGTCTTGCTCCAGACGGTCGAAAACTTGGCCACATCGATCTCCATCTGGTCCAGCAGCTGCAGCTCCTCGCGGCTCTCCCGGATGCGCTTGCTGTAGACGTGCGTCAGCGCCTTCGGTTCCTCCTTCTCGTCGGTGTACTCGGACGGCAGGAGCGTCTTGCCCAGGTAGCTCACCGCCTCGCTGATCGTCTTGTGGAACTGTGGAGAGAAAGGCGAGAAAACACGTTCGTTACGATCTTCATTGCCTACTCGGGTGTTAGATTAGGAGCTTAGAGTTGACGCGGAAGACTACCAGCTGGTTGTTATCATTGAAAACATTGAAAAGTCACATGACCCAAACAATCTTTTTGCATGCTACAGAGTTGTTTCGGCTGTTGAAACCATCATGATCATCTTTCCAAAATCCGACCCTGGTTGGATAATGAACGGGATTCTTGCAATAGCGTCAGCTTTTACTGCTTGATTAATTCCTCTCAAAGTTACTCTAGAAATTGGTGCCCCGAATTCCAAAGGCGTGGACCTTGGCAAAACTGATCTGGCAATTTGCATTGAAGCTCTGCTGTGTTCCTCTCCGAAAGAGAGGAACAGGTTTCGTGCAGTGACTGCGCTAATTCGCAATGACCAAATCGCTTCATTAACGCGATATCGAATCTTGATGAAGAGCTGCAATCATTCAATAATGTCGGACCGCCTTAATCACGGTCGAGTACCCTGAATCACGCATCTCAAGGCTATAATCTGTCCCTTGACTCAACAATGACTGTATACCACCTGTCTCCAATGTCTGTCGCACTCGCTGCAGGGAACGCGGCAAGCTGAACGCCGTCAAAACAGCACCCACAAGCATTTCTATTTCGCCCGGCCTCAGACGGTTCGTTCATCGTTGAATTTCAAATTCATTTTCGCATACATTATGTATATTTCGTGCTGGGGGTCGTTCGCCGCGAAGCGTTTGTCGCTCACCGATTTGGCAACGGAGCACTCGCCGCCTCGCATCTTTACGGGCGGCTTTATCTTTATGATTGTCTGCTGCGGCCGTTCCCGGGGCAGCCCGTTTCACACTCACGCGTTTGGAAGAAACGGTTTCGCAAGTTTACTACATCCTAACGGCAGACGCTTTCACTCCGGACGCACACCGATCGGGCGATCGGGAACGATAGTCAAATGACATCGGTAAGGGTTCACCCAACAACAGCTTCTTATGGTGGTGAGAATTTGCAATTCACCCGGCGTAGTCTGTGGGATTAGATCGTCTACCGTATCCGCCGTTGCGTAAGACGGCTGCGCCTATTGCGCCAAACAGTGACCCACAAAAACGCCCTACGTTTGCGCGTGGCTTGGCGTCGTTCTTCTCACACTTCACTTTCCACCATTGAGTCCAACGCACCACGATTCCACAGAGGTGTGAATCACACGGCAAGATCTCCGACAAGGTTTCCAAAAAAAAAACGACCGCTCAGGTGGTCTACTCACAAAGAATCGATGCTTCAGCTTCGGGCTGACGTACGAGAACAGCAGGTCAACGATGGAGGCGGCCACCTTCGGCAGTCGGATGACGTGGATTTCCCGGCACCGGATCGGTAGCAGGTGATTGATGTACGGACCGATGTTGCGCATCTCGCTCAGCCGAAACAGCGTGAAGTGGGCCATGGACGCCTCGAAGCAGTCGACGACCAGCACGACGCCGGCCACCTGGACCAGCTCGTCGCACGACAGTATCTCCATGTTCATGTGCAGGAACCGTATCAGATCGACCAGGTCGTACTTGTCTACGCGGAAGTTACGCGACCGGATCAGTATCACGATCTGGCCCTTCGCGTCGAACCCGAGCACGTGGAACACGTCCTCATCGCCGAGGGATAGCATCGTCTTGTCGTACGGGTCCAGCCCCTGGAACCAGTGCGGGAACGACTGGCGCAGCGCCAGGTATCGCTCCAGCATCTCGCACGCCTTCGGGATGGAGAACTTGCGCTGGCGCAGGAACCGCAGCAGGAACACCGCGTCCGTCCGGCACCGGCGGATGTACGGATGCTTCGCGATCCACTGGCGCATCTGATCGATCGCCTGCTTCCGGATCAGCTCGTCCTCGCGCAGCTGCTCGGCCGCCAGCTTCCGGTACTGCTCCGGCAGGCTGCACCGGTACTCATCGAACTTGTCCGGACATTTCTCCACACCGTACGTCACCGTCATCCTGGGCTGCTGCACTGGAGGCTGCACTGAGTCTGGAAGCGCCCGAACGCGATCACCGCCTAGCACAAACTGACGCCGACCCGCGCCGCGGACGGTCTGCGAAAGCTCGAATCGTTCGACGCCTCGGAAAATCGCCACTTTCCCTTTCCACCAAAACGAAACCAATGGGACGGACGGTGCGGTCGCCTACTCGGGCAGGTAATCTTTCTCCGCTTGTATTTCGCTGCCCATTGTTCGCCACCCTGTTTTGCTTCTTTCTTCCCAATAGTCCATGGTGGAAGCACGTGGGACAACTGGTTTTCTTCAAACACACACCGGATAAGGTGAGGATGAGGTGTTCGTTTCGTCGGGGGAACGATATTTGGGAGCACTGGGGAGCCACAACAACAAGTTGTGACACACCGCATCCGTCCTAGTCGGAGAGACTTAGCCCGAACGGTGAATTCGGTATCTGCGTCAGCTGACGATAGGCTTGGTCAACGGTTTGCAATGGTCGAACGCGACGGCAGCCTTGTGCCGAAATGCAAAAACCTTAAAAACGCCAATATGTCGGCAATGGAGTAGCCGCGGGTAGTCTCATTCCTGCCGCTGTGGCAATAGATCCTAGCGCGTTATTGAGAGCAACACCGCGCTAACATACGTGCTGCGTTTACACGGGCGTCCGCCGTTTGGCTACAAGTTCAACCTCTTCGCAAAACCAGAAAGCAGCCCGTTTGACCTTTGCATTGACTGGCGCACCGTTATTAACATCCCATTCCTTTTGCGCCATCGGGAAAACCTGCTGTCTGTGGCTCGAAAAGGATGCCGAATTCAAGGTCCGACCACGTCCGGCGGCTCCTCAGAGGTGAACGGGTACACGGGGGGTCAATACCGCCCATTTTCGCTGTGGTTCCGGATGGATGTTTTTTCCTCACTGCGGCACGAGCTGGTCGAAACGTGCTCGAGTAAACGCTTTTCGGAAACATTTGCGTTCGTAGACAAACGGTGTTTGTTTGGACAGCGTGGAGATGGAATTTCGAGCATGGTGGCTAATGGATAGTATTTCGAAGTAAACAGCCGCTTACATCCATCCCGGGTCTTGTTGTGGTTGTGGCATGTTCGGCGTTGGATACACTTAACTGGGGAACAGCCGCCAAGTGTGTGAAGGACGCTCCTTTATAGTGTGCGATCCCAGAATAGGTCAGGGCCTTGGCAGGCTCGCTTTACCGCCGTATCTTCGCCTGCATCTCCAGGATACACCCCATCACAGGTTAGCAAGCCGTCGCAGGGTTTGACCCGACACGATAACGTCGGTGTAAGGTGCAGGCGGCACACGAACGATTACACAACCTCAATTTCTTGACTGCAAAATCGAAGCGGTCCGACCCGATTAATGGCGTTTTATTTATGTACCGTCATCGCTTTGTGAAACACGCGCGTACAATCGGAGCTTCTGTTTTCGTTTGCATCGTTGGAACAAGCAGCGGACTGTAATCTTCTCGTAACACAACACCAGAAGAGTGTCTTTTAATTACTTTTTTCGCCACACAAACTGTTCGCCCTACGCCGGGACAACGTCTTGTTTTGGATCGTTAAGTCTGCTTCCACGACGGTTTCTCGATAAATCGGCCTGCTTTGATGGGAAAACGCTTGTGACGGATGTGTGTAGCAACGTTCGGTTTTGGGTGTTTATGCCTACTAGACGAAGCGGTTGAGGTAAGATCCACGTAACGTTTGTGGTTGTATCACTGTGGAGCAAAAACTAGAAAGGTGCTACCGACTTCCACCGATAATAGCTTCCCGACTGAGTACTCCACGATTTCTAGGGTGGCCCATTTCCACTGCCTATCATCCACGGCCAACACGATACTACCAATACGTGTGCAAAGTAAATCATTATCATACAATTGCAAATGGGCGTGCGAAACATGCATACAAGCAGCAGACAATTAGCGCATACGTAGACACCCGACTCGGAGGAGGTAGAAAATCGCGAGTTCCAACCAGCAGGAACGTTGGCGCGCTTTGAAACAGTCTAGATCGGGCACCAGTTCTAGCAACAGGCACCGCTTGCTTGTAGGAACATTCTTCTTTACCCGGTGTGAGGTGTGAATTGACGGTGTCGCGTACTTGTCGTGTAAGTTCCTTCTCCTCCTTCTCCCGCACCCCGCCGCCATGCACCACGAGGACGAGATGGACAAACGGCCGCGGGAGTACGCACCGTACCGAACGACGCTCGATGCGCAAGACCTCCACCACGCGGCGAAGGAGCTGCACGAGAATGAGGACACGCGTGACGCCTCCATCGCGCAGCTGCGTGAGTTCATCGCCAAACATCCGCAGATCGTCCGCTGCCGGACGGATGCGGTGTTTATGTTGCGCTTTCTGCGCTACCGAAAGTTCAATGTCACCGAGGCTTGCGCAACGCTGGACGGTGGGCTGGCGTTCCTGATGCGCATGCGGACACTGTACGGTGAGGAGGTGAGCACGTTCCATCCGAATGTGGTGCGCATGATGGACCTGGACGCGATCGTTCCGCTCGGCTTCGATCGGCAGCGCCGGATGGCCATCCTGGTGCGGGTGGGTGCGATGGACCCGAAGGAGACGACCGCCCTGCTGCAGATGCGACTCGGAGCAGTCGTCATCAACACCTGCCTGGAGTACGAGTGGACGCAGGTGTACGGGAGCGTGTGGGTCGTGGACTGTTCGGGCATGACGATGGCGCACGTTGGCATGTGGAGCCTGAGCGAGGTGAAGATGATGGCGGACTCCATCAACGAGGTGGTGACGATGTTCGTGAAGGAGGTCCACATGGTGCAGGTCCCGAGGATCACCTGGCTGCTGCTGGACATACTGCTGCCCCTGCTGAGCCCTAAAATAAGGGATCGATTTAAGGTAGGTGTCACCGGCACGCTTATCGCGCTCTTCGCATCACACTCACCGTCCCGGTCCGGTCCCATTCCAGTTCCATCGGTCGCACGACGAGCTGCTCAATTCCTTCGATCGATCGATCTTGCCCACCACGTACGGTGGCGGGCAGAGTCTGCAGCAGGCGAGCGACAACTTCCGCACCATGTTCCAGCAGCAAACGAAATGGTTCAAGCTGGAGGAACAGTTCCTGATGGATCTCTCCGCACCGTCGCCAGGTACGGGCGGTCGTCCCGCACGGAACGGGTTCCCCGGCGAAGAGTCCGTCGTTGGAAGTTTCCGGAAGCTAACCGTCGATTGAGGATTCGGTGGTTCTGGACTCATTCCGGTCGGGTGGCATTCCGCAGAACCAGATCCAGTGCTAGCCACGCATCGGCATCGGCTCTCTACTAGCAAAGAGTGAGACCAGCAGAACGTGTCGGTGTCATAACACGCAAGGGTCCCGGGCGCGTGCCCGTGCACACAAACTTAGATAATTGCCGATCGATATACCTGCGAGGGGGTCCGCCGTGCGGGGCCGCCTAGAGAATGCATCGAGATCATCGTTTGTCGATAGGTAGATTTCGTCTGCCGTTCACAGGGAAGTAGAGAAGGAAAAGGTGGAAGTTTTAAGGCACTTTAATTGCCCGGACAGCCATTGTTACGTTTCTTAGAGGGTAAGAGTCGCACGTTACGTTTGTTGCACAGTAACGTTGGGTAAAGGTTGTGTAAATAGTTTGTACGGAGGTGATTGTAAAACTTTCTTTAATTGACGACAAGCGCTCAAGTCACACTGAAGTGTGCGTAATAAACGGTGAGAATATTCTCGGCAAAACACGCGGAAACGAACAAAGTATCAAGACAGGGAGGGGACGGATAATTGCAGTAATCAGACTCACGACTCTAATCGATATGCATCGATAAGCGTGTGCCGCAAAGAAAGCCGTGCGCATGAGCCGTCCCCATTCGACACTAGAATCAGCTGCGGACGCATGTCTGAACAGCCTTGTTTCGATACGCCCCATACACTGACCTTGACTACCCGGTTCGGTTGATGAAACCCACCGCCTAACAGGCCATTTTGCCGCATCGACGTGCTTCGGCAGCGCTGGGTGTAAGACATTTCACCATCCAACGACCCAACGACTAGACGACGACTCTCGGATTTCAGGGGACGACCTTGCCGCACGTAACCATCAAAGTTTAGTCCCGCGAAACTACATATTTCATCGCGTATCATCCGCTCCGATATCAATCATACGTTCCTGCTGCTGCTGCTGCTGCTACTGCATCCAACATGTGGTCCGCGTCACGCAAACCAAACTCCTCCCTCTGACGTCCGCGCGACCGGCTATTACGACGACTTCGGTTGGTTGGTTAGGTTTTCGGTGTGGCATCACCGTTAGGGGTTTTTTAAATTTATGAACTAGCGAAAAAACTAATTTTCCAACCGGTGCTGCTGCTGCTGCTCGCAGGCGGAAAAGAAACTGCCTTGCTTAGGTAACGCCCGAAAGAAACGATAGCACCGCTGAAAGATTTTCGTCTCGGATATGATCGCGCCAGTTTAGAGGGTAGCCCTTTTGGTGGCGCGCGTTGCGGCATTTCACCGCAGCCACCGAAGGTCACCGCCGGGAGCCGTCGAGTGAGCGTTTCGAATGCATTTTTCCGATCGGCTTTGTTTGTTTTCTTGACGCAGTGATGATAATCGGCCGCAGATATGGTTTTTGGCATTCCAAAACTCAACCGTCGTGCCGAGGTTAAATCGTGCCGTTGGGTTGTTGAAACGTGTTAATTTGATCGTGCAACGATAGCCGGGGAGCGCACGGTAGAACCGTTCATTTATCACGACGCCGTGTGGTGACAGTGACAGTTCACAGAGTTTGATCGAGTGAAAGAGGTTTCATTGCCCGATACGATGATATGACGAATGGGTTCGATTTAATGAAAAAGCTTAATTAAACCCAATCCAATGACGTTTTCAATCAATGTAAAAATAAAAAGAAAACCCTGAACTGTATGTTTATTTTTTTTTCTAAATGAGTAAATAAATGTTAGCCGTGTGCGACCGTCTTAATGCGCTCGCTGCTACGCTTACCACTACCAAGAAACAGCTGCTGCTAGCAAATGCGCATGAGCGGTTGTCCGATTTATATATAGCGTGGAACGCTCGCCCCTCACGGCGGTTCCATAGTGTAGCGGTTATCACGTCTGCTTTACACGCAGAAGGTCTCCAGTTCGATCCTGGATGGAACCAGAACTTCTTTTTTTTCTACCTCGGTGTTTTTTTTATGCACATTTCCGCACACAATACGGATGCTGCATCACGTAGAAATTACTACAGGCTCATTTATTATGCACCGAACATTTGTTAAGGCCGAACGCGCTGTCACTCGATGACAAATGTGTTACGCACCTCTCGTCAGGCCACCTTACTCACTGGCGGCGGAACAAAAAAAAACAATTTGTCTGTATTGCGAAACGTTCGGTGCGTTTGCTGAAGCATCTCACCTTCGTGTCACGTCATAAAATTGATTCTATGTTAATTAGTTTTGCGCGCAGCTTGGCTGCCGTAATCTTTTCTCGATACAAGAAAAACGTCGAAAACCGTCTAGAATCAGCAAAAAGAGATCAGATGGCTTTGTAAGTTTGTATCGGACGATCGCACCTGTCATGTTGCATCATGAAGCACCCGCTTCACGTTATGATTGATGCCTGACGTATTGTTTGTTTAATTGTTCGTAGTTTTTATTTTCATTTAACTACGATGGCCTTCCTTGTTCTTATGCCGTTCATGACAGTCGCAGCTTCCCGTAATTGTCATTGTTTTACCTGTGTTTTTTTTTTATCGACTTGGCTATTGAACAACTCTCTTCGTTTCTCTGATTATTTCGCTAATGCTTTACTTATTCATTTGACATTTTAGAATCATCATAAACTTATTTGATTAATTGAAATGTGAAAGGTTTAACGTACGAGGATAAGGAAAAAGCAGATACGAATACACGAATTGTGCAACCCAAATTCGAATAGCTATGATGAAACAGTATCGATCATGTCGCACATGACAAATGCTAAAAATATTCATTTGTTCAACTGCATCGTTTACTCCTTTTCCGGGGTCATGCATCACCGGAGCGCGCGGAGTACTGCACAGATGCGGTTCGTAATATATACGTATATATCGTTCGTTCCAATTACTTTTACCGATTAAGTGATCAAGTGGCATCGAAAGCGGCACAACGCTTCACGCTTGGTTGCGGCGCTTCCGATGTCGCGCTGTGCATGCGTTCCACACGTATAAAAGCGATCGATTGAGTTAGAAATTCAATTGAGGAGTGTACGAAAAAATAAAACAAAACGCGCGCGTCATCCCATCAGTTCGTTCGATGATTAAAACGCCAAGAATTGTGACATCAAACATTGCTCTCCAGGCAGCAAGCGTTTCGAACGCGCACACTCCCCCGTCACTTAATATCGTGCCGCGATTAATCGCACCATAATCGCGCACGCCCTTAATTCAATTAATTCATCACGATCTCTTCGCGAGAAGGGCCATGCGTAGCACGGATGCTCCACAAAGCAAGCAACTCCATTAGAACCAGCCTGTGTGAAGTCTAACGATGTTTGTTGTGCGTGCGCGATTCGATGCGATGCGAGCATCGCCGAGCGTGTTCAATATGATCGTATCAACGTTTCAACACCCTCGCATAAACGCACTTCAACGAAATGGCACCGGAAAAACTAGCGCTCAAAGTGGACGCTCTAAATATGGTGATGAAAACTGATCCATTCAATCGGGTTTAGAGGAGAACCCTCCCCGTTGACGGAGCAAAAGCGCAGCAATTTGAATTAGTGCGTGCCTTTTTCGAGACCCTCTGGCAACCGTTTTTAATTAGTTCTGATCAATTATTGCATTTCGAGTGGAACTAAGTGGAACGCGCGTTGACACTTACATATTGCATTTACCAGCGCCGTTCGAGGGAAAGGGAGACGCCATCGCGTAAAAGGGCATGGTTTGTTTCAAAATTTGACACTAATTGCGCGATTCAATCAAGACTCACCCGACAGTCGACACAAAGATCGGGATGGCGGGGCGCGCTCTCTCTCTGCACGGTCAGGCATATGATACTTTCTTTGTACCACGACGCGGTTTCAATTGGTAAGGGGCGTTTATGCTTGAGAAAAACACTTCATTGTACTGGGTGTGTAGACGATACATAGCCGAAAAAACACTCGACCAAAAAAGAGAGCTCTGGTTCCATCCAGGATCGAACTGGAGACCTTCTGCGTGTAAAGCAGACGTGATAACCGCTACACTATGGAACCGCCGTCGAATGCCGGCTGCTCGGAACCGTTCAGGTTCCGCCGTATCCCAAGCATGACAACGCACTCCTTCTTCCGTTCAAGGATCTCCGCGAAATCAGCATCGTTGAAACCACACGGAAAAAATACCACTCATCCGAAATCTGGCGGCCAAAGTATACCAGCCGGCTGATAGGGATAGGAGGACGACCCACCACGATTAAATCGGTTTCGGAAGCAGCCCGCGGGGTCAATGTCACGTCCCGGCGATGGCGGTTGAACGGCGAGTGAGTTTTGTTTTACAGATGACGGCTCTATTGTTGTTGTACAGTGACGGTCAATACCATAAGACTTAAACTAAATTTTGTACATTTTATGGAGAAGTCAGCTACCAAAGAGGCTACAGAGCGTGCCTGACCACAAGTCGTACAAAATTGTCGTTGGATTCTCTTCTTCTTGTACATAGGTACATTTGAACTTAGCCATCTTTAGCTTTCGATGAAGTTCTGCCTTAGCTGAACTGTCCGGGAGTTCGTCAATATGTTCAGCTCCTCTAGCTAAACAAAGGTTCTCGAAGGTAAACGTTCTCATCTGAACATGGAAATTCTATTGCATGGAGAGCTCCTGAGTGTTGTCCGTCACTGTATGTCTTAATTTGTACGATGCTGGCGATGTTCATCGGTTCCCGTTGCGCGGGTTGATTAGCGTGTTTTGCTTAGCCCGATTAAATTCCGTCATTTTTTGACTCCCTTTCCCCCTCTGTTCGAGTGACGATGAGCTAATAATGCGCGCGCAAAATGATAACGCACGCGGCGTTCGATTAGGCAAAGCGATCTCGTTGGTGTTTGCTTCCCCGTGCATATGCACAGACCTCTTATCAGTGGGCATGGGACATAGGGACGCGTATTTAGACCACCGGGTTAATGTTAATCGTAACGCGTGCGATCAGGAAAGGCTTGCGATCGTGTACAGTTTCAGCTACCGGGTGTTTCGAACGACTTGAAGACCGTCTTTTCGATGTCTAAAATTACGCCGGAACGGAATCTGGAAACACATTATTTGCAGATGGGTGCAGTGACGGTACTCCACTCCGAAGCACCTGCAAATGTGCTTCGACCGGTGACGGTTTGTGTAGCATGAAGTTATTCTTGCATCGGTGCATATGGAACATGAATCGTTCGACGTTTGATCTCGTATGATCGTTTGAACTCACATGAATGCCATTTTCAGTACAGCAATGCCGTGGATCTGTAAGCATTTGGAGCAAATTTGCAAGAATGTCTTCAAGATGGTACACAACGGTTCTAAATGGGAACAATACTCTCGACAGACATCAGAGGCGTCATTCTAACTAAGACAAACCCTCGACCCTGATCGTCCGTGATTGGTTTTATTGGTTTGAATTCCATATTTCCATCTGTCCATATATTTGCGGGTTGTGTCATCGAGCAAACGAGTAACGATCACTTTCGATCTCGATCGTATCAGCGCGCCGCGCTGATTGTCGGTTCCCATCGGTCACAGCAAGAGGTCCCAAGAGGTTCTAGGGTTGATAGGAACTCATACACACACTCCATCGAGCGAAAAAGAGAAAATCCGGCTCCCGAGAGAGGAAGTGAGATAAGAGATTGCCCAAGAGAGCTAAAGTGCAAGGGAATCTAAAATGTTTCTTATGCTACCCTAGGTCTGTACGCATTGCCATTCTCAGTGATGAGAGGAGTGGTGTCTCTGCTTCTGTACGACACTGCTGGAGTTCTCTGCAGCCTCCAGGTTCGAAATCGCATCCCATGTGCCAATCACTTGCCGTCGGACTGTTCTTCGGGACGGTCGCGCATCTTGGGCCGCCCCGGTGTCGGAGACTCTTGATGGTAACACAACCCGCGCTTCCGGTGCCAGATGGAATCAATCAGTCGGCTTGATCGGTCGCAGTGTAGTGTGGCAGAAGCCGTCAGCGGCTGCGAACTGAGAAGATCGGTGTGAATATGTTTGAAGTTAGTCCATCCATTGGACCCCATCAGACAGCCTAAGACAGCCGCACCGGAGAAGTGATTGAAGTGGTAGAACTTAGCGGTTACTCGAACCGTTGTGTCGTTAAAAGTGAGATGAAGTGAAAAGCGACCTGCCATCATCGCACGCGTTCGAAGTGACTGTCGAGTCTGTCAGTTATTCACTAGCGATCTAATAATACTAACGGAAAAATCGAGATCGCGAAACGGTCCGATCAATGAAGTGAAGTTTAATCTGTTTTTCATTCTTCAGGGATGTTCTAGGTCATCGGGTTACGCAACCGAAGAAACGGTGTGATCGCGATAGTGAAACTCGTACAACTCTGAAGTGAGGAAGAGTGTGACCACATCAAATGAACTATCCTTTTCGACAGGATCATTTGAATCGTCAACCCCGCGTGCCATTCACAGTGATCAGTGTACCATCTGCTGCTGCAAGGAAGTGAAGTCGTCAAATGGAGCGTCCCACGCGTTGGGCGCTAATGTTGTTCGCGCTATGCGCAACAACGGCACAATCGGCAATCTTGAATCCTGTAAGTGTATATTCGTAGAACAGAAGTACTGTATCGCAAAGGTGACAAAAGCGATGTTAGCACATGGTAGGCACTTTATATAGACAATTGGAACCGCACCCAACACAGCTGTTTCCGTGGTGTAGTGGTTATCACATCCGCCTAACACGCGGAAGGCCCCCGGTTCGATCCCGGGCGGAAACAGAAAAGTTTTTTTTCACACGAGCAGCAGCATTTTTTCGGTTGTACCATGCGTTTGGTTTCGCAACGAAAACATAGCTTCTATCAAAATTTTGTGCGCCGACTAATTCCGCCGTACAGTACGGCCTGTCCTACATTCTGACTCGTACTGATTACGGATTTTATGACTTTCATTTCGTCGTTTGTCGTGTACGGATTTGCTCAGGAAGTGTGATGCTTGAACCGCGTTGTCGTGTCTTAATAATAACTGTGGAAATGTTGGTCTGAATTAGACCATATGTGTGCGTAAAGAACCTATAGAAAGTGAGTTCCGGACAGCTGCTGATAACACCTGACAGCTAGGATGCTCTACATTGCGGGCGAAATAATGTTGAAGGAATGCTTCATGTTGAGCTGTGCCTTGACCGCATTGGAGATTGCTTTCTAGCATTATTTACATATGTTTTGCACTTTGCGTAGAAAAAACATGTAAAACTTAAATAACTTTGAACGATTATGCCATTCGAAAATGTTTATAACAAGGAAACAATGGCAATAGTACTATTTTACGCTATTTCAAAGGGACGGAGCATAGTTAATTACCGAAACATAACAATTCCTTTCCTCCAGAAACCTACCGGCGATATTGTGAACTCCATAGCTTTAGACAACAGCCCTCTCACGCGCGTTAAACGTAATGGCAATATTCGTGGAAGGTAGGTGCTTCTCTACAAGCTACTACACTGGAATAGCTCCTAAAAGTACGACGCTAATTCCGAACGGTTCTACTAATAGTTTCAGAGGACAGACACAGTCACAGTACCTGCACTTTGGCAACAGTCAAGATGGCAAAGCAGAGGCTGAAGCTACACAACACAGCTCTAGAGCTATAGTTGGTAAGATGGATGATAGTAAGTTTCGGAGATCGAATTGCTAAACTGCTTCTTCCTCCAACCTAGCTGGATCGAATGGCATGGGACAGGCGCAGAGCCAATCTATGGGCGGTGACTGCAGTACATGCTACGGTGCCGTGGATGGCGGCGGTAGCTATGTTTATGGTACGTACGAAAAGGTACCAAGCAAAGCTGTTCTAAAAAGGCTCACTGTGTAGTTTTTCTCTCCTAGATAGCAGACCCGATCCTCTGAAGGTACCCGATGGTCAACGGCCTGGAGACAAGCTGCGTTTGCCCGATGCATACGATCCGGGCACTAATGGACATTCGTTAAGACCTGGCGGGGGAGTGGACGCATATGGACGCCCGGGATATGACGCGCAGGGTCGACCTGTTGGTGGCCCGGGTGCGGGTGGAACTGTTTACGATGCTTATGGAAGACCGATTGGAGGTTTCGATGCGCACGGACGACCTATTGGCGGTCCCGGTGCAGATGGTAGTGGACGACCGGCACCTGGCGGTACGGGCTTCGACTCTCACGGTAGACCAACGGGTGGACCAGGAATGGGTGGATCTGATGTAGATGCTTACGGACGACCCGTTGGTGGTCCGGGAACTGGAGGACCTGGAGTTGATGCGCACGGCAGACCCATAGGTGGACCTGGATCGGGTGGAACCGGAGTAGATGCACATGGAAGACCCGTTGGAGGTCCGGGAACGGATGGTCACGGAAGGCCTATTGGTGGACCTGGAACGGGTGGACCGGGAAGACCAGGCGGTCCAGGAGGCCCGGGTGTAGACAGTTTTGGAAGACCCATAGGAGCACCAGGAGCTGGAAGACCTGGCTTTGATGCGCAAGGCAGACCCATTGGAGGGCCTGGACCTGGGGGACCAGGTGTTGATGCACATGGACGGCCCATCGGAGGACCAGGAACTGGTGGACCAGGTGTTGATGCACATGGACTACCTATCGGAGGGCCAGGAACCGGCGGACCAGGTGTTGATGCACATGGACGCCCTATCGGAGGGCCAGGAACTGGCGGACCAGGAGTTGATGCACATGGACGACCTATCGGAGGGCCAGGAACTGGCGGACCCGGTGTTGACGCACATGGACGACCTATCGGAGGACCAGGACCTGGTGGACCAGGTGTTGACGCACATGGAAGACCGGTTGGAGGCCCAGGACCTGGTGGACCAGGTGTTGACGCACATGGAAGACCGGTTGGAGGACCAGGAACTGGTGGACCAGGTGTTGATGCACATGGACGACCTATCGGAGGACCAGGAACTGGCGGACCCGGTGTTGACGCACACGGAAGGCCAGTTGGAGGACCAGGTGTTGACGCACATGGAAGACCGGGTGGAGGTCCAGGAACTGGTGGACCAGGTGTTGACGCACATGGAAGACCCGTTGGAGGACCAGGAACTGGGGGTCCAGGTGTTGACGCACATGGACGTCCAATAGGAGGTCCCGGTACTGGAGGTCCAGGCGGTAACGGTCGACTTCCTGGAGGACCGGGTGGAACCGGAGATGCAGGCCTTGATGGTAGTGGTAGACCGATCGGTGGTCCGGGAACTGGAGGTGTACCTGGAGTAACCGGACACGGAAGACCCTCTGGAGGATTCGACGCTCAAGGTAGGCCTATTGGACCAGGAGGTCCTGGGGGTTCAGGAGGAGTGCACGTTGATGCCCATGGCAGACCTATAGGAGAAGTTGGGCCGGGTGGTGTGGATGCTTATGGAAGACCTATCGCTGGGTACGATGCCCACGGAAGACCTCTCAGTCCGGGAGGACCAGGATATGATAGTCATGGCAGACCCGTTGGTGCGCCTGGTGCAGGAGTGGATGCTGGTAGCAGGCCCGTCGGACCTCATCCTCATCTGGTAGGTCCACCCCTGCCAGGCAGTGGACCGCACGGCGTTTACCACACTGCTCCACACTCGGTCACACTGCCTGGACAAGATCATACCGTGGTCAATCCTACAGGTGGGTTGACTGTGTTGGTTGGTACCGGTCATTCGAAACAAACCGTAATTGGATCCGACAGCCGATTGGATGGCCATGGTCCAGTGAAAATTATTCCCGGTCCTTTGGATAGCCATGGACCACCAAAACAAACAGTGTACGCTCATCCTGGTGGAGTGACGGTGCTGGTTGGAACGGGTGGAGCACAACAAACTGTTCATCACCTACACGCGCATGGAACGCACCCTGGTGCAGGTCCACAATCAGTTATCCACCCCGGAGCAGGTGCTGGTTTTGGGCCGGGACAGGGTGGTGCTGGTGAGTATCCGGCAACTGGCCCAGGACCAGGCACCTCACGTTATCCCGGCGGAGCAGGACAGTATCCAGGAGGTACAGGATCATTGCCAGGGACCGGAGCAGGGACGCAATATCCAGGTAAAAGTTCGTAAAACACAAGATAGAACATTAACATCAATAATTTTCTAAAATTCTGTTCTTACTTTCTTTAAAACAGGACAACATCCCGGAGCAACCGGAGGAGTGGGAAGTGGACAGTACCCCGGATCAGGAGTAGGATCTGGAACAGGACAACATCCAGGTGTAGGGACAGGAGCGGGAACGGGACAATATCCAGGCGGAGCTGGAGTAGGAGGTACAGGGCATTATCCATCCGGAGGAGGAAGTGGCACTGGAGCAGGACTGTATCCAGGAAGTCAATATCCAGGAGGTGCTGGAACAGGTCAATATCCGGGTGGTGGAGCTGGGCAATACCCAGCAACCGGGAGTGCTGGATCGACACAATACCCCGGTGGTCAATATCCAGGTAGCTCTGGAGTAGGGGCAGGACATGCGGGAGGTGGCCAATACCCTGGAAGCGCGGGAGTTGGAGCTGGTCAATATCCTGGAGGTACGGGAAGCGGAACGGGACAATATCCTGGTGGTGCGGGAGTTGGAGCTGGTCAATATCCAGGAGGTACTGGAGCTGGAACGAGTCAATACCCTGGTGGTACGGGAGTTGGAACAGGCCAATACCCAGGAGGTGCTGGAAGCGGTTCTGGACAGTACCCCGGTGGTGCCGGTGTTGGAGCTGGACAATATCCTGGAGGAGCAGGAAGTGGACTACCAGGGCAATATCCTGGAGGAACGGGGGCTGGAGCTGGTCAATATCCAGGAGGACCAGGTGTTGGAATTGGCAGCGGAGCAGGCCACTACCCTGGAGGCGCAGGAAGTGGCCAACCAGGGCAATATCCTGGCGGAACGGGTGCTGGAGCTGCTCACTACCCGGGTGGATCGGGAACAGCAACAGGCCAATACCCAGGAGCTCCTGGAAGCGGAACGGGTCAATATCCTGGAGGTTCTGGCACTGGCATTGGACAATACCCTGGAGGAACTGGCCAATACCCATCGGGTGGTACTGGAACTGTAGGAGGTGGACATTATCCGGGTGGTGCTACAGGAGGAACTCAATATCCAGGTGGCTCAGGCGTTGGTGGAGCTGGGCAATACCCATCAGGTGGTGGAGGTGGAGCTGGTGTGGGTGGCCAATATCCAGGAGGCTCAGATATTGGAGGAAGCCAATATCCTGGAGGTGCTGGTGTCGGAGGAAGCCAATATCCAGGAGGTGCAGGTGTCGGAGGAAGCCAATATCCTGGAGGAACTGGAGCAGGTGCAGGACATTACCCAGGAGGAGTTGCAAGTGGTGCACACCCGGGAGGGCAGTATCCTGGTGGTGTAGGATCAGGGCAATATCCAGGCGGAGTTGGAACGGGAACAGGCGTTCATCCTGGCGGACAGTACCCAGGAGGTGGTTACACTGATGGGGGAGCGGGTGCTGGCGGCACTGGATACTATCCGGGAAGTGGAGCTGGAGCTGGAGGTGCTGGACAGACATATCCTGGTGGTTCAGTCTCTTCTGTCGATCAGTACCCGAGCACTATCGACCAGCGACTTGGAGGTGGCAGTTTACCACCGCAAGCCATACAGCTACCCGAAGAAGAGGACGATTCATTCTCGCAAGCCGAATCGTCGGTAAAGAATGGCGAGGTGATGGCATCCGCCCAGGGTCGAAAGAACGGAGGCACCGCACAGACGCAGGTATCCGGTACGTACACGGGCACGGGATCCTTCAGTGCCAGTGCTCAAACGAGCGACAAGGACCGTGCAGCACAGGCGCAAGTTTCCGGTGGAAAGGAAGGGGCGCTGAGTTCGGCCCAAGGTACTGGTGGTGTCGGCAAATCTCAGTCCCAGGTGCAGGTTGATTCCAAGACCGGTGGTACTTCGGCTACGTCTCAGAGTGGTGGTTTGGGACACGAAAGCCAGTCTGAGGTGGTGGCGAACGAGAAAGGTGGTTTGGCTGATGCTCAATCGAGCGGTCCCGGACAAACGTCGTCTCAGGCACAGATAGGTTTCCGTCCGGAGGGAGAAGCGACGGAACAGCAGAACATCTTCAACGGTGGAGGACAAGCGTCCGCCCAATCGGGTGCTCATTCGGGCCAGAGTCAGTCGCAAATTAGTGGCAACTTCAAGTATGTCGCGGTAACGATGGCAAGCAGAATGGAGAGCATTTCTACTTATGTTTTTATGTTTGTTATAGGTTTGGAATTCAGTATCACGGCGCGGCACAGGCTGCTTCGGGAACGAAGGAACAGGTCAACACATATCGTAAAAAAGGCGAAAAATTGTTCCAATCGATCGGATTGTTTGGAAAGTCAATCGGGTATGATCGCTAATATTTTATAAAAGTTCATTTTTGTAAACATTTCATTCTGGATTATTTTTTTAGCTCCACGGTGCACAAAGAATCGGTAGATACCAATCGAATGCGCACACGAACCTCTGAGCAAACATTGGGTAAGATCATTTTGAAAGTCCGATGATGAGAATAGTATTACTCATAATGATAATCGTCTATAGTGAGCTTCATCAGCACAACACCCGTCCCACAAGGTGAGGAGGAAGAATATGAGGATGAAGAGGAGGATGAATACGAAGACGAGTACGAAACGACACCGAAGATTACGCGCAGTGGCGACAAAACGACAACCAATCCAAGGACTCCCTCCAGAACAACTCAGGTGGCGAACTTGCCGACCGAACCTTCTACCGGTGCCGTGCGCACGAACGGAAACAGCCGCGTGTACACACAGGGAGGACCAACGCAACAGCAGACGGCCGTCGTGCCGCACGGTGATAACTTCCGCCTGGTGCAAACACAGAACGGTCACTCAACCGTACACGCCGTAACGACCGAACGAACACGGCAAACGGTCGTAAATACGGTCAGCACCACGCCCAAATACACCACGCGCTACCTATCCACGAAGAAGGAGACTTCGACGACACCGGCTAGTGTGGACACTGACACAGATGTAGAGGAACCCGCACCGGGAACATCGATGCAGAAAGCCGGCCAACCGGACAGTTACATCTCGGTGACGAAACAAGTTACGGGCATCGACGACAATAGCAAGGTGCCGGCCATCCCGGGCAAGAACTATGAGTCGACGTACTACACGAAATCGTCCACCTGCGGGTACTTCACCTTCTCCTGCAACATCGTGTACGGTGAGAATGGACGAAGTAAGATCTGTCGACCGAAGCCGCCAGCAAGTGGAAAGTGTTGAGGCTACCAAACCATAACACATACGAGTTGCGCAATGCTTTGTTTTAGTATAACACTGCCAGTACATCCTATAACAGACCGACGTAAGGCACGCATGGGGAGAAAAACAGCAAACCCCCATAGCAGGGAGCAGTTGCACCAAGCTTTATTTACTAGTGTAGGAAACGGCTTCAACAACAGGTGCCTTAACGAGGCAGCAACCTGCTCTAATTGCACTAATGATTTTAAACTGTTTTATGCGACAACTCACCACATCGAGCAAATAAATAGGCTTACGTGACACAATGAACGGGGTAGTCTTATGTCGTTTCTCGAATTTAGATCGTTCGGATGCTAACGTTCGGCGTTTCACATAGGCACACAAGGAGCACAAGCTACATAGATGAGCGTTCTATATTTGTATAAGAATATGATAAACTATAAATTCTAACACGCCACAAACTCGTACTTTGTCTGAATACAGCTACGAGATATGCTGTTTGTAGGTAGACCCTCTATCTTAGTTGACCTACTGCCAATAAACTATGCCAAAATCGTAACTAAACCGAGAATCGAAAAGGGTGGCAATGTTTGCCAGCTGCCTTTTTTTGGTACCAAAAAGAATTGAAAATTTTGATGTTGTAGAGAGAGGAGCACTATGTATGGCTTAGTTGAATGTTGTTTCAATACTTTTTACTTTGCTGCTAGACGGAGACGGGCTGCTTCCGGTCGTTGTACTATGGTCTGGAGAAATGTTGCTATGCAGTAGTAGCCTAACAATAGGGTCAGATTAGAGCAGGAATCATCATTTGCACGGGTTAATACTTTTCCGTTACGCCACGTAAGTACCGAGTCTATATATCTGAGTATTATTAGTTGTATTGAAGCGGCCATTAGAGATGGCCGTATGTGACTGGATACTAAAAATGTTGCATCCTTCTCCTCCATCGCGTGCAAACAGTAGAGAGCAACCGAGAGAAAGCTCCCACATCATCATATTGACCCACGAAACGTCACGTGGAACGTTTGTTGCTTGTTCTGTGTGCAGTGTTTAAATGCCTGAGAGAGAGTAATATCGTTGTATTCACAGCGAATTTCAGGGGTACGGTACGGACACGGGAAGCAAATCACTCATTATCGCTATTATCTTCGTTGGCCGAAAGGAGACTGGTAGATCCATGTGAGCTACGGAGTCTGTTGAGACAAAGAGATGACAACCGGGGGATTAGTACCTCTAGATATTGAAACTTACTCCAACAAGGTCAAGTATTGTAAGTAGAGATGAACAACCGGCTACAGGGCATGCACTACCGAGAACGAAACTGATCATCCCTTAATGTAGAGTAGAAAAGTTAATCTATCACACATGCACAACACACTAGAGACATCTACAAAATGGCCGCTTCACAACCGCAAACCTGAGCCGACGGTAACCCGGTTGGCGCGCGGGATCACTCACTAGCGAAGGAACGCCTGGGTACTCACTTCATCGTCCTCCGATACCTTCAACCCATCGAGATTGACATCGTTCATCTTGCCGATGTTGATCGGTTTGTGAGCGGCGGCTACTATCCTGACCGGTGGAGCCGCTCCCAGCGGTGACTGATCGTACGAGCCCGGGCTAACGTCGAACAGCTGGATCGTTTCGTTGATGTGACTCTGGGTCTTTGTCGGCGGCATATCATCGCAACCGGATGGATGGTGATGTGCTGCACCACGACCATTTCCTCCACCATTCCCAGGGAACACATTCGGTTCGTAGTACGACGACGGAACCGCCGATCCGCCCATCGAAGTGTTACGCTTCGGGATGGCGGAACTGCCAGCGTTGTGTTGCTTGGATGGAGCGCCATTGCCACCGGCAGCACGGGCTTTATGACCACCGGAACTACCGGCACCGGAACTGCTAGCGGCTGCTGCAGCGCGCGTTATGTTGTCAAACTTCTGTTTGGCCCGCTCGAACTCGTATTTGTTGTTGTTCAGCGATGGTGGTGACGGTGCGTCGTGATCTATGTAGCTCGGTTTCGCATCGTAGTACGAACCGGACGAGAGCGGTATGTACGAGGGCGGCTGTGGATGCGACCCGGAGACTAGAGAAGATGGCTGCTGTTGATCCCGTACCGGTAGGCCGGCTTTCGGCTGAGCGCCACCACCACGCACAGCAGAGTTGTCGAACAACTGCTTGAGATCGTTAATATTTGGTTTGTAGCTGACGTTTGCCGTGAAGTTCGTACGGTTTGTAGCCTTATAGTTGCTCAGCTCATGCTGCTGCTTCGGACTACCACTGTTGTTGTTTTTGTGTGTTAGTAGAAGCGGAGTTAGTTGGTTAGTACGGCCGCACGCAAAAGCCACACGTGCGTGATCGGTCATCATCGTCACCGAGTCGAGTGAGACGACGATGTAGATGTTGAGCGGGTTAAGGTACGTTACACACCAGCACCAGAACAATTTATGATCACGAACAAAAGGGGGAAAAGAAAAAGAAAAGGAACAAGTGTACAGAAAACAGGACGAGAGAAAACCAATATCACAACCGGATCAACTGAACCACCTGAAGATGGGATTTGAAAGACTTCTTCTTGTACAATCTAAGTGGTAAAAATGTATAACCTACAGCTGGTTCAGTATAATCTTCCAATATCCGCACAAATATGCTCGTAAGAAGTATAAAATATACGCAAACTAGTACTGCTGATTCGTATAGGGATAATGATGAAGATGATCGATGTTAACGGTCGGGTGTGTTTGTGTGTGTTTGTCTAGCTCAAAAGCGCGCTGTGCAGATTGCAACTAATTTGTAGTGCAAGAAAAGGGCTTAAAACCAAAATACTATGCGCTTAGCAGCAGGACTCACCTCGTTTGGAGATGCTGTATCTGCACCTGCAAACCCTCAGTCTGTCCGCTCAGTTCCTCGTTCGTGCGCTGCAGCCGGCGCACGTGGTTGCAGGCTGCATCGAGCTCATCCTCGGCCGAGGCCAGCTCGTGCTTCAGCTCTTCGACGCGTGAACGCAATCGCTTCACCTCCGTTTCGTACTGTTCCGCCCGGCGGACTGCGTGACCGAGTTCAGTATTGGCTTCCGAGAGCATCTTCTTCATCTTGCTGTGCGAGTGGCGAATGTCACTCAGTTCCTAAAAAAGCGGTAAGAAATCCTTCATGAACGCGCTTACACAAAACAAGATACCCTCAAGAAGCCTATTTTACCTTATTCTTATCGAGCAGTTCTTGCTGCAGAGAACGCAGCTCCACGTCGCTGTTCACCAGCGGGCGTCCCTTCCGCTCGAGCCGCTCCTGCAGATCCTGACATTCGGCGCGCAGCTTCTTGCCCTCGCGCTCCATGTTCAGCTTCTCCGTCTCGAGTCGCTCCCGCTTACCCCACTCGGCGGCGTTCTCCGCCTGCAGCCGCTCCAGCTCCGTGCGCAGCTCGCACAGGCGCCGCTCGAGTGTTTCGCGCGCCGCAATTTCCTCCTGCAGCGAGTTGTGCGTGATGCGCATCTCGACGCGGTGCTGTTCCTGCAGCGTCAGCAGCTCGCGCACCGCGTCCTGTTTGGCCGCCCGCAGTTCCTCGCACTTGTCGCGCATCTCCTGCATGTCGTGGCGCACCTTCTCGAGCGTCCGGTGCACCGCACCCTTCTCCTCACGCTCGAGCTGTATCGTTTTCTGCGCATCGTCCAGCCGCAGCTGCAGCATCGAGATCTTCTGCAACAGGTAGTCCTCGTCGTAATCGTCCTTGGAGAGCTGCTGGATGAGCCGCCGCTCTTCCGCCATCTGTTCGCTCTTGTCCTTAAACTCTACGGAATGTTTCGGCATGGCGCCACCCTGCAGGATGTACTCCTCGATGTCGAGATCGGCGCTGGCGGCGGCGTTGGCGGGTAGATGGGCGGGCCCGGTGCTCCCGTCGTCCGGGAGGTTCGGTAGCTTCGTCACCAGTCCATCCTCGCTGTTGACGTTCTTCAGCCCGTCGGAGGAAATGTCCGGCGAGCAGTTGTTATCGCCCCGCCCGTCCCGATCCGGCTCGTCCGCGGCGTCCAGCGATGCTTTGTTGAACCGTCCGGCGTGTTTCATCATCAGTGTGTGCACCTTTTCCATCTCCTTCTTGAGCTGGGTGATCTGCATCTCTAGTTCGCATTTTTCACGCTTGTACGAGTTCGATTCTTTGATGGCGGCCTCAAGATTGCTGCGGAGCTGCTTCGCCTCATCGCGGGCTTTGTTCCGTTCGGTGCGCACCTGCGGAAGGTGTAGATTCATATTAACACTAACAGGCAGTTGAGTGGCTGGGAAAACAGTTGTACGTGCTACCATCATCACGGCCAACACCCGAGACGTGTCCTTTTCGAGCTCTTCGAGCATCTCGGCAAAGCAAGAATTCATTTTCTGTCCAAATTTCTTAACAATCAACACAAACTGATAATCGACAACTGGTTCTTGCAAACCCCGCCGGCTACATTCCACTGTGAATATTGCACGTGCCACTAACCCGCCGTTGACTGGGACTCGGTTAACGGCGCAGAACGCAACGCAAGGATCGCACCGTTAACAAGCAACAGTGGGTAAGAATATTGATTTAATAATTTGCGGGTAGGGTAGCGAGGGTAGCGCGTCTGGCGGGGGGCAGCTGGATGTCGCAGTGAGCAAACATTACGTTCGCGCCCTTCACTCCGTCACCTGACCTACCTTACTCCATTTTTCGCGCCAATTCGCCGTACAGTCGGACCACCATTTCATCGTTTTCTCCATCTGCGCGGCCCGTGCGCGAGCCTCTTCTAGTTCGCGCTGCCGCTGGGACTGAAAGAAGATTGAAGGCAAACAAATCTATTAATGTTTCAAGTATTATAATGTCAATGAAATTCAAGGGAACAGGTGTTTCTCTGAAGTTTTGTAAGCATGAGCTTAGTATACGCTTTGTTTTCCAATAAAACAACTTGTTCGGCAAATCATAGCCATCTTTTTCATATAAAACCAGTACGACCATTTTAGAGCATTCGTAATAGCAACATAAGGGTTTCTTTAGATATATTGCCACCTTGAAGATTCTCTTGATGTTAAAATGTTCACGAAATGTGAGCCATGGCTATCAAGGGATTCCCCCGGAGAGCAAGTGCACGAATGTACGTGATTTCCAAGCCGCGATCAATAGAGCGAATGATGACGGTTCTAAAGCTTTACCAATCGTGTCAAATCGTAGATGACTGGGCAAGCTGTTGAACATAACAAGTTCTGAATACTAGACGGTGGAATGAATGCTTTGCAATGAGTTCATCATAGTAATAAAAATATGAGCTATAAACGTGCGTGAACACAATATGAATCGAGTCTGGTTTCCATGCAGTTTCATACTTTTTAGTAAATAAGGAAGTTGCGCAACCACGTCTGTTACCCCGGCACCGTAGTAGAAGCAAATGCGCAAATATGTTTTTCCACTTACAAGCTGAAAAATATTTGGAAAAAACCTACTGTGCAATCAAAGACTGTCCCTTGGGGATGCGTGGTAAGAAACAGACTGAAATGTTGGTATAAATTGGAGTGATATTGGAGGATAATTCCAACAGACGAAGTGTCTTCTTCTAAAACATCACTCTATCGCAATGAAGCTGTTTCTACTCGCAGTAGTTCTTGCCGTTCTGGGCAGCAGCAACGGAAAGGTGTTCAATAAATGTGAACTAGCCAAGGCATTGGACAGCAACGGAATTCCTCGGAGCCAGATTCCTGACTGTGAGTAGTTCGCAAATCGAATTGGAAGTTTCACTCGGTCGATCCTGCGAGGGGGATGCATATTGAGCAACACATTAATCTCTTTGCAGGGATATGTTTGGTCGAGAACGAGAGCCACTTCGATACGACCGCTCTCAACACGAAGAACAAGGACGGCTCGTGGGACTACGGAATGTTCCAGATCAACAACAAATACTGGTGCGCCGATCAAAGCAAGGGAGCAAACGACTGCAAGATGCAATGTTCGGCTCTGCGCGACGACGACATTACGGACGACATCAAGTGTATCAAGCTGATCTACAAGCGCCATAAGTTCACCGCCTGGGTCGCGTGGACGAAGAAGTGCAACGGCAAGAAGCTACCCTCAGTGTCCGAGTGCTTCAAATAGGGCCGGACAGGAGTACTGCATCTATTCCCAACCCGATCTGTCAGTTGAGTTTTTGTGTTCCAAATAAAAAAGACATACCTTCAAATATCTCGAATATGCGTACTACCTTCTAAGACATTTGCATTAAAGTAAGTCTTCATACATGCTCGAGATAACCCTAACACAGGGTGTAGGCTGTCGCAGTGAAATGTGTGTGATGAAAAGAACACCCAACGTAAAGCACATCCCTGTAAATCCCCGGCGCAGGTACGGGCGCTCCGAGAAGAAAATCCGTTCCTGTTCCTGTGTTCCGTACCTGTTCCTGGATCCGTTCCTGTTCCTGTGAGACGCGCCGTAAAGAAACATTTGAAAACAGTGTGTGAAGTGATTCTATCTTGTTGAAAAATGTCAACAAACGTTACATATTTGGATCGTTACAAGAATATGTAAGATGTCCAGTTATATGTGTATCAAAAATTGAAGATTTTAGCGAGTTTGAAAACTGATTACTAATAACTGTGATGCTAAAAAAAGTCATGATTCTAGACTGATGTACAATGTAGCATTCGCTTACGTAGCATGAACTTAGTGTTAGCTTTATTCCAATAAAACAACTTCTTCGGCAAATCATGACCATCTTTTTCATAAAAAAAACCAATACGACCATTTTAGAGCATTCATCAGAACAATTATTTAGATATATTGCCGCCATGAAGCATCTCTAGATCATCCTAGATATTATAGGCACGTACCGCAGTAAAATGTTCACGAAATGTGAGCCATGGCTCAAAATGGATTGCCCCGGGACTCCTGGTGTCCGAATCGTATCTAGGATGACTGTGATAGTTTTGGAACTTTTCAAATTCTGCAATTCTGGACGATGGAAATAATGCTGTGCAATAAATGCATCATAGCAATCCAACCATGAGCTATAAACTTGCGTGAACACAATATTGATTTGCTAGGATCGAGTCTGGTAACCCGACAGTTTCATACTTTTTAGTAAACAAGGAAGTTGCGCAACCACGTCTGTTACCCCACCACCGTTGCAGAAACAAATGTGCAAATATGTTTTTCCACTTTCAAGCTGAAAAATATTTGGAAAAAACCTACTGTGCAAACAAAGACATCTCCCTTGGGAATGCGTGGTAAGGAACAGTGTTGGTATAAATTCCAACAGACGAAGTGTCTTCTTCCAAAACAACCCTCTATCGCAATGAAGCTGTTTCTACTCGCAGTCGTTCTGGCCGTTCTGGGCAGCAGCAACGGGAAGGTGTTCGAAAAATGTGAACTAGCCAAGGCATTGGACAGCAACGGAATTCCTCGGAGCCAGATTCCTGACTGTGAGTAGTTCGCAAATCGATTTGGAAGTTTCATTCGGTCGACCCTACGAGGGGGATGCATATTGAGCAACACATTAATCTCTTTACAGGGATATGTTTGGCCGAGAACGAGAGCCACTTCGATACGACCGCTCTCAACACGAAGAACAAGGACGGCACGTGGGACTACGGATTGTTCCAGATCAACAACAAATACTGGTGCGCCGATCAACGAAAGGGACCGAACGACTGCAAGATGCAATGTTCAGCTCTGCGCGACGACGACATTACGGACGACATCAAGTGCATCAAGTTGATCCACAAGCGCCATACGTTCACCGCCTGGGTCGCGTGGACGAAGAAGTGCAAGGGAAAGAAGCTACCCACAGTGTCCGAGTGCTTCAAATAGGGCCGGACAGGAGTACTGCATCTATTCCCAACCCGATCTGTCAGTTGAGTTTTTGTGTTCCAAATAAAAAAGACATACCTTCAAATATCTCGAATATGCGTACAACCTTCTAAGACATTTGCATTAAAGTAAGTCTTCATACATGCTCGAGATAATCCAAAAACTGGGTGCAGGCTGTCGCAGTTAAATGTGTGTGATGCAAAGAACACCCAACGTAAAGCACATCCCTGTAAATCCCCGGCGCGGGTACGGGCGCTCCGAGAAGAAAATCCCCGAGCGCCAACCCTGATAGCCACTGTTCGGCTGGTTCCTTCTTTGGAGGCATTGTTTTGCATCCGTTCTTCTTCTTCGTGCCCTGGTGCCGTGCCTGTGTGTGCACACAGTGGGCGTGCAAGTTGAGCGTAAAAGTTTGTTGGCACGAAACTTTAACGAAACTCTGTTGCTGCGAGATAGAGTGGAGATAGAGGAGAATGCAAATAATGTTCGTTGCGGGAGTCATTAATATTTGAAAAACACTTGAAAACGGTGTGTGAAGTGATTCTATCTTGTTGAATAATATCAACAAACGTTGCATCGTTACAAGAATATGTAGTTTATCCAGTTAAATGTGAATCATAAATTGGAGATTTCAGTGAGTTTGAAAATGTAATAACAGTTTAGTTCATAAAAGTCATGAATCTAGACTGATGTACAATGTAGCATTCGCTTGTTACGAGATGAAAATAGCAGAGACGTAAAACAACCCCAGATAAGCAAACATAACTCTCTCCTTCACGTACAGTCTCCTTATCAATGGAGAAGACGGTAAAACAGCGAATGGTAATGGATGCACAACGAATTATGCCCACAAACGTTTCTCATAGTTCGTACGTTCGTACGAGGGTATAAAACCTAGCAAGCGCCTGACAGGAGTCATTCAGTGCCTGTGATACTTGCTGTAGTGTGCTTCAGATACCGCCCAGTTCTCTCTCAGTGTGTTTAAGATGAAGGTGTTTATCGCAATCGTGCTTACGATCGTGGCCAGCTGTGCGCTGGCTGAGGCCAAGAAATTCAGCAAATGTGACCTAGCGAAGACGTTAGCAAACAATGGCATTGCGCGGGCATCGCTTCCGGATTGTAAGTGAAAGCTTGCTGCGCAAACCATACCGATCGAGTGCGCTAATCCGCCTGTTTAATCTTTGCCCCCTCCAAGGGATCTGCCTGGTGCAGAACGAGAGCGCATTCAGCACCTCGGCGACGAACAAGAACAAGAACGGGTCCACCGACTACGGAATATTTCAGATCAACAACAAGTACTGGTGCGATTCGAGCTACGGGTCTAACGATTGCAAGATAGCGTGCAAAAGTGAGTTGCCATCTTTGTGCCCCCGAGTCATCCGAGCGATGTCTTCGCGAACCGTAAACACATCTTGCTTTGTTTGACATCTTTGCAGAGCTGCTAGACGATGACATTACGGATGACATCAAGTGTGCCAAGCTGATATTCAAGCGCCATGGTTACAACGCCTGGTACGGTTGGAAGAATCACTGCAATGGCAAGGCTCTTCCCAATGTCGATTCGTGCTTCTAATTTATGCTAGCGTGTGCGTGAAATTACAACCCATTTATGTTTTTTTGGGGAGATGTCGTCAATCTTGAAGAACGTTGACATTTGCGAGTTTGTATCTTCAACTTACAATACAAAATGAACGTTATTCGTTATACCTGGGCAGATTTCTTCTTCAGAAAGAAAATCGAATACGGCCATTCTGGCGGTAACGTCGAAATATGCGAAACATGCTATGCAAATGGGCTAAGAGAACTATAAGAGCTTGGACGTTCGGTGTTATTCTACTGACATAGTCAACCCATTGAAGCTTAGTGAGTATAATGTGAAGCACAACTAATTGTGTAGATTGCGTTTGACTGAGTGGTTGTAACAAGGGAACCGAAGTGGAAAACTGTTTGATGATTAATCAAATGACGCATGTTCAATTCACTTAAGAGCATTGTAAATCGAACACCAAAGCTTGTCAAGCCAAGTCCTTCACCTGTGTCTTCCGCAGGTTGACTTGGGGTTTGTTTGACATTTTTAAATAATGGTCACGATGCATGTAGTTTTAACACACCACAGATTGTGCCCCGTCAACGTTGTCATAATATCACGCTAGTTTTGTAAATTTTCGCGATGCGATATCCAACGTAAACAGCAACCTAGCTCACGCGTAGAGCGCACCTTTGCTAGCCATTTCGAGTGTGTTATTTTACGGATCTGCACCGCGAATGCTGCACTGGTTGGTGGAAATTCTTCAGCTGCAGTGTACTACGGATTCGCATTCGTCTTCCGGGTCCGAGTGCGCTGAAACCGTCCGTGCCCAGTGCCCGGTGCGGAAAGGATCGAACGAAAGGGGTAAGTACGCTGAGCGGTGTTGTAGTTCACACTTACCTCCCGTGCCTCCCACTCGGTGTCAACAAACTTTGCCGACATGCTGCTAACCTCGACGTTACCGCTGGGCGGGGGTGGGTGCCGTCTCGGGGCGCTCTGCGACATTGCGGTTCGCTAGTGGCTTGTCGGGGAATCTTTATCGAAAACAGGCCGAGAGTGTGGCCCCGCAAACCGAGTGTCGTTGCGGATGCTGAAAGTTTTCTCGCGGAAATTAGCACATAGCCCCTTTGCTTTCGTTGTTGTTGTTGTTGTCGGTCGTAGCGTAGAATGGCTCCGGGAAACGGTTTACACAGGACAACGACACATTTTAGGATTGTCTTTCACAGCTGCATTTTTAGAAACGGGTTTTCACAGCATTTCGCTTCTACTTAACACTAAATAATGCATTATTTCGTCGCGAAAAACACCACAATCGATACGAAAAGCCTGCCATGTTAGTTGTTTCTTCTTCTTACTTTTCTTGTGTCATTTTTGTTTTGAAAAAAATGTACCACACAGCGGTGGGGATAGGTTTATGAGCGCAGGTTGAGTTACCCAAATCGTGGAACGGATGTCTGGCCGTTCTGTGCCACAACAGCTGTGTGTGCGTGAATATCCGGTAATTCAACTTTGTAATTTCGACAGACTACGGCCTGCGTATTTCTTGCATTTGTACAAAGCGTATGAGACAACTCAAATGTTTTTGCATAATTATTTATGCTTGAAAATGCCATATGACGCAGATTCCAGTTGAATTGATTTAAAATTTTGCCAATTCATGCGATGGGCCCGGTGTGCGCAAGATGGGTGGCTCTTTTATTCTCTTGTTGCATCCCTTTCCCTCAATTGAGTTGCCGCATCTTTCATCTCGCTCTTTCGCGTCCGCTCGCTCTTTGGTTGCTCACGCGGCCACTCACTTGGGCGCAGTGGAGGCCAGGTGAGCCGTGCTTGAACGACTGATTGACAGATTTGGTGTGTGTTTGTGTGAAGTAGTAGTAGTGTGTGTGCAACCTTCGAGCCAGCGGTCGTGTTCTTCGTGATTTCGCGCAGGAGATATGATGTAAGAGAGCGAGCGTGAGAAAAGGGGTAGCGAATTGTTAAAGCATCCTGCGGGTAGAAGCTCGTGAAGAATACGCCAGCACATTCGGTTAGGTGCGTGCGTGCTTGTGGAAAATGGCTCCCATGGCCGTCGCGACACACAGGAAGCAGCAGTCGTAGCGCAGTGTTGAGCGAGTGTGAGTGTGTACGTACGTCCATGATGCGCGATGCGCCCGTGAGCATGGTGGTGTGCGTGTAGGCTCCGTGTTGGCACAGCGTAGTATGTTTTCGTTTCGGTTCTCCATTGTAGTAACTTCCATAGCTGGCTGCAACGCAACAACCTCTTGCAGCAGCAGCAGCGGCTACCTCTGGGTACAGAGAAGAAAAAGAGGCTGAACGGAGGAGTGAAATAGTAAGCCAATCGCAGCGAAGAAGAAGAAGCTGTAGCTGCGGAGTGCGTACTAATAAAATTATCCTTTCTTCTCGCATCGAACGCACGCACACACACACACATATCCATCCCAGCAGCCAGAGGAAAACCAACGCTGCATATCGTTGCCCAGCAACCCTCGTTCCCAGGCAAGGGTTTGCTCCGTTCGTGCAAGGAGAAAACAAAGCACAAAACGGCGACGCAACGACAAGTTTGGCCGCAGGAAGCCGTCATTTTCTCCTTCCAGCATTTCGCCCCGCTTGCTGAAGTGTTGTTGTTCGAAGGGCCAACCACTGTAGGAAAGGACGGCATCGACGGGTTCGAGTGTGCATGTGTGTGAGTAGCTGTTCCCGGCCGTGTGAGGAGGGAAAAAAACGGTATGGCAAGTGAGCTTTCCATCGGCGGTGCAAGCAAAGTGGTGACAGCTGGAACCTGCCGGAAAACGTGCGGTGGAGAACGATCAACGCACTAGATGTGTGTAGAAGGAATCGAAATTTCCGTTCGTTCTTCTCAGTTCTGCTTCGATCTTTCCACCCAAAACACACGCACACCATCTTGCTCCGTGCAGCAGCTGCTACGTTGTACGCAATTTTCCACCGGCCGTGTGAACGTTTTGTTGCTTGCACCGAGGGTTCTTTTTAACGGTTTCCGCGCGTGCCGAAAGGACCTCGCTTTTCTACTTCATTTGTGGTCCCTTTGCTGCTGTAATGTTTGGCGAGGAATGCCGGTGTGATTATCCTATGTGAGCAATGAAGCCACCATCTCACGGGTGTGCTATGTTTGTGCGGTTTTTGGTGCGTATTTAGTGCGTAGTGTGCGTCGACATCGCTTTCTCCGCAAAAGCAGAGAAGAAAAAGGAAAAGCGAATAGCGCAATCATTTATGTTCGCTCGTGTGTTTGCGAGTGTGTTTGTGTGTGTGTGTGTTGTGTGTGTGCACCGCGTACGTGTGCCAACTGAATCTCACGCCCCGCGATCGTATGTCAATCGCATCGAAACGTAACGATTTGTGAAAAATCCTGCAAAGCTCAGGCGTTGCGATCCTTTTGCGTGGGGTCCTTCGCGGAATTGATTCCATCAATTGGCAACATCTTTCTTCCTTTTCTTCCCCCTCCCCCTTCCGGCAGCGGCATTGACGGCAGCGAGTTGTTGCTGTTGTATCTCCACCGAAGAAGCAGAAACAGCAGCAGCAGCAGCAGTGGTGGTAGTAGCTGCAGAAGCAAAAGTCACGCACGAAACAGTGAAAAGTGAAACACGAAAACATAAGTGTTTACGGCTAGCGAGCTGGCCGTGGCGTGTGTGAGGTTGTCGAAGGCGTGCGACGGAGGTGGCAGCGGCGAGCAACGAGAGAGCGAGTAAGTGAATGTTGGCAATTTTATGGAAAAAGTGAAATTTTCAACAAGTTTATGCTCCAGTGTGTTCAGCCCTTATGTCCAAGTGTTGTACTGATTTGCTTCTGGTTAGGACGGTGGTCGACAAAAAAGCAAAATGTTAAAGAAGTACACATTCATTTTGGAGATCTCAATTATAAAAGTAGACCGGCGGCTCTATCACTAATCCATACAATCTGTTAGAATCAGAAGTACGGAAAGATTCATTCATATTAACAGAGTTATGAATCTTCAGCGAAGACTACACCTTCGATGATTGTAAAATAAAGAGTTCATATTGAAACTTAAAGTTCTAAGAGTGAGACATATTGAATTAAATGTAGTAGAATTAGACGGTCGTATGGTCCTATGCACAAGCACAAGGTCTACTAGACGTTGTTGTCCCAACAAAAAAAAAGAAGAAGTAGATTAAAGCCATATTGTTAAATATTTTAAAACATAGAACGCTTTTCAGAGTGAAGAGATTGTCGAAAGAGGTTCCCCCTTCTTTGGGAAGCATCCCTGTTTCGATGTGTTTTTCAATCTTTCCTAGTATGTGAACCCGGGAAGAAGATCCTTATATTCCATAACGATCAAAGGATCAAAGAGAAAAGATGCTCCGACAGATCCAGTCGAGATTCAAACCTACGACCCTACGTAGTCTTGGTTGCGGCCCGATACGTTTATCTGCTAATTCATACGACGCTATCGATAATCAGCCTGTTAAAACTCCTATTTGTTGAAAACACACAAACTGCACTTGATCCTCAGGAAAACATGTGGAATGTGGTATTGGTTTTCACCGCGCATGCTGTAAAGTGAGCACTTTTTCGTGACTGACGATGCTTTTATCGAATTTCCCTACGTGCATTACGTTTTTTTATTCGTTGTTGTGCCAGCTTTCTGGTGGAGATTTTCCCAATCAACCATCACCATTGTTTGTGTGTTTGTTTTTTTTTCAATTCAACCTCCACTCGTGTATGTGTGTGTGCCCTCTATTTTTCATTGGGAATCGCGTTGTTGCCGATGAGTTGGTGGTTTGTGGTGCACACGCACGCATCGTGAGCGATGGGAAATAATAAAATACGCACGTAGGCAGGCAGAGAGACACGGCGCGGTTTGCCTTTGCCGTCATCATCGCCTGCCTTCGCGACTTGCCTCTTTCGCTTCGCGCCCGCCCTGCCACGGCCAACCAAAATGGTGGCATCGGGGTGAAGCAAACAACACACGCATATATCGCACCAGCAGGCAGGCAGACCGTGCGCGTTGGTGTTAGTGCCCTGCTCTGGTGGTGTGCGTTGCTGGCAATGGAACTGGTGTTTAAGGGTGGTTGGCGAGAGGGCGGGAAGGAAGGTGGAGGTGGTGGAACGATGGAGCGGGGGGTACATTCACTTGCGCTGGGTTTAAGTGCGTGCGTGTGTGCCGAGCGGCACATTTTCAAACACACAGACAGAGCCAGCCAGCCAGACAGACATACACACTTACGCACCCCCTTGACACACGGGGTGTTTTGGTAGTAGCGCGGTCAGGCCTCAATGGTGGATAGTTTCATTATCTACATCCCCGCTCCCCGTCCTCTCCCGCTTCGCAAGCCGCCCCCTGCCACCCCCTTGTGCCCTCTTTATATGCGAAAAACAACTCGCGAACAAGACAGAGACAGAGTCAACCCCAAAAAACCAATACACGCGGGTTGTTTCGTATTTTTCGCACTTTGCCTCTGCTGGAACTCGCTTTGTGGTGTTGCGCGTAGATTGTGCGCATGGGGCACGGGAGGGCGGATAGAAATTTGGTGTCTTTGGAAACGATCTTCGCTCCAGCGCGAGCTCCACGCGCACGCAGCTTATTATACTGCTCTCTCCCTCTCTCTCTAATAGAACAACCGAACCGGTGGGAAGGTGCTGTGTGTGTGTGCGTGTTGTGGATCTGATTCCATCCGAATCACGCACACACGGGGTTGAGCGCGATCGTGAGCTTTTCCACTATACCCTGTTCGTTGAAGGGGCGTGGTGGTGGGGAGATGAAAACCCCCCTCCCCCATCAAAATGATGGGAAATTTTTGAAGCGTAGTGTGAGCGCAGGGTTAGTTTGAGGTACTTTTTGTGTTAAAGGTGGTGGGATGAGTTTTTTGCTTGATATAGACAGCCTGTGATGTTTTTCTGCTCTCGAACCGATCGCCTGTTGAACGTTCTGTTTGGCCCATTTTTATATCCGCATTTTTTACGGTGCATATCAGAGTGCAGAATGAGGATCTTCTATTTTTATGGTTCGAGAAGTAGTTTGGAGAATACTTTTCCATAATTCAGTCTTAATAATTTCACTTTTTTGGAAAACGATCATGCACGAGTCTATAAAAGACTTGTTAACCTCAAAAATATGTCGATAATGAATTGAAATTTTCAACTCCTTTCAACGAAGAGTTTTTGTGACCCTTTTTCAATCAAATCACTCTGAGTGCGTCACTTAGTCACCGTGGAGATTCAAAAGAGAATGAGTGTTTAGGTAAATGGGTGCGTAAGTCAGTGATCCAGTTCAATGATGGAGCTCCGACTCTTCTATTTTGATTTGAAAAGCACGTCTCAACAAAATATGTTTGTGTTTTATAACGTTTTCGGGTTATAGCGACGACTTTGTAGACGCCTATGATAATAACTATCATGTGAATAATGAAGATCTTGCGATTTCATTGAGTATTTCAATCATATTAATATTTTTTCTACTTTGTTATAGCTCATACTTAATAGAGTTCCTTCCTGTAAGATCCCATAGAGCTTAACAAGCCTACACAATGCTAAACTTAACAAATAAACGTTAAGCAGCTGGTTTTTGAGCCTTTAAACGAATCACCTTTACCCGAACCAATTTTCCTAATATATAGGCAACTTCCATTTACAGGAGACACGAATTATTCGGAAATGAATGATTTCAAACCGAAACTTTATTATGAAATTCAAATTTCACCCAATCCCAAATTCTTTTGCGGATCGTTTGCCGGAGGAAAAGTTTCGCCGCAGATTTGTCCTTCGCTGACAAGCGACAAGGTGATTCACGCCTTTTCCCCATATGGCGTTGGCCACCCACCCGAGCCCAAAAACCTCATTCACATCGTTACGTGAATCTCATCGTTTCATGCTCTGGAGAGCCTGCTTGTCCGGAGCCCTGCTTTCGGGAAATAAAACGCGTGCTGTTGAGCGGAGTTCGCTGGAAAATGAGCCGAGCGTCTTATTCTACTAGCGTTTAAAATGTGCTGCCCGTCCCCCGGCCCGTGTACAAAATGGAGAAAAGTACGTCCTCCCCGATCGTTCCGCGGTTGCTCGGCGGAGCTTGCGGGGGCGAAGAAAGAAAGTGCGGAAGGAGTGCGTCGTCATGTTTGCCTGCCATTCCGGTGGCGGTTTCATTCATTCATGCTCTCATACACCGTTCAGCACTTTCGCACAAGCACACACCAGCGCGGCACCATTGAGCATTATTGCGATTCATCTCGCGTGCACAGGGCCTTTTTGTTGTTGTCCTTGCTTGGTTGGTAATCCTTCCGTGATACTGCTGCTCCTTGAGATACGGCTCACACGCACCCACACACACCCACGTAGAGCACGTTGAATTTTTTAAGATCACTTTGTCCCAAGCCCCCCCCCCCTCACCAATACTTCTCTTATCGTATGCGCGGGGCGCGCTCTGATGATGGATGGGAAAACGAAAAGGTTCCACCGTCGTCAAGGCCTCTCGCTTTCGATGGCGGCAGATCCTTTCGATCGGCGATTGGCAGGCAAGAGGGGACACGGCTGCGAGAGAGAAACCGTGCGCCAACCGAGAGAGCGAGAGAAAACACACACACACACACACACACAGCTCCACCGCGGCCGGGAAAATGCTGTTGACCTTTGATGTGATTTTCCTTTCTATTGCCCAGGACGAACGAACGAACGGGCGGACGTGTCGTCGTGCGCCTGTTTGCGTGTTGACGTGTGTGGGTGCAACTGTACTGCGTAGGTTGATTCAATTGTGACGATGGGAGGGTGAAAAGCAGGGCGAGGATGAAGGGGGTAAAGAATGTTTTGGATTTTCCCAGCATCAGCACCACCACTACCAACAACCCGCTTTGGGAAAACGCGAACGAAGGAGGAAAAACCCGGCTTATCCCGGCTCTCTGTATGTGTGTGTGTGTGTGTGTGCGTGATATGGTGGTGGTGAGAGCTGGTGACGCGCCGGACTCGTTCTTTTTCAGCAGGGCGCCTGGGCTTGAATGAATTTTCCGTTCGGGGTGGTGGTGGTTCGGACACGCACACTCCCTCACCGAGCGGGTGAGAAAACAGCTCACCGTGCTCACCGGGGAATGGTCCTTTTTTCTGTGCTACGCTCAGTTGCCGGCTTTTTGCTGTGTACGTGTTAGTTTTCGTGCTGCGGGGGTTGGCTGGGTTTTTCCGATAACGTGGAAAGCCCATCTACGACGTTCCCGGAAACGCGTTCCGAGCAGAAGGGAGTTTAGTGAACAATTCCAAGTTATTTCGTTTTAGTATCCATTTTATGTGTTTGTCACAATATAATATCCATCGAAATATGGCTCTGTGTACACAAGATTCAAATTGATCAAATTTCAATTTTTTTTTATTTTAAATACGATGAAAATAATACAATTTCTTGTAGAAAATTTCGTAAATAAAGGGAGAAAGCTATGCAATTTTATCAAATTTAAGTATTTGAAATTAGATATTCCCAATTTTGATATCCATAGTTTCGACATTTTAAAGTATTATGAATGAACACACTTAAAAAGGTCTCTATAATACACTAGAACTGTCGATTGCGTCAAATCCAGAGTTATGTTTTATTCCAAATTTTGAATATTCAAATTTTATAAAATTTTGTTGTAATTATTTTTAGGAAATATGTGTTTCCCAACAATAAAAAGACATTTCCTTCAAGCAAAACATTCCTTCCCGGGCAACTCTATTCACCGATGGGACGCTGGGTCCACCTTTACAATTTTACTCTGCCAACCAAACCAACCCAGTTTGTTTGCGATCACCCGGATCACGATTTTCGCCTCACTTCTTCGGGTGCGCGGTTTTAAAGCGACCAAAATAGCTTCGACCGGTGTGCGTGTGTGTGTGTGTTCTTTCCCCAGTCGGTCGGTCGGTTTGCGCCTGTGATGAGCGCAGCGGACCTGGCGGGGTGTTCACGCGAAAAACACAGCACGTAACCGGCTAAACCAACCGCACCGTGACCGAAAAAAGGGGGGGAAAAAGGATCGGTGGCCGGCACCACCGAAAGATTGATTGACTTTTGGACCGTGGTCAAATTAAACGCGGAGACGATCCCTCGCTCTCTCCCTCGCTCTCTGCGTGTTGCTGCGAGCTGCCGATGAATTCTCGAACGCGTGTCACGATGGGCGGCCGTGCGCCTCTGCAGAACTATTTTAAACTGTTGAAGTAATCCTTGCGTGTTCTGGGTGGGTTTCGCGTCGGTTCGATTGAACGTTTGTTTTTTCGTTAACAGGAATGTATTTTTAATAAGGCGTATAAAACCCCTCATACATTGTAGTACATTTGATTGGTTCCACGCGTTGTCCTGTCGGAGCGTTGTGAGTTGTAAATAGTTGAATAAACCTAGCCGGATTTCTTTCCATCAGCGCGAGCGATTCGTCTTCAATTAACCTTGGAACGGGCAGACAGGTGTAAACAGGCGGAGGCCTCCCTCTCGCGTACTTCACACCCAACGTGATAAGAAGATAGTGAGCAGGCTCACCGAGATGGAATGGGAGGGAACTTAAATTACAAGGGCCGCGTTCCGCTCGCGCGCTGTCTCGGGGCAGACTCGGTGAGTAGAGGGAAGCGTTAATCTTTTTATTGCTTTTCGGGACACGCTTGCCCGGCGTGGTGTGCTTTACGAGCGCGCACGGTAGGATTATACTTTATTTTGCTGCAATTCTACCACTACCGCTGCAGTGGCCGGCTTTTGTGTCGCTTTTTGATCGAAAAACTCAATTTGATTGAAGACGAACAACAACTGTTGTTCAATGTAAGATTAAAGTAAGTTTCTGTCCCATGTAGGTTTTCATATTGCTATTGGAAAACAAATTTTAAGAAGAAATCCCTGACAAACGACATTCTTGCATAGATAATCTCCCTCTTACACAGAATTTTGCGGATCAGAAAAAATGATTGAGTTTGGAAACTCACAACACGCCTATCGTCCGAGTCTCTTTCTCCTATGGACGATCGGGCACCGTGATAAGGTTATTTATTCTGGGATTAGACGATTTTGTTTGTCCCCGAATGTAGCATGTTCCCATCTTGATTAAATCGTTAGAAATGTAGCGGAAGAAAATCGAACAAAACAGCTCCACGTGTGTGTTTGTGAACGTCCGATGTAGGCTTACAAATTGACCAGAGGATCACTGACATTTATGGGATCGTTTACCCAAGATATCGAGCTGATGGACGATTGGATAAAGACGATATTGAAAATCATTATAAATTTCATATTTTAGAGTATGATGAGGACAAGATTTTGTTCCAAGAAGTATAAAAGAAGCGGGTAAATTCGATTGTTGCAATAGAGGATTAGATTATTTCAAAGGGGATGATGGAGACAGACTCGGCAGAATGTAAAGGCCTATTCAATGATAAATGTGAATCTGAACGTGGAAAGATTTTTTTCAAAACATCATGGGAAAGGCGTGTTAAATCTGGTTATTTTTCAACGAATTTGGATGCCAATATTTGGATGATTGGATTTCCCAGCTTCTGGTGTGCAATATTCCACATTTTAGTGAGCTCTCTCAAGGTTTGGCTGGATTTGTTTGAACTTGACTTCAAATTATTACAGTCTTGCCTTCTTTCTTGAGCGTCTTTAGTCTTGGAATCTAACGTTATTTCAACTTCCTGGAGTACTCCACTACCACAGCGGTCATTCTAGCAAACTATTAGAATCTAATTTCACACACACACACACACACACACACACACACGATTCGCCTTTTAGAAAATCGAATCGAAATCATTTACAAACCGAAGCTCACGCTTGAACTGCGTTCTCCGCACACACTACTTACTAGTTGTTGGAGTTAAACGTTTCCATTTTCCCATCCTCCGAACAGCTGGCTGACAGTTTGCCAGCAATCACCTCCGTCGGTCTCGGTCGGTCCGGGAGATTCAAATGCGTTGCTGTTGTTGTAATCAAACACAACCCGGGGAGAGAGAGAGAACCGGGGAAAACCCAAGTCCATTCTGCCTGAAAGCCGCCCGATGGCCAACTTGCACGAGAAGCAGTAGATAATTTGGATTTCCTGTGTGTGCTGTGCTGCGTGTGTTTCGTAATGGCCGGCGTGCTGCGCTGCCGAAGACGACGATGCGTAGAGGAGGAGTTGGTGTCCAACTCATCACAGAAGAAGAAGGCCCATAAAAGCTGCGTTCTGTTGCGCGTCGTGGCCCTCCTCGCGCGTACAGGTGTGGGCTTGTGTGTTCTTTTCTGTGTGCCGTATTGTGCCATGGGGGGCTTCTTCGTTGCTTCCGGCACACATAGGTTTTGAGTTGCTAGGCAGGTAGGCAGAAGAGGGCGGCCATTTCGTTCTTCCACCACGCTTTCTTGAGGGAGTTGAATAACTTCACGCTATCTTGACTCTTTCGGGGTTCGTTTCTCCTGCCAGAGTTGGGCTTCTTTCCTGCTTGAGCCGGTGTGTGCTAGGCTATTTCCAGCGTTCCCCAGAGCCGAGCAGCAGCAGCAGCGCGCCCACGTGAGATTTGAGGATCGGTTTACAAGTTTCTTGTGGCACACGATGCACGATCATAAAAGCGAACTTCGGTTGCCGGGCTGGCTGGTGGCACTAACTTTGGGCGGAGCAAGAAATTCCAAAGAAGCCCTTGCAACGTGCGGAAGAAATTGAGCATGAATTGTTCTCCAAGCTGTGGTTCGGAGAATTCTTGCACAGACATTACGACTTGTCGGTTTTCTACGCCCGCTAGATGAGATTGTTCAGATATTTGCTAAGGAGAAGTCGGCTGGAAGATTATTAACTGAAATATGATAATTGTCGAATTGCCATCTGGCTTCCATCTACTCGCACACAGTCGTATAAAACCGAGTTTTGTTTTGCTTGCTGCGGGGAGGTTGCAGAAAGGTCGCTGGTTTCGGTAGCAAACTTCGATAGCGGCGTCTTCCGCAACGAGGCTTGCTTTCCCGAGATGCGTCCAACATAAACAACCGGTCGTCCATCCGGCGGTGCGTTCGTTGGAATGCCGGGCAACCATTAGCGCCCTCTAGTCTCCGCTGCCGACGGTCGTGTGAAAGCTCGAAGCTTCTTTTGGTTCACGGTTCCACTCTTTGTCTCGCTTCTATCAGCGAAGAAGGGTCACCTTGTGCAACGCCGTGTGTGCGCAGTCTTCCCATTCAGTTCCTGATACCCTCGTTTCATCAACTGTTGCACGGCGGCCTATCGACGACTCATGTCGGCCCACGGGCTGAGGAGGAGCCTACTTTTAACGGGCTCGCAAAAGACTCGCGATTGTTTTTATTTTCTCCCTTTCTCGAGCGTGTTGTTGTGATGGTATGAAAATGAGTTTCCATACGAAACTAGTAGCAACTTTGGGTGCATGAGGAACAGCAGACGGAACAGAAAAAAAATGAGATCAGGAGAGAAAGGTAGCTTCACGGGACGAGACTTGGCCACCCCACCGGGGCTGGTTGGAAAGGAGATTGTGGAGGAGCAAACGGCGGAACGTCGGAAATAATCATGGCGCCTTCTTTTATGGCCCGATTTTTCTGCTTCTTCTTCTTGCTCTTGGTGTGTTTGGCCTCTACCCGCACCCAAGAAGTTGGGCATAGTTTTACCATCAGTTCTGTGCCTGATCTTGAGGAGGGAAGGGTGTGTAATTGGGGCTGCTGATGGGCGGAGGGAGGTTGACGGGGCTACGTACTAGTACGCGTCCCGATTCATTGGTTCCGGCGGTGTAGCTATGGAGCAGTTAGTGTACATGGTCGGAAAGAATAGGTTAGGCCGTTTTAGTTTCTTTGTGTAACGTTCCCCGATACAACGCCGCACAAAAGAAGCATTTATTCGTTCGTAAAGAAAAGCGAGCGAGTTTTTAATTGAAAAGTGCTGAAAAGAATCTCTCAGGAGTCAGGAGGCTTGTTGGAACAAAAGGCCAGAATAAGACCAGAACACTAACTTTGTTAATCGTTATTGAAGTGTTCAATAGCAAAGAAAAGAACTCTCCTCTGCTTGGCCTCTCATTCCAAAACACGCGCTGCACTCATATCCTAATTTCATTCTGTCATCTGTCAAACTGACAGTTCGCTCACGCTGTTACGTAGTGTTTCAACGGTTACGATTTCCAAACCCAAAGTTAGTTCTTGAGCGCCGCATGACGGCATGTTTGTCTTGGTGTCTTATATGTGCCTTCTACCCCTTCATGTCCCTTCGCACGGAGGCCTTTCGTACGAATTTGGGTCAAATTTTGACAGCTGTCAGTGGCGAAAGAGAAGTGCATCTGTTTTTGTTTCCCCTTTCCGCGAGTGTGCCTTTGTTCGTGTGATGTTTCTCTAGCTCGACTACAGTTTGCACTTATGGGTTTGATGGAAGTATTAGCTCACATCGGAAGTAATTGCGCGTGCTGCTGCTAGTGCTTTGGACGTAACTGTTCTCTTTTTTGTGGGGTGAAAAATGACCTTAAATAGCTCGGTTCTACTGCGCTTTCTGTGGAATCGGGAACATCGTGCGCGATCGTTCTCTCCAACGGAGCTCGCTCCCGTCTACACCCGGGTAGGAGTTTAATATGCTAGTCTGGAATGGGCTGTCAGGCAGAGCGCCGGAGAAGCGCGGCACAATTTAGGTTAATAGTGTGAGCCGGCGTTGATCGTTCTGGTGAGAGGCGTCTAATTGCGTTTCCTCCCGCCGCGTAATTTTCGACAGTGCGATGACACAAGCCAGAGTTGATGACAGTCGACGACCGGGGGGTCTACAATTACGGATTGGGCACTCGAGAGACGCATTTAGTAAATTGCAACGCAGACAAAAAAGCATTACCCAAGCTCCGCACAACCTGTAACGAGGATAGCGTAATGGTGAGGTGAAATGGAGACTCGTCAATAACTTGCTTGCCGCACGACCTCCTATCGCGTTGCGTTGTATGTGTGTGTGTATGTGTATGTGTTAAACACCAAACGCCAGATTTATTTTTAAATTCCCCATTAAATCAACGCAACCACGGCAAAGCATCTCTCGGTGCCGCTTGTAGTAGTCGCGGGAAATAGGACGGGAAGAAACGAGGGCAACACCTACCGGGGCAATATTGTGAGTGTACGTATGGCACAGACTCTCCCTCCCGGTGGTAGATAAAGTCAGTGTTTCACCTTTGGGGCCACTATCCATTACCCGAGCGCCCGGGCTGCTGTGGCGCTGTGTTTACTTACCATTAAAACCAACCCGGCGTCGTCTCTTGGCGACGACGTGTCGTATCTTGAGGCAACGCAGGACACCCAGCCTTGAACTTCTCGCGCTATACGTTCCCAGGGAGATCTGTTGTATGTAGATTTTGCTTTCGACCCAACAACTTCTGTGACTTGCTCCGTAGACCGTAGCTCGCGTACCGTGGAGATATTTGCGCGGGTTTATAGTTCCCCACGGCGAGGAAGTCGTCACTCCACACGAAGTAATGTGACAAATTTGTTATGTGTGTGAGGGCTGCTGGTGCGCGAGTGAGGATGCATCTTTCCAGTTAGCGTATTCCGCCGCGAACTTGGAACTTGCCAACGTGTAGCTGTACTGTCACAATGGGTTTGGAGCACTCGAGGATGACTTCATGCGACTTTAAGCTAATAAGGGTATAGGGGCAAAGCTTCCAGCAGCCGCGCACGGGTCAGGTTAAATCTAGCCCTTTCACGTTTCGGTGCCCAATTTAGGAGCCTGGTGCCCACCTTCTCTTGCCACGTGAGCTGCACCCACACACGCGGTGGCATTTGACATCGCCTTCCTTTTCAGCATCTAATTTTACCCGGCTGCTCCACCACGAGAGCACAGAACGTGAGTGCCTTGCATCGTTGCATTTGTTGCTGGCGCGCTCCTCACGTGGACCACCCGGAAGGGAAAACAACGCGCACATACACGCGCACTTGCACACACGTGCGCGTCAGCTCACGTCTAGGTATTCGCCAGCGACGGGTGATGCATTTTTAGTCTCGATCTTTTTTTTTTTGCTTCAATCCCGGAGACCGGTCGAACCCTGAGTGTGTTGACTGAAATGCATGACCAACCACTAGCTCCTACTCCTTTCGGTGTTGGGAGGGATGCATTAGAAGGAGGATGAGAAGGTGGAAGAAAGAATGAGAGAAAAGCGGCAAGTAACCGGGAAGCAAAATAGCAAAGCAGTTGCATCTGTGCATCATGTGCGGCTACATGTGACGGATTGCGGAATGGAAGGAAAACTTCGCTGGTTCTGGCGTTTGTGATTTGTGTTTTTTTTCTTCTTTTCTGCGGTTTCTCCACTTCCTTCGCGCTTCTGTACGTCAGAAAACGTCAGCGAGAATTACGCCAGCACACAGGGCCGCCCGGCAACTACCGCTGGTAGTGCGCTCATTATGTTGCGAATGAAAAATCGTGCAAGAAAAGGTTATAACAAATCAAGCTGCCGTTTCGCGGAGATAAATTTGCAGTTATTGACAGTAAAAGATTAGCTTGTCTGCAGGCGGTCTGGGCTCTCTGTTTTGCGCTGAAAGCTTCCTGCAGTTATATGGCCCATTATACCATTGCGGCATGCAAATTGAAACTAATCGAATAAAAGACGGTGATGGATGGGTTCGCACCGATACGGCAGTTGGTAAGCGGGTCGCTTTGTGACGCGCACGTCATGGGTTCAAAACTCGATCGCGTTTGGACATTCGATTTACAGATTTTGATTCCGAAGTCTAAGAATGTTTCTCGACATTTTTACAAGTATACTGGAGCTTCCATCTTGGAAAACATTGTTTGCTACATCTATCTACATAGTATATCATTCAGAGTCACCTTCCACAGTCAGGGCTCGTTGCATTTGAATTGCAACCTCTCCTGTTCCCCCCTATCACGAAAAAGGTGCAGCAGCTGCAGCAGCAAGATGTGAAAAAGTCGGCCGAACGCCCATCGAACCGAAGTATCCAGATATACTCATTGATAATTTCAACAAAGTGCATCTGTTTGTTCATTAGTCCATCCGGAGATGATTGAAATTCGAAACAGACGCAATGCAAATGGACGGAAAAGCTGTAAAGGTGCGCGGTTGCCTACGTTTACATACATTTTAAACTTGCCTCTGGTGTACGTGCATGTACAAATTTCAAATGTACAAAGTCATTCAACGTTGGACAATGTACACATTGTCAGCAGATAATTGTGTGGTTTTGGGACTGTAGCGGACTGTTTCATCACTATACGTTTGATCTTGCTGATGTAAGCGCTCTGTTTGCATGCGAATATCTCTAGATATCCTTTTGAACGGGTCTGTTATCGGCCGTCATCGGAGAGGTTATGCGACAGAACAAAACGACTTCTGCCGAGAAGATGTTTAGACGGCTTCAAAACTTTGAACTTTGACCGCTGTGCCGACCCCGCCGGAGCATTGTGCGCTTGGTCGGGTTTGCTTTAAAGATAAGGGTAGACCTTTTTCCACGAATGTCTTCATACCAGGGCTTCTTTCTCAAAAGTCCGCTCTGCCCGGATAAGGATCGCCCGTTCTTACGTAAGCTGCTCGTTTGACGAGTTTTGCGTTTTGTACTGCGCATTGGAATAATTTCTTCGAACCCCTCCTGCCGAGGCTTGATGAGGATTTCGTTGGCTCCAGTTTCGGGTACGTTGTAAAACTTGCTTGCCATCGAGTCACTATAGCATTATCCCGTGCTGACAGGCCGGTTCTCGCGGCTCTCAACGTTCGAGAACGCGCCAAGTGGCGCCTTCCGGCAAATTTCGCAATGTGATCGAAAAGTTTCGAATTGCAATTCAAATCGATCTCCCGCGATACGTTTCCTGTGGCCGCGTTCGTCGCGGTGGGCAAGGTATCGCGTTTTGTTCTGCGCTCCGTTTCGCCGCAGTTGCTGAGTGGGGCTGGCTTTTAAAATCAATATTTCATTTCCGTTTCACCGTGGGCGCCTCTGCTGCCGGCTTCACAGGATAGACTGTGAAGGGAAAGAAAATTATTTCCATTGCTCCACGAATGGGAAGATTATGTTTCTGGCCGACTGTGCTACCCTGGTCTCGGGTCGAACAAGTCTGGAAGACGAATGGATATTGAATAACCGATAGGACAGAGAGTGAGACAATTGGAGGTCACATAAGCAGTTTATTGTTCCTCTACTTGACGGTGATGGTTTTGTCACAATCCTGGAGTTGGAATTACGTAGATGTTCTTGAGCAGAGACTTAAAAACGAACTGTGTGGCTCATCGTCGACATCATTGGCTGTCGTCGAAGTTCTTGGTCTAGACACGCTCCATAAAAGACTTTACATAACAGACCTGACTGACTGGCGCGCCAAGTCTGTCCTTGCTCCAGTAGTCACGAATCGAAAACCTTGACGAACAATGTGTCAGATTTTGACACGATGGAATATTCGTCACGCGCTAATGCTGTGCCGTATGCTTTCGTTTGCAACCTTGGACGACGACTTGCTGCGAGAGGAAGTTGTTGTCCCGACATCTTCCTGGGTGGATAATCTTATAAACGCGACGCTCCCAGCGGGTGGGTGAAGTCCGACAAAACCCGTGCATCGTCCTACACCCACTCACGAAGTGAAAGTCCCCACTGTACGATGGTGTCGTGTGACTCCCCGCTGGCTGACTCTTGCTGCTCGGCGCTCATGGCGGCTATGGCGAGTCTCTCGCCCGGAGAAGGGCTTGCGCTTTTTTTTCTTATTGCGTTTTGCGATCGGGGTTGAACGTCGCAAGATTTAGGATGATCGGGAGAGCAGCACAGCATCAGCATCAGTTCCTCCACTGTATGTGTGTGTATCTGTGCGAACTGTTCCATTTTCGATGACCTCCAACGCGTCCCGGGTGATGGATTATCGTGAACTCTCGTGCGCCTCCTACAGGTTGGCCTCGATTCCTTCAACGCACTGGCACGATTGGATAGGTTACCACGATGCCGTAGCCACCCCATCCGGAGCAATGCCGGGTGAAATAGGACAAAGACGCCATTATCACCAGTAGCAACAGAGAGGCCAACAGTATGGAGCCAAATTTTGCACTCCGTATCCCGGGGTGGCGGACTCACGAGGCTTGCTGCTAATGGGCGTGCTGTAAGGAGACGAGCAAATGCGAAACAATTAAGTAAATGAGCCGCTCATCGAGTGGAGAGATACAGCGATCCATTAGTAGTCGTTGTTGTTGTTGTTGGAGACGAAGAATACCATCTCCATCTCGTCAACTGTCTCCTGGCAACAGAGCTAGGTACAGGAGGAAGTTAGACCGATGGGGGAGCACACGGCGTCCAAATTGGTGTGGGCCTCCGTGTGTTTAATAATGACCTTTCGAGATGTTTTCGTCAGGTTGTTTGCTCTCAGTGTCACCCGGATCGGTCCATTGGGTCGTGTTTCCGTCTGTCGAGGAATGTAATAATTAGATTTGGCGGTACACTGTTGTGGGTGGTTATTTCTTCGTTCTTCAAGAGGACCTGTGTGCAGCAGGGAGCTGCGTAGTACAGATTTTCCGTTGGAAAATTGTTGTTCTATCGTTTTATGGTCACACTTTTTTTGCTTTTCAACGTTGAGGTCACATCATTTCGAATCTTTGAGGGCGACGGGGGATGTGATGATGACGTCGCTAAATAACCTGTCAATCACCGGCTCCGTAAGTAGCAGCCCTCCCCTGGGAACGGAAGCGCGGGGAAAATTCCACCCACACGAGGATGCGGGCGTGGTGTTTTGCTGTTAATTTACGTTGTTTTTATTATTTATTCTTCCCGAGAGCGGGCGCGCGCGCGCGCGTGCAAAGTTAAAAACAGTTTTTATTTGGATGTGCTATTGCTGCATGCGGCGACCGTGACGACCGTGAGGAGAGAACCACACGCCAAATGACAGTTTCATGTTTTTCCCGAGTTTTGTTATGCTCGCCGTCGCCCACAAGCAGACAAATACAAACACACACACACAGTCTCATGCATAATAAAATAGGAAAAACAAACCACACAATTTCGGAACACTCCCCGGCCGTTCCCGCCTCCACGGAAATGGTTTGTCACAGCGGAAGGACACATGGTGTTGTTTATGTCGCGGGCAACTAAAATCTAAATTCGAACGACTATTATGTGCCTGATGTACATGTTTACTCTCTATCGCCGTAGTGCTTATGTTTATTATGAAGCTTCAGCGAACGAAAGCAAACATTTGTATCTAAACTCGTGTTTCCTTTTCTCTTCTCTTCCCTCCAGGTAAGCATTGATGGTCCAGTAGCGGACGGAAAGACGGAAGGGGAGAGAGGCTAGGTTCAAAAATTTTCCTGTACTGCTTGTATCCAACAAAACCGCCACAATTTTGGAGGTATTGTCAGGTAAGCGAAAACGAAAAGCACATTTTCCTTTTTGCTGGTTGTTTCCTTCACCGCTATCCTCTCGTTGTTTTCTCTTTGATTACTTTCCTATATCTGTTGATTCGTTACAGAATGCGTTATTTTTTGTGTTTAAAGTTTTTCGTTCGTTGGTTTTGGATGTACTTCGAACCTGAAAGTTGGATGTATAGAAATATGTTGACAGATGACAACGTTCCGTGTATTCTGGGTGCTGTTTCTATAAACTTTGAGGTTCGAATAATTAAACTTGCTTCTTTTATAATCCATCATCTGTTTGAACCGACCAACTAATATTCTATGGCATAAAGCCTCCCTAAGACTTAGATCAAGGACAGATAACAACGCAAAAAACCTCTCATAATTGGTACGTTTTTTTTGGCGAATGTGGTCCGGTCATGATCATCACGATCATGACGGGGCTTTTTGTGTGTCTCCACCACCAGCATCGTCCTCCTTGAACCCATGTTGACAGTTGTGTGTCAGGGAGCCGACCCGAACCCGAACGGAAGTTTGACGTTGCTCGGGACGTTGTGTTTTGTTTTGAGCGGTCTCCCGCACGCTCCGTTCGATTGCAACTCTAGGCGATAACTACCCTTTTTTTGCTGCTGTCTGCTCAAAAACGCGGACATGCAATGGACACGAGGGGTGTGTGGAATGTGTGTGGATGTTAATCTGCTGAGTGGGAACGGAATGAAGTAGGTCTGACGAGAAGAACAGCGTGACTGAGCCAGTCAATGGCAACGAAGCCGGCTCAATCAGCTTGTTGTTGGTTTTTGGCTTTTTGAAGGTCTACTGCTGGTGGTGCGATCGGTTTCTCCGGTCATCTATCATCGCGGCCGTTGTCGATAGTTTCGAGATCTCCCTCGCGAAGAAGACGGCCGGAGAGTGAGAATAAAATCGATAAATAATCCATCGAGCACACACACACCGGTCGCAAACGTTTCGTTCACCTTGAGGTGTCTCTTCGTGCAAGCGTCTTTAGGGGAGCTCTGTAACTAGCGGTGCAGCAGCGTGTGTGCACCATCATCACGCACATCACCATGTGCTTGAAGTCGCCCTCTTGCGTGGTTGTCGTAGGCCGCGTCAATTACCCTAATCTTTCGCTTGTTGTCCTAGAGGAGGAAAAAAACGCGAAGAACCTGCTGGAGAGTCCGTTTATGGTTGACAGCTGGGTTTGAGTTGCTCGTAGTTGGTAGATTTACCTGCTTACCTTCCAATCGAGAAATCGACATTTAAGCTAGAGCTGGTTAAGCCGCGAGTCAACTACAAAAATAAAGAACACACACATGCACACGGACCTCTTATGGCCGTATCGACTTACAGTCTGCAGTGCTGTTTTTGTCCGCCTCTGTTTGCTGCAGCAGTGCCTCGTACATATGCATGCGATGTGTGATGCGTGCGCAAGAAATCGGTGGGAATAAAAGTCACCCCTAGAAGAAGTAGGAAAATAAATATCACCTCTGATAGTGGATGGGAATCGGAATTGGAATAGCAAGAAGCAGCGGAGACCAGGGGAAGAAGTATCGTCTGTCATGCGACGAAACGTGTTTTAGGCGTGGTACGTTCGCTGTATTAGACGCTCAACCGATGATTAGGAGAGACTAGTCAAGGTCGTTAAAAAGAAAACATCTAACCACGAACCCAGCCAACGGGCACGGGTAGAGGAGGTACCGCAAACGAAAACATATTTATATTTACCAACTTTCGGTTTGTTTGCGCGTTTGTCTGTGTGCGCGACTCTGGGCGCTGGATATCGAAGGTATGCCGGCGGGTTTGTTTTTACTCTGTGGATGCATTTGATACGGCCGGAGCTGGTAGAGCGAGTAGTTCATTCCATTTGGTTGGATCCTAACCTCAAAACATTACACTCCAACTAACAGCTCCTAACGTCCTATGTCCTAACGTCTTATGCGCCTTATGCTATACCATTTCGTGCGTTTCCCAAATGTCTTCCCATCATCTCCGGTCCGGTGGGTGTTGATTTCAGTTTCAGATCAATTAGCTAAACTGTCTCACCCTGTCTCAGGGTGGGCTTGTTTGCGACGAGTAAGAAGATGGATGAGTATTCGAAGAGAGGACTGGAAACGGAACTAGAAGGCGAGACGCAGTTTAGTGTGTACGTGCCAACAGTCAGCCGATCCGGTGTGGAGCTGTGTTTACTCTTAATCGTCTGTTGTTCGTTCCCGAACTTTCGAGTAATATTCCACCCAAAACGTAGACATCCTTCTTTAGTTTGTGACTTCAAAGTACAGAGGCAATTTGGAGGATCTTATTTAGAGTTGAATTAAATGGATGAGATGGGGCTTCTTTCTCTCTCTCTCTCTCTCTCTCTCTCTCTCTTTCTCTCGTTCTATCTCTCTCCCTCTCTATCATCGATAGTAACTACATCTGGGTAGGCGTTGTTGGTTCTGGGACGGATAGCGTGCCTCTGGGTACAATCGAATTTTCAAGGCCACACAGAGCTCACCGTCAAATAGCGTGACGGTAAAATAAATGATCGATCCGGAAAGCCGCATTTATTTGTACGCGCTCAGTGATCGTGCGCTATTTAGGGAGTGGGGCGACTTTTGAATTGTTTGTTGTTATTCTCTCTGGCTGAGTTTTTTTTTTGCTGTACGGCGCTTCTCTCTCAAGCGGGAATCGCAATTTTTCGCATTTACTTCACGCTCCGGTGGAGTTGGACACGGGAAGATCATAGTTGGGCGCATGTTGGTCGTTCCCCCATTATGGAGAGCTTGGATTAAATTGAGCCTGACTTGATGTGATATCGTATATTTGCTTCGAATCGATGGTTCATGATGGCGAACGTATGCGGTTTTTGATTGAAACTGTTCTGAAATAATCTTCTTTTAGAGTTGTTCAGTCCTTTCTTCCTTTAGGAGAGCGCTCCAAACAAGATTCGAACATTCGTGCCTGGTGCCCGGTTGTTAAAGCGCTGTACGCTTACCAACTGCCCTATACATCGGATCATACCAGACACTGTCGAAATGCTTCTTAAATCTCAGTTAAGCATAACAATGCTGTAAAGCAGGCGTTTTGTATCGAAAATTGCAATTTCTCATCTTCTACCTCTTCTTTCTGAACATTCCACACTCATCAGTGGCAGGTCTTTGACCATAGAATTTGGAAACGTTTTTTGTATGTCTCAAACACACACGATCATCGTGAAAAGAGTGCATCTGGAGTGAGTGTAATTACACCAGTGGAGATGAATTTGCAGCATACCACACGTGTGCGCCTTCCACCTTTTCTCCTGCTTATTAAGCTTTTAGAGGAGTTGTTCCCCCTCTGCCACGCTCAAAGTTCTTTCACATTTCGCGTTCGCTGACTGACCACACCGCAGCCTTTGGAGAAACGTTCTCGAGTACGGCTTTTGTTCCATTGTACTGGGGCTTCGTTCTTTTCACGGTAATTATTGCTATTTTGCTCAACGCTGCACTTCTCAAAACACGAACTTATTCATTCTCGTGCTACCGAGCGTGTTTGATACGTTCGTCCAGGGAAGGAGAGATTACATTTCGTGTTTGATGTTGGTGAACTGTGTGGTTCAATTATCGAGAGTGAGGAAATTGTAGCGAACCACGTACAAAGGACAAGAGGCACGTAGCGATTGTTTGGCAATAAATAAAGATTACGAAAGTTATTCGTTTTTTTTTTTAGAAATTGCAGCAGGCATCTGAAGTATTCAGATTTAATTTACCGTCGTTGCTTGTACATAATGACAAAAGACCATAATACATTCGTTATGCTTCAAGATGAAGCTGTTTCGAATTCGTTAGTATCACTCTTGAATAGTCACAAACCTAAAATGTCCCTCTCGTATATGATTGGGCTTACCCATTGAATTGGTGGGAAAGTGGACGGGTCGAAAGTACCTCCCATCAAGCATAAAGAATAGTTTTCTCATCTACAAAAGTCCCCTTTGTTCAGTCTAGTGAACCTACGGGAGGCCCAAAACTCGGTACGAATAAAACGGAAGTAATATTCGGCAAGAAGCGTGAAAAAGCCAAAAAGATTTTTCACAAGAGACCCCTCGCCCAGCCAGCGATTGGATCCTTTTTTCGACAATCCGAAGAAAACAGTAGAGTGGTCCTGTGGATAATAGAAACAGGCCGACATTTTTCTGTTACTTCAAACTGCGTGAGAATGTGAAATAAAGAGAGCTTCTAAACAGAGCGAAAACCGAGAAGGGGTCGCGTGGCCTGCCAACGCGCAAAGGATATTCCCCGTACTGCAGCGGACGGAGAGAAAAGCGTGACTCATTCCCTCTGTGTGTGTGTGTGTGTGTGTGTGTGTGTTCCCGTGCTCGCTGAATGGCGGGAAAACCCCATGTATACCAGCCGGGAGAGCACGAGCACGAGAGCGGGAAGAGGATACGTGGCAATTTTTGGACTGGCTTACCGAATCTGGCGTTGTGTGCTGCGACCGGAGGCTTTTTGCTCGTGCCCGGTGTTATGGCGCCCCGAACAAGGACTTCCCGAAGCCTTTGTGACTAACGTCAGCCGTTAAATCAGAGCGGGAAAACCCCCTTCAAACCCGGCAACTATTTCCTTTAGGTCAGCAAAACGAGCTGCGGAAAAAAAACGGCAACACAAGAACGAACGCGGGGTAGGATCGTCGTCCCGCGGATGTCTTCCGGGGATTTCCCGCGCGCGCGGCACTATCTCTCTCTCCAGCGCAGGGTCCTGGGTTCTTTTTTTCGCTTTCTCGCAAGGCCAGAAACAAAGCACTTTCCCCATTGCGCGCGATGCAATATGAAGGCTGGAGTGGTTGTGTTTTTTTTTGCTTGTTCCTTGGCACTACCGCTTCATTTTGGCTTCTGGTGTTGATGGGGGCTTTGTTGCAAATCCAGCACACCGCGTGCGTGGTGCCGCCTGTGCGAGAGACAATGGGCATTTTCCGGGCTGTCGAATGACGTCAACTTGCGCCGGCGTCGGGACGCGGGTGGAAAGTGGAACGGCGACGATAATCAGCCCCCGGGAAAAGGGTTTCCACACCGTTCCCAACCAACGCCTGTTCTCCGGGCGCTTCGTGTGTGCGATACGCACCGATACGACGGCCGGCTTTGCCGAGGGATGCAAACGCCCGTAGTGACACTACGGGAACCACCGGGCCCGCGCGCGCACCCGGGTAATGGTTCTTTGTTAGTTTTCTTGGCCGGAACGGGGGGCTTTTCCAATGATGCGAAACTTGTTAAGGGAAAGCGGCCGTGGCGTTGGCGCATTCAGCAACAGCCGCGGGTTCGGGTCTCAGTGTTTGATAAGATGACTTAAATCGGGGCATTTTTCTTTGTGCATGATGTTCTGGGTTTTGGGTATATGTTTTTGCATACTCTCCGAAGAAAAGGCGAACAAAGACAAAGCGTTTGCTGCAGTGGAAGTTAAGTTTTATTATTTTCCTGCAAACAAGAAATGATTGCCAGACTTGAACGCCATTTTGGACCTAACGTTTGAAAGTAAGGGATGGTAATTGAAACTTCAGTAGAACAAAACACGTTCTCGCGGCTAAAAAGACTGCTACCAAGTACGTCTAGACACCTTCCAACGTTCCAACTGGACGTTTCAACAGTTTCCTTATGTTTGGAAGGTGTCCAGACACCTTGAAAACAAACAAGACTTGAATTATACATGAATTATACACATGCCAGCTTGTTCGGAAACTTGTTTGACTGATGTGACCGATATTATAATAAAAATATTACTTCACTCTGTACTTGACTACAGTAGGTACAAATTGAGGTTATGTTGTGATAAAATCCGCTGCTCAAAAAAACTGGATCATCCATTTACGCTATTTGCTCCTCAATTCTCGGCAACGATTTTGAACTCCGGGCTATCCCGGGAAATGCGATGTGATGTCTGTTCATTTCGGGGTCATTTGCGTTCGCAAGCCGCTCGCCATGTGCACCAGCATTAACTTACACACCAGCAGTCGCCGCGGTTGTCATTAGCGATGAGTTACTCCTCACCACCGACCTCAGTAGTATGACGTTTGATGTTTGCTGCCAATAACATTATTTTGAATCCGATTCATCCCTCTAGCCTTCCCCCAAGGCGTGGCTAGTGTGCGTATGCTGGCGCGCGTGGTGGAGCAGGATGTGTTCCTTCCCACCACTGGCACTGGGGCAAATAATTGTGCTAGAGCGTGGAATAATTTTTCCGTCACGCATGATTGACATGCGAAAAAGCCGGCCTGGCCAGAAGAGGACTATCGTGTGTGTGTTTTTCCCCCACGTGTGTGTGTGTGTGTGTAAGTGACTTTTTCATTCCGCGCGTTAGCTTCACGGTCGTTTGGAAAAATGTGTCACTTTTTGTAACATTGTACACACATAATGGCAGACCGTTGCAGTTTGGCAAATAAGCGTGCGGAGTGCTCAGGAAACAAGACACATGGAACGAAGTGGACTCCACAAAAGGGAGGGGGGTGGTGTGGTGGGGGGAGGTTGGAAATGAAGGTGAAATAATAGCATTTGGCAAATCCAATTTGGAATATCGGATTTGGACGAAAAATCTCTAGCACTGTTCGAACTGCGCCCCCCCCCCCCTCGCTTGGTGTCCGCCTCACTTCGCCACCCTCACTCCCCGTTCCAGAGAACACGTGTTTTTTTAAAGGGCAATGGGATTGGGAGACAGAGAAAGAGTGGTTGCGCACAAATTGATACCATTCAGTGGCTTCCATCATGATCGTTATGGGATATCGGTGGGTGTTTTTTTTTAATGTAAAAACGAGCTTTGGAAGCTTTTTTCGGTGGAGGAGTAGGCAGGAGTGGGTTGTGTTACGTGAAGCGGGTGGAGGGCGTAACATGTGATTGTGGCGGCCAGGATGAAGTGGTATATCTAACTTAATTAAACCCTTTTTCGAATCGGTATCCGATAAACTGTGATCCGAGCGTGCGTAGAGGGAGAAAGAGGGTCGAGTGTGAAGGTAAAAGGTGTTTATTTGCAGAAATCCCCCGACACACACATACATACACGGCGGCGCACTTGGAAGCTCGTTTACCTGTTCCCAGTGTCTATTGGTATCGATTGATAGATTATGTTTATCGAATGGAGAAGCGACTCGAAGGTGCGAGATAACCGTACAATGTAGCTGGTTGTTTACTTTACGATAAAATGTCGCTCGATTGTTTTTATGCCGTATCCTTTTTTTTTGTTTTCAAACACTGCGATAACGATAGAAAATAAATACAAAAAATTACAGTTGAAAGGACAATGAGATGGCTTGTTTCTTGAGAGGTTCACTGTACCTTTATGCAACCGGCGGGAGGTGGTCGTCGCGTATGCGATCGAAACGCATTTGGCAAACACACACACATCCCTCTGTTTCTGTGTGACAGTGTGTGCAACCCGAGGGTGCATCTAATCAGGGAAATTCGCAAAGGCAGACGGTCATCGGTCTCCGAGGCATGGTGTGCGTTTTTTTTCTCTCTCTCTCTTCTATTTACTTTGACGGCCCCAAACCGGCGGCATAGCCAGACCGATTAGTGTGTTTGTGAGTGTGTGTGTGGGCGTGGGTTGCATGTTAAAATCGATGGTGTACGCGATTTTCGTCTATTTATACCGGCGTGCAGGGAGGGCAAACTGCACTTCGGCGAAATACGACGTTTCCGCGGCCTAACGCCGCGTTCAAGTGAGTTTGGGCCTCTGTTCTACAGAGAAACTCATAAACTCGTACGATCCCTGGAACGTTCGTTGCAGGAAAAGATAGTCATCGAACGTACACGCTCGGAACGAACGCTGTGAGAAGGTGTTCATCTGTGAAACATTGCTCTAAGGTTTCAAAATGAGTAAAAGAAACATAAATAATGAACACAAGAGTAAAGATGGACGTACGTTCCGGGAGCGTACGTGATCATCGATTTGGCAGATTCTTTTTCGGCTGTGTAAAAAGTTCTCTTCTGTTCCCAAATTGAGTGTAATGAGTGAGTCATGAGTGCCGCTGAATGTAAAATGAGAACTATGCGGCGTTCGTTCCGGGAACGTACGAGATTTGGTTGAATATCTCCTAAAGCTCAGCCGTTTCTTGTTTCTTATCAAACAAATATAATGCATTTAACGTACCAAGGTTGACTGTTCATTCGAGTCGAGATTATCTGTGCTCCAAAAAGCTGACTCTCAATCGTTATACACGACCTGCCGTAATTTATGTCGTGGAAACCTCCCCACGGTCTGTTTTTCCTCCCGTGCGCTGGTAACCATAGACGTTGCTTTTCAAATTAATATATAATTCATCGTCGTTATAATGCATTGTTAAGACAAGCGAGTTATTTCTGCAGTGAGTGTTGGTGGCGCTTGTTTTATGTTGATGACCGGCCAACCGGGTGTTACAGGCAACTTCGCAAAGCAATGACCGATAGAGAGATAGCGTACGCGCGGCTGTGTGCGCCGTGTGTGTGTGTGTGCTCGCATTCCTATAAAAATAACAACATATGGGATGCTCTGGCTCCTCTGCGTTGCCTGCCCCCGGGGCCAATGTGTGTCAGTATTGATGCTCCGACTCTTCGCCGGGTCGCGCGACGGATGAGTGTATGATTTACGATTGTAGCACAACGCGCTTGTTACTCGAATAAATACATAAATAACCCCATCCACCAGCAGTGCACGAAGGTGTACGGGAGGGGGCGCTGGTGTGATGCGCACTCCCGACCGGAGAGGTGGAAAAACCTTTTTCGGGACGTTGGCTGGATTTGGTGAAACGGGAGAGTGGAAAATGTATTCTTCGGTTGGAGATAAATCACAACACCCACCCGACGCCGGCACACACACACGGGGCGAGAAAAGGAGATAATGATGAAATGAGCGAAACCAATCCGTAACTCGTAACTCATGCGTTTTCTCGATCCAGTTGTGTTTGTTGGCCCCCACGGCCACCGATGGAGAGGAGCCGAGAAGATCGCCGACGCTCGCAGAGGAAAATCGGTAATGAGAGCTAACTCGTTTGCTTCCCCGGGTTCGGCCGACTGACGGGCATGATTTTCAATTATCCCTTCGGAAAAGTTCATGGAAAAATAATAATTTCTTCGAGTTCATGTTGTTTTTTTATCGGTTTCTTGGTCCATGTAACTACCGTCGCTGCCTCCGCCGGGCTTACGTTTGATGTTTACACACGAAGAAACGATGGCGGTGTCCGGCGGCTCCTCTGGGATCCTAAATATAGCGAGCCGCCAGCGCGCTACGGCATTTTGTAGCACTTTGTTTACTACACCAGCTAGTAGCACTGCTGCGCCATTTGATCATTATCTAACCCGGCCCTGTGTTTGTTTCTCTTTTTTTCTGGCGAGAGTTTCTCGTCCTTCTCGAATGGAATGCTCCTCGACAAAAGGGTCTTTGAGTTATCGGGAATTCATTATCACCAACCGAAAGGAAGGCAATCAAGTGTTTTCGGTCCCCGTTTTCAATCTCGCGCAACGGCCTCTGGAGATCCTCCCCCTTGCCACGGCGGCGGTGGTGTCGTGGGTCATCCGAATAATGATAAGGATCGGAGCTCTCTCGTCTCCGTTTGATTATCATTATTTATTCGAACGGAAAAAAGGATTCCGCATCTTTCCGCGTCTGTGGGCGGAAGAAGTTGTCCTTCCTCTCTGGTGCGGCGGGAACGGGCAATGTTGAAATGGCGTTCGTGTGACTCGTTTTTGTTGCTGCTGCTGTTGCGAAGGAAAAGGTTTTTACGCATGAATTCACCCTTTTCGGATTGAAGGGTTTCCTCCCCCCGAAGCTAACGCGCCCGGAGTCCTCCGCGTGCGGTTGCGTTGTAATGTGAGCTAGAATGATTAGAATGAATTTATCATCGCGCTCGTTGTGGACGGGTTCATTTCTCTCTAGCACAACACATAAATCACACACCCTGTTCTCCCCGTTCTTCGGAACCGTCGGTAGCCACACGGCGACGCTGTTATAGCGCGCGGCGAAAGGATGTAACAAGGAAATACGGAACTACCCAAGCCAACCGTTTTGTCATCCTTGTTTCGTTTTGGCCCCGAGTGGTGTAACAAACATGTCGATGGATTTATGGACGTTTTAGTGTGATGTCTGATTTTTAGCCCCGCCAAGTGCGGCGCTCACGAGCCCAGCGCCGGTTTGTTGGTTCCGGTGTCGAGTTAACTTTGGAGCTATTTCCACCGGCACCTTTCGTGGCCAGACGCGCGAACGGAACGCTTTCTTAGCTGTAGCCCAATGCCCTCTCTGGTCTGACGTCAATGACGTGCGGAACCATAAGGAAAGGTGAGGATTTATTGCATGGCCAGTGGGCGCACACACAGTCGACGCGGGCTGACTTGACTAGATTAAGTTTCCGATGAAATGTTGTGAACGGTTTCGATAGAATTGAATAAATTTGATGCCGGCTATTATCGATTTGCAAGACGCTCGCTCGATACATGTCGCTTTGTGTTCTGTGAATTGCACTAGAAAAATCTGAAGTCGAGCTTGTTGGATCACGCCTAGTTTTGGAGGAATTACTGCTAAAACCCTGGATCCCGGACCGAGCTTCTCGTTCCCGGAAGATCTGATTATCAACCGGCCAGAAATGTAATTACCATTCAATCGACACAGACACCCCTTTTCCATGCGAGAACCCAAGCTCAAGGGACTTCGTCGAAAGCTATAAGGCAATCTGCACACGAGCCGCTGTAACCCGCTTTTGCGTAAATGCTGCAAGTGAGAGCCGAATGAACAAAAAGCTGA
>KB672490.1:4955757-4966636 GCA_000349145.1 Anopheles dirus
AATTATATTTCATTTACATGATCAGCTTTTGCAGCTAGGCGCTTTAGTTCATGAATGTTCATGAAATGAACACAATAGAAAAAGCGGCACTCGCTGGAAAGCGGAAAAGCGGCTCGTGTGCAGATTGCCTAACACGTAATAGAAACTTCTTGGAAACTCCTGCCACGGACAACTGACGCACACCGAAGGCCTGTCCGCCAAAGTTCTTTGGAAACAATGATATCTAGTTTTGCGCTTGGTGGATGTTCTTTCTTATGCTGTCTGCTTTTGAATAGGTTGGCTTACACGTGCTGAAGAAGATCCGTTACCTGCTTTTTTGTACTGATGTATTTCTACTGATGTAACCAAATCATTCCCAGGAATGTGGGAGAATTGAGGAAAGCTGATGATATAACGACGCGAAGGTCTTACGAATGTCCTTGGGGGTACCCGACGTGCGATGGTGGACCTTTGATTGACACCACACGCTTACATTCGCATGCCACTTACCACCGGGACGTTTCTACCTTGCGAGAACTCCCGCTGTCGATGACATCCTGCGAAAGGGTAAAGTGCAAGGTTACGTGTATGTGTGTGTCTGTGCACTTGTTGCGCAATGAGCTGCGTTGGTGAGCAAGTGCCACGTTGCAGGAAGCTGAAGCCCGACCGGAAGTGACGGGAAATTAGAGTCTGTGTAGCAGACTGCGCTCACGGAGCAATGTTTGCAACCTCACACAAGGTTTAGCTGTCCCCGGGATCGTGAACACGCGGCGGCGGGTGAGTCTTACCCGGGTAGTCACCGAATCAGATGTCGGTGAATGTTGCTCAGATATCGAGTTTTACACGATGGAGGCAATATAAATGTAATTTGCTCCGGTAAGACGTCTATTTCTGGGCACTGGCCTTGGTCTCGGTCAGCATTAGAATACATCCCGCACGCTTTGGAGATAGGATAGCAAGAACGAACCCAGGAAGATGGATTAACGAAGCGGGCGAAAGAGAACCTAAAAGCGAATCTCAGTAAAACAGCATTCGGTTTTAATTTCCTTTGAATAATTCAATGCCGTGTTCTGCCATTTCTGCCCGCCAGACTACGCTAGGTGTTTAGCCGGATTATTTGTTCCAACGTTTGTTGCCTATGCCACATGGTGTCCGGCGCTTTCTATTATGACAATCGGTGATTTTCATTTCTGTGTGAATTTATGGTTTATTTTCCTTGCACCCAAGCCCACGCGAGCGATATCCCGGAACGGATACTTTACCTCGCATTAATCTTTCTTTCGCCATATCCACCCGTTTCCTATCGTAACTCTCACACGCCGCGAGTAGTATAAATAATTAATTAGTTTTCTCGTTTTGTCTCTCTCTTCTCCATTTTGCAGGTAAGGTGTGACGATTGTTTACAATTTACAAACATCCCTGCCCGAAGGTGCTCCAGAGTCGTGACTTACCGCTGATTTGAGAAACAGGTTGATAAGCGCGTATCTTTGCGGGCAGTTAAAGTGAGCGTGTCGATTATTATCGCCCGGAATGACGTCCCAACGTCCGTGGGTACGAGAGCCATCGTAAGCCATCGCCAGTGCCGACCATCCATCGCATTCCCAAAAAGGAATCAAGACCTTCAAGAAGCGGCCGGGGCGGAGCGGCGTGTTTGGCGCAGAGACCGACGTGTGACACACGAGTCATGCAGCGCGTTATTACCTGCCATTCACCTAATATAATTATTAATTGCTTTCCGTGTGGCTCACCTGTGGCTGTGTTGGCTCGCTGGCTCGGTGGCACGTGGGTGTGGACGTGTCCTTATGTACACACACAGGAAGACATCACGATTGGAGGAGATGATGACTCAACCGGCCAACGGTACGGATCCTGCCAGTGCCACCAGTACGCCCAGAAAGCGGCGTGCAATCATTTGTCACTGTCAAATGGCCAGAGCGCGAGCGAGCGGGCGCGCGCGCGCGACCAAAACCGATCATGCGGGGTTCTGCTGAGCTCATGGAGATTATGGTGATTTGATGAGATCCTATTTGTGTGGGGTAGCGCCGTAGGTAGCACGTAAGAGACAGTTGCGCGTAATGAAGGGACGGCACGGTGTGACACTGCAGCATTTGTATTTTTGCGAGCCAATTCGTCCCGGTGGTGGTTGGTAGCAATGCGTTTCGGTTTCTTTTTTTCGAGTAGCGCCCGTTTGCGAATTATTTTGGGTGAATTGCGCCATCATCATCATCAGTATCTTCGGGAAGTGATGGCGTGCGTTTCGGAGGAGCACAGGGTGCCACTGACGGTGCGCTTTTAGTCGTGACGAATATTTGCATATTTCATTAGGTCAGACGAGTGAGTAATCGCGAGTAGCAGCAAATCTATTCTGATATCGCATGTGTCCCTTGGATCCACTGTTTGTAATGAAACAGATGTGACAGATGGCTCTCGGGTAGCTCAGAACCCGATGCCTGTAATGACGGCTGGTGGGGATCTTGTCGTGAAGTCGCTTTGGCGAGCAGAAATCGAGCTCCTCCTTTTAATCGACTATCTAGAACCAGCAGCACCAGCTCGGCTGTACCGCGCCATATGCGCTGAGGTGGACGACAGTTCGTGAAGTAGAACCACCACCAGAGGAAGGGAGAACAAGTTTCCGTCGCCATAAGCTCGAAAAGTCGTCGTCCGCCGCGCGGTTGGTTCGTTGCCGTCGCACAGATTTCAATAATAAACAAAAATCAGGTTTACCTACGCAATATTCTCGCGTTCATTAGCGTGCTTGCTCTCTGGGTTGCGACCACCAGCGCCACTCCTCCTGCGCCACGCTCTATCTCAACAGCGTGTGCCGGTGTCGTTGTAGTGCTGCTGATGAGCTTCGATTATGAATACACCCCATCGGCGACCCTGAGCGCCAGGGAGGCACTTTCGTCGTGGTGTCCGTTATTTATTTGATTCTGCAGTGGGCACTACCCACGGCCATGATGCTCTTCTGCATATAGAGTAGTGCGCGCTGATACTTGCGCGAAAAATTATCATGATCGGCTTTCGAATCAGGTACAATTAGAGAGAGCGCACGAAAGATTGCATTGCGTTTGCCTAGCGAAGGCCAATTTGTCACGTTTGACACTAACCTCGGCCGGTGGTGTGGCGCCCGAAGGGCGCGCAACGTTAACGAGGAGCGCTGGCCTTCACTGCGCTTTTCATGGCGCGCTGTGGGCCCGGCAGGAACGGCTTCCTTCTCCATTCCATGTCCCAGTTGTCTGTCGGGTTGGATTAATTTTGTGTTTTTATTTAATTGTGCCCCCGTTGGCTTCCAGCAGGACCAACGGGGGAAGAAGGGTGTGTGAACGCGACGCGTCAACACCGGTGAAATTATTAGTTTGTAATGGTCATGTTGCTGTTGGCAGTGTTCAGTGTTGCTTTTTTATCGGCCCGTATCTGTTGGACTCATCGATTCACACGGAGATAAACACGGATGCATTGGAAACAGGATTTTGAAGACTCTCGGCGTTGGTTGGATGGGTTGGGTGTGGAGCCTTGTAAGATCTTGTCTGTCGCCAAGATCATCGTATCTCTGGTAACGGTTGCAGCGCCAACAACACGCTCTTGAAGTTGAGACGTCTAGATCACCTAGACCGGACGTGCATGATCCATCAATTGGAACCAAATGGCTCCTCTCCGCTCGATGTTCAGAATCGCTGCTGGTGGAGCACCGATCTAACAGAGTATAGCACGCCACTGCGAGCACCAGGTGTCTGTGGCAATTTTGCAACGCCCCGGGGTGAAGATAATTGTGTCACTTAAGCGAAGAAGAAAGCAGAGCATTATTGTCCACGGTTGTTTCTGGTTTCGAACCGGGCGACGGGGGCCCGATCTTATGTAGGCGCGCACCAGATTCTTAACGCTGAGAGACTCGGCAACGAGTTTTAGGTATCGGAACCGTGCCGTGGTCGCCGTCTCCATTGTGTTTGGCCCGGTGGGTTGTTACCGGTTGAAACCGTTGCCGGGGCAGACGAGTATGACGGATGGAGGCGGTGTCTGTCACGGCACACGGGCGGAGGCTACAAACTTGTTCCTGGTGGCGGCGACAAGGCGAATTAGTTGCAGCCGCCAATGCGTGTCTCAGATGACGCTCTTTCTTCTGCTTGAAAATGTTTGCAAAATAACTCCAATACTAGGGCGAGCGCGCCCGGGCTCGGGCCCGGGAGGATATCGCTCACACCAGGAAGGAGAAAGCCATTTTCCCAACGCCTCTTCGCGGCTTGCGGTTTGTGTGTGTGTGTGGATCACGGAGACATGAGGCTGTGGCAGTGGAAGAAAATGGGGTACACTTTTTCTCGCATGCGCTCCCCGCTGGGGCAGTTCGAACGTGATTATTTGTTCGACTAGTCTAATAAATTCATTCCGACCGTAGGTAAATCTTTCTTCAAAGCTAACTGTGCCTGCGCGCTCCCCTTTCTGTGGCCGTTGTGTAAATTGAGCCTACACCGGCGATAGAAATAACCATGCAACGCGCGCATTCATTTCTCTACGCCATTAATTGTAACTCACCAATAACGCTAGGGAGAAGGCAGTCCGTGGGCTGTGCGCGCGCGTACCGGTGCTTGGCGAGAGCTCGATGGTTGAATCGTCGGAAAACCAATCGCACGCGCCTCAATTCCTTCACTGCTGCTATGCGAACCGTGCGGCATGGCGAGAAAATGTGCTAATAAATGTTCCCGGGCATTTGAAAATATAGTTTAATTCCTCGCTGGAGCATAAAAGCACAGAGAGCACGCGTGTGTGTGTGGGTGCGTGGGCACATGTGGAGATCAGATTTCAAATTTTCCATAACTCACAGCGGGAGAGCGAGCGCGATGAAGGAGGAGCACCATGAACGCCACACATCTCCCTTTTCGCGGCGTGCAGACATTTATAGAGAAATGCCTTTTCACAACATATGTATTATGTTTTGAATCGGGCCGCCGGGTGAGTATCGGAGGTGTTTTTGTTTGTTTTGATGCACTGAATATGATACCCTTCCTAATAATGCGCGCGCTGTGTTTGTGTCTGAAGTTGATCAAAATTCCATGAATCGCTAATACAGCCGCATGCAAATCGGGTGTAATCAACCGCGGCGGGAATGTGTTTGTAGATATCATACCGTGTTTATTCTATGAATTGATGTTGAATGGTGGATGCAAGTAACTGCCTGTTATGCTTTATTTTATAAGCGCAATTACTATCGGATCATTCAAAAGGTTGATCTTCCGATATCGATCGTGTGCGACGTTGTTGACAAGATGACCGCTTGACAGATAAGCGCGTAAACAAACGTCACTATGTTTTGTTGGTTCACCATCGTCAGCACAGCGTGTGGGCCTGCTGCGGAGGCGCCTGTTCTCAACGTACGAGGCTACCTCAATTGCATATCCCATCGGCGCAGAAGGGGGTCGCGTAAAACGAGATTTGTCTCGAAGGAAAACCAGTCTTGCGCTTGCTGCTGTTGTATGAGGCAGCAGCAGCAGCTCCACGCGGATTAATTATCAGCAACACTCTGCAGTAAACAGCAGGTCCAAATGCCGTCGCCGCCGGGTCCGATTGGATCGGATCTGTGCGACGGAGGCGCCATCGAACAGTGTTTGGATACGTTGGAAGACAGTAGACGGCGAAGGCCCATCGTGATGTGTGTGTGTGTATTGAGGTTTTTTAATCGTACTCTTGTACTATTTATCTCGTTTGGGTTACCTTCAACTGTCACGTTTAGTCGCTGTTGATAGGTTCAAGATATGGAAGGCATTATAAGGTGGATCGATTGACACAGATCTTCGATTAGGGGAGCTTACAAGGCTTCGTGTCTTCATGTCTTGGTATAAAATATGTTTTTATTCATTACTCTTGTAAAATAGTTCTTGTTTTCAACTTTATTACCCTTATTATTTGCCCTGCACACTAAGCATCGGAATGTTCGCTTTGCTTAGCAAGTTACCAACAGCTTTATGCTACAGACACGCACCTTAATTGACGCGCTATTTTGCTTTCTCCTTATGGCTTATTCAGGAAGAATTTCACTGCGAATCTCCCATGGTCTACACACGAAAGAACAGCAAAATAGCGTAGGTTACGGAAGCGGTTGGCTTTTTTTTTCGCTCTTCCACAACCAAAAATGATGCTTTTCCTGTGTTATTCTTCCATTTTGTTTTTGTTTTCTTGGAAACCTCATCTCGGTGTGTTTGTTGGTGTTTTTTTTTCACCCCGCAACACGCTTCCTCCCGTGTCCCATTTCCGCTGGAGGAGAGTATTATTTTTAGCTCAGTTCATTATTGGCACTACCGCACCGGGAGCATGATGTTTCGTTCATGCGTTTCTTGAACCACCAGTGGCCGGCCGGGGGCAGAAAGAGGGTGTGCCTGGGTAAAGTGTCATTACATAGCCATTTCCAACCGAGAGAAGAAGGTGTGTTCCCTTCCGGGCGGATGATTTCCCGGGAGTTATATGTTTGTGCGCACCGGCGATTCTAAAGAAGCACGGCAGCGTGGAAGCCCTTTGGAGGTGAAAGAATACAAGAAGAATCGTATAAAACCCTGGTTCTCCACGGGCTGCTGTGGCGCAGGGAGTGTGGAAGGCAAGTGGGTGCCTTTGGGTGTCTTACAGAATCGGTTCGTTACACGCAACGCCCGAATTGGCAAATTTTCACCCCCGTCCATAGACGTATTTATACGCGTCGGACGTCATCGTCGTCGGCGTGTGCAGTGTATAAGGTGTACCATGTCGGGTGATGTAGGTGCGACTATCCTTCCAAGACCTGCCAACGAGCTCCAAGGAGTCATGAGTGTTTGCTCACTGCGGGAGTCCGTTGAAAGGTTCCTTTATTCCAACCAAACTTCCGTTGACCTCATCAATCTGTTCCTCGCTTGTTTTGGAAATCGAATAACTGACGATCCTCCGGTAGTTTTGGCTCTGGTGTGGTGGTCTACCTTTGCAGGACCTCACTAGGATAACTTTGTTTTTGCAGCTGACAGTTCCACGAACACAAGTTCTGGTGGCTCCACCGGATGTGTCAAACCATAATCATCCTTACCGTCTGTCTTGCTCGAGCGGCAACGTGTAAATGAAGTTAATTGATTTTCGGAACACAACCGTGGACATATGTCTTTGCTTTGTGGAGCGGTGCAGGCGAACAAAAACAAAAAAAAAACAAGTCGTCAGCTGTAACGCTGAACGAAGAAGAACACACTCCCAGGTCCGCTGGGAAATGAATGTTTTATTTTTGCTGGTGACCTTGGGCAAAGTGAACGGACGCCACGGCGCAATGGTGAAGGTTGTGCCCGTCCTCTCCGCCAAGTGTGGGTGTAAAAGTACACGTCCCGGAGAGACGTGTGTCCCGGGCCAAAGGCACACTCGTCCCACACAGCCCTTCAACATCCTCCCGCTTCCAGACACCGCTCCCCCGGCACCGCTTACTTATCGTTTATCAATATTTCTATAATCGATAGAGCACAACAGCGGCGGCAGCTTTGCCGACGTCGACGAGGAGGAAGTTCTTCGCAACAATGCGCTATTTTTGCGCACAAACGACCGTTCGGCCATTGTTTGCGTTTTGGGGTTGGGAAGCGTCGAACCGTCGGAGCAGAGCAAGAATTTTCATAACTACGGGCGCCTCCTGGCACACGTGTTTCTTGTGCGTGAGTCTCGCGCTGCGCACGGTATTTTCGCACGGCGAAGTTTGATGCAAAAATAGCGTCCTGGTCGTGCCGGGATTGTCATGATAAGACGTTAATTGAGATGGATCTACGTGCTACGATAATGCGAATTTCTATTTATAAGAGGCGCGCGCGCGCGCGATCGTCGCGATATTGCGATGAAGCGGGCGGGAGATGTAACATGATCGAGAGAAGCGAATTATGATGTTCCTATAAAACAGGAGCATCCTTGACAACATGGCCTCCTGCCTCCAGTATCATCAAAAGTTGCTATTCTTAGGGCAAACAGAACTGATAGGATTTCGGTATCGATGGAGATAATAATATAATTGGATTTCATTGTTCCATGCGAATGATCTCATGAGCATGATATCTTCATCTTTTCGGTCGTTACAACATTCGGAAGTCTTTGGAACTTTCAGCGCAAAATTTGATTAACAAAACATTGTTCAAGAACTCAGGTTTTGCTTGGGTTAGGTATATCCAGGAAATTTAACCCAAATGCTCAAACTCGCAAACGTTTTAGTAAACGATCCTCGAAAGTTGTGGCAATCAATTTTCTGTGCATGTTCCGAAAATGCTTCCGGTTCTAAAATGCTACAGTCAAATTTTATTTGTACCATTATAAAAAAACTCAATTTTGGTTTTGCCAACTCCAATCTTTCTTTCCGCCCGAATATAAAAACGCACCCCAAAACGGGGACACTTTTTAGTCGCAGTGTGGTCGCGATGGAGTTTTTGTTGTGGTTGTTGATGCTCTCTTTCCATATTCGTAAGCGGGTAAGCCCCCCGGGGCGGCACGGTTTTGCTGATACGTTCGAATATGTTTTGGCGGAGCGTCGATTCGATTTATTATCACCTACCGTTGTGGTACGCTGATGTGTAGTAACGGTTATGATTATTTGCTTTTCTGCCCACCCTTGGGGGGATGTTTTGCACGCAACTGTGTGTACGCGGGCCTGGGGGAGGAGGGTGGTTTATGATGCGATGCGATATAGTTTTGCGCGCATGGCCGAACGTCGAAATTGCGCCGCGCAATTGCCAGAGGTCATTAGAAAACGTAGCGCACACACGATCGTCGTGTGGTGGTAGTGAAATGGAGACGACGACGGCCCATCACCCCGGGGAGGAGCCGGCAGGGAGATTGGGAAGCGCAAAAGGGAGGAGTCGCTCTTCATCGACAACATCGCCGGTTCCGCTGTACCATAAGTGATAAGATTCATGCTCCGTAAGCAAATGACAACGCGCCTGCACACTGATACACAAACCAACCGCCCTTCCCACCACGCCGATTTCGAAAGCGAGCGAGACACATACGCTCCGGAGGATCATCTACACGGGGAAGTACTCCTACCGGCAAGCGTGGAGCGCGAGGGAGTCGAGCAGAGTCTCATATTTAATATGTCAATGCCGTGAATTAATCTACCACCAATGCTCCGGCCGCAAAAGGGCATAGAGAAAATAAAATAAATTGGATGCTTTGGATTGTAGTGGGCCTGCTTCTTCCACACTTACACTGGAGGCGAATGCTCTTCTTCTTCTTTCGTCATGAGGTGTGTTTAGGTTGGTCTTTCTTGCTTGGCCTACTTCTTCTTCTGCTCGGCTCGGTCTGTGGTCGCAAATTTTAACCTCTTCTGGAGCGACTTGCAAAAGAAGCGCGATCCGTCGGAGAAAGGTCGTCCGGGCAGGGAAAAAGAAGAGAACGGTGCCTGTTTTTGTTGTTGCTGTTCGTTTGTGTGAACGGAACGGAAAACCGGTTCGCTTTTCCGGTCCAGAATCGTTCGGGTGCGCAACAACAAAAAAAAATCAACTTTTTTTCTGTTGCGCGGTACAAAATCTTGAAGGTGGTGCCAAGAAATGGAGGTGTTATACCGCAAGGATTTCTGCTCTGCGCCTCATGGGAAATGAGGAGAAAAAAAAACACGGAGCCATCCGGCTGCCATGAACATGGGGAAGAAATTTCCTCTTAATTACCTTCTCTTTCTTCACCGTATATTGCCTGTGGTGGGATGGTGGCAGATATAATTTTGTGTGCAGGTGACGATTTTACGTTACCGGAGAGAGAGAGAGAGAGAGCGAGAGAAAGAGACAGGAGGCAGGATATCGCAGCATCCTCTACGGAGAAGAGGCGTTCGTGTTCCTGCTCCCATCTTATAATTTCGTCACCGTAAAAGGCAATATTGCCACTCACGCGGGTTGGCATGGAACGAACCGGACGAACGAATGAATCATTATCCGTTTGATTGACACCGGGCGCTCCGTCGTTACCGTTTGGAATGAAGCCGTCGTTCCGTTACATCGAACGTAAAACCGGGCCCAAATGTGCGAAGCTGCACACCGCCCGGTGTTATTATTGTGCTTCTTGTCGCGCCACACACAACAGCAAGAAAAGAAATGAGAAAACACAGTAGTGCATACGATTGTGTGTTGTCGCTTTATCGGCGCCGGTAGAAAGCGCACACACGGGCGGGAGATGAATGGGTTGTGAGGGGGGGGGACGTCGCAGAGCAATAGACAATTTGTTACCGCATTCCGCCGCCATTAAAATCGCAAAGGTGTATCGATCGCATCGCGGGGGACAGAGACGGGGAAGGTGTTGTGGGTACTTTCCCCCGTCAGATCGCGTTTGAGTTACGTGAAAAAAATGTGAAACACGAGCGTCGTTTTGCTATCGACGTGTACTCTCCATGGAGAGATTCATTTGAGGCGCTGTGGTCACTTTCGATTTGCAAACTTCATTCAGGCGGTTGAGGTTAGGTTTTTTTTCCCGAGGAAAATTTCGTTTCATCAACTCCACCGCGAGCGTGTTTCTGGTTGTTGTGACAAACAATGATTAAAATGTTATCTATCTTTGCCGGATGTTTGTTTCAGCTGCTCGTGAAGGGCGCTGTACAGCTCATAATGGCTTGAATGAACTGTATACCAAACAAAAACCGGTATGACAAATAACACACACGGGCTTTGCTGTCGTTACGTTTACAATCTTTGCAGCGTAAACCTCAAGCAATTTTATTAAATCCGGAAATGCGCATTTATCTCCATTCGAAAACGGAAACGAAAATACTCCCGTATAAAAGCTCATTTTGCACACGATCTTCACATGAACCGGTTAAACCAATGTACAAATAGGTACGAGAAGACAAGTGTTCAAGTACCCAAGCAAGTAACCACGCATGTTTTCGGACACTTTTTCGACTTGAGCTCGTACTCCGGATCCAAGTCGAAAAAGTGTCCGAGACTCA
>KB672490.1:4977398-5005657 GCA_000349145.1 Anopheles dirus
TATCTCTATCCGTTTTCGAGTAATAGAAGCTCAAAGTTGCAAAAGTGTCAATTGACACCAGATTTGTCCGTTAGTGTTAAAGACTCAACCCAGTTGAAAGGTCGATTTTTGGTGCGGCTTTCTAAAATTAGACAACGGACGCGTTTTAGTACACGCGTTTGTCGCTGTCCCTGCGTGTGTGTGTGTGTGTCTGGTGTGGGTCATCATCACCTTTCGCCATCACCGGTGCTTCATTTCATACGCCAACCGGCAAAATAGCTCGATACGCGCGTTTTTTTTTTTTGCTGCTGTAGGCGTTCATGTGTTCACCGTAAAGAACTGAAGGCACTTTGCACTGCCGGTGGTGAATTGGACTTGGGAATGAGGGTGCGTGCAGTTCGAGATGCGAATTCCTCAAGGAAGTCGTGCCTGGCGATTGTTTAATTAATCTGCCTGATTGTTGAAGGCACTTATGCACTTCGAAGTGGTGGAAGGCAGGCCTGCTCTAGGCCCCGGGATCCATTAACCACCGCTCTCTTCTGTTCTAGCAGGTTCTCTTCGATGAGGGGTGAAGAAAACCCGCTACAAGCGCACAACACGGGCAACGGGGGGCTGTTGTTGGTGCCCCTTCGGAAGATAACGGAATTGCATAGTGTTGCAGTTGAGCGGCGAGCGAAAAAAGCCTCCACACCCTGCTCGTCTCTTCGCAACAACAGTCATCCATAATAACTGTCTTCTGTGTGGATGCCGTGTACGGTAAATGAGCCTTCGCTACATGCGAGTGAGGCAACAAAAATCCCTCACACCAACATAAGCTGCACAGAACCAGCGCGCTGCGAGCAACAAAAAAAAACGATCTGCAATATCAATAGTATGAAACAAACAAACATAATAATAATAAAGAAAACCGCTGGCTGACGCAAATTGCAACGTTCATTGCCCTTGGCTTGGCTCACTGGAGTAGTAGCTATCCACGGTGCTTATGGTAGAACAGCAACGAAAAGGGTGCCGGGACGGCTGTGATGTAGTTAGGAGGAATATTGCATATCTCAGCGGGCTGAAGCACACTGGGGAATGCCTTCGCCGTGCAGTCGTCGTGTGTAGTGTCGTCATCGTCTTCACGGTCAAGACGAACCGAAGGGCAAAAGGGTTTTATGCTTTGCCGCGTGTGTATCCGAGTGTCGGGATTTGCCCAAAGGCATGATGCTGCCTTTTGGTCCGTCCGTCCGAGCTTTGCCGGGTTTCCTCGGTGGTGTGGGCAATAAAAATTGAGCTGTGCTCTCACGCGGGGGAAGTCACAAAACGTGGCACAAGATTGCTCCGGTTCTCGTCGCGCCCAAATCAAACCAACGTCCAAGCATAGCATTGGACGGTGGAGTACTCCCCGGCAGCACGGTGTTCTCGATACGCGCACTCTCACTCTCACTCGCGGACCAAATTACTGCACGGTGCGATGCGCATCCATAAAGAATCCAAAAACATTACGCCGGTCTTGGGCAGGCTGGTCCCGTGTTGTTTTTTCGTTGTCCATTACTCCCCTGGCAACCGGGAGAGTACAATAACGTAGCACAGTTTCTCAAGATAAAGGCCTCCGTTGTGGCCTTTGCTTTTCGGTTTTATTTTCCTTCTCGGCTCCCAAGAACAGCAAGAACTGCGCTTTTTGTGCGATATTACCATTATACCCCTTGCGATGATTTGTCGCACTGCCGGCAAATTTGTGGCGACTAAGGTGACTACGTTCCGGTCCTGCCCTGCTTCGTACCCCGGCAAAGTATAGCCTTCTAAACGTTGACAATTTAGATTGCTGAAGGTTTGATAATAGCGCCTGCCGTCTGACGGTGTCCCGATCCCAAGGGTGCAGGCTTCCGTGGACTTTAGTGGGCTTCAACCTTCAGACACACCGGACCAGAAGAGTTTAATGTCTGGCGTTGCTGCGACATTGGGTAGGAGACCCGACCTGCCAAACGGGTAAAATGACATCCTCGGGCCGTTGGGGACCCAACATCCAGTAACTTTCCGCATTATCTGTGTGTGTGTGCTTAACGCCGTGTCTCGCGGCGTTCTTCATCCACCCCCCGGTGTGTGCGTCTCCTCCGGTCGGGGCCAGTCTGACGGAAATCCTCTGCCGATGAAATTGGATAGGAGCTGTTCTTGCTGTGGCGAGAGTGACTAGAATGTCTTTTCCGAGCCCTGAACGCAACACAAAAACTAAAGAAAGAGGTTCAGTCTTGACGCTCCTTCCAATATCCATTCCGATGACCGTTGCACACACCGGATGGTGCAAAATTACCATCACACGCTGCTTAACGTTCGCCGGTGCGATACTTAAGATATGCCACTGTGGTCTTCGTTTTGTTTGTGCGTTGCCTAGACGTTGGAAGCCTTGCAAATTAACGAGGCTCCCGACCCCGAGCGGATTTGTTGCGAGTGACGGCAGAAAGACATCTTCATCCCATGCGCTTGGATCCAGATTTTGAGTGCCGAGATATCCAATCTGGTGGACTATGCGGGGCCTATCTTCCCTGTGGGCGATTTTCATCATGAGCTCTTCTAACGCCAGGAATCAGTTGATAGAACACGTGTTGTAGTAGATGCAAGATACGATTTGATGGGCGACAATAAGTGCCGATCATAATAGCTTACTGTTGTTAAGCAAGAATCCATTTGGGACAAGTTTTTGGTGTGTAAAATCTGATGTGTGTGCGTGTAGGCTACGGAACGGACTCTTGTGAATATCAACGTTTAATTTTCGAACGAAACATTCCAAAGATCCTGAGATAAGATGCACTTCAAATAACCTACTCTGGTGAATTATAAAACCTCCCCAACTTTACATGCACACAGGTGCAACATATATGGTGGGCCGTAAAGTAAAGACCTGAATAAAATGACCTCCACAGCACACGGTTTGTGGTACCTTGCACCAGCCAAGTACGTGCCGCCGTTCGCACGTAGTGATATAGAGCTTCATGTCTTTAAAATAAACTTGATGATTTCCTTTACCCTGCCTGCAGTAGTGCAGTTGTCGCCGGTGTAGTGTAGTATGAACGGGCAACACTGAACGATTTTTGAAGGCAATTTGCTGTACGCGCTCTCTCGGTGTGGCGATTTCCCCAGCTGTGTGCTGTTTCGTTTTGGGGCCCACATCAAAATCGTTCGACCGTCGAAATATGCAAAGCGCCGTGCTTCATCGTCTTCCGCACGCTTGACACCACGACGATCGGATTGGAGATGCGATGCGGGCATAGAGTTGTGGCGGAGGTTTTACTGAGCATTCCTCTTCTTTTGTCTCTCGCATGTGTGTGTGTGTGTGTGTGTGCGGTAGCTCATTAAAAACATCGACCGCCTCTCACCGGACTAGGCGGCAGACGGGGTGGGGATTGTGACGAAACGCAAATAAATAGTTGTGCACACACAGACAACACCACGCAGAGGAGGCTATCAGAGTTGGGATGATGATGTGCCATGAATATATTGCCCCGGGTACGTCGCGCCCGGGCCTCCAGTCAGCCACTCATTATCCGTACGCAGGGGCGGGAGTGTTGTACTCGCCGCAGCCGCGCATATGCTCGCCGATATTCGAAACTTTCTCCTTATAATCTACGTAAGCCAGGGCACCATCGGGCCGCTGTCTCCCGCTCCTCTCATGCACGGAACCGCATGATGGCTGTTGTTGCTGTTAAGTTGTGTGGCTGCCGTGCTGCTGGCAAATTGACAGCCTTTACTTTGACGCATTGACACACGTACAATGGATGCCCCGGTGTAGTAGAGGCGTGTTGGCGGCGTACAGCGGGATAATCGTGTGGAGGGAACGCGTTTTCCGCATGAGATGTGTTGTGGAGCAGCGCGTAGCAGCGCGCCGAACGCTAGATAAGTTCACAATGGAGCGTGAAAGAGGAGCCCCAGGTCCAGCCAGAGTTCATCGGGCTCGCTGGTGTCTGGTGTGGCGTACCGTACAATGCAAAATATCTCCCCGAAAAGCGCTATCTTATCGCCTGGCGGTTTGTGGCTTAACCCACCAATATCTCTCGCCCTCGGACACGCAATCCACCCACTAAATCGTCTTATTGTGTTGTGTGCGCTCGTGAAATCGCATGTTGTTGAGCGCCTTTTTTGCTGTTGGTTCTTCGGCGGCGGCTCTGTTCTCTAGCAGACCGACCGTCGGAGTCTGGTGGCATGCGGTGAAGGGTTGAATGAAGGCTGCTATGTAGAGAGAGAGAGGCAGTTGATAAATTTGGCAATAATTTCGGCAATCTGTGACTGCCACACAACACACAATGAGGTTAGAACGACGAGAACGAGCTAGGAGTGGGTAAAGATCCAATCATGAGGTCGTGATTACGTTGCTCCAGTTAACGGGTGGGACCTCAGTCAATTAAATCCTCGCTTGGAAACAACACATAGACCTCGCTGGTAGTGAGTAATGTCTTGAATACCGTCGGCATTACCATATGACGACATGTTTACGATTTTACGAGCACATCAGCTTGGCATGGCGGCAAAACTTCGGAAGTTGAAGGTTTCAGTAGCACTCCCGTACCGAAGTCACGAATCAGATATAACAACACGATTACACCCTCGTTGCCATTACACTCTTCTCCTCCTATATACGTGCCTTTTGATGTCAAACTTTGGTTCAGGCCTATGGCAGACGTTGGTTTGCAAAATTTCCTCAATCATTTTTTCGTCTGACATTTCGAAAGATTGAAAAGTTTGCTCCTGAGGTTATGGCGAGTTCGGGGTGGCTTCATTAGGTGTGTATGCGTGTATGTGCATTGCGCCAACAAATGACGTACGAAACGTCAAAATAGCAGCCGAGCGCCGCGTGTTACCCATTGTTTGTTGCGAACACATGTGTGTTTGATCGGCGGAGAAGGAGAATGGTCAAACCAATCAACATCGGTGCCCACCTACTACATTGGGGGGAGTGAGAGTTCATAGGCTGTCCAAGCGACTGATCTTCCAATCGAATCGAACCAAGAGCGCTTGTCGCTTCTGCACAGTATAAGGCAGCCGGATAATTGACTGGCGGTCACCCCACCAACCTTCCACCAAGATCTAATGACTTGCTGCGCTGTGCCGGTCCCATTGTGAGCAAATGGCGAAACTGTGAGTTGGACAATTTCTGGTGCAACGCTTCTCCGGCCGGACCGAAACTGAAACGCGCGCGCTCGCCGTTTCATGTCGACATCGATGAAGTGAGTGTCTTTATCGTCTTTCGAGTTTCGAGTCTATGAGTTTTTGGCGGGTGCCCCATTTCCATTGGGAAACCATTTCCCATCCAACTGGGCCACAAAATATTGAGGCGGTGGCGGTGACAAAAATAACAATAAAAAAGATATGCAAAATCAGTTTCCGATTGTGTCACCAGTTTTTGCTGGCGCTCCACGTTTACGTCGGAACAAGCGTTAGAAACTCTCCCGTTGTTGGGGCAGCACAGACAGCAGATTGCAGATCTGCGCGCCCTCTGCATGATGAAACGATAAAAAACACCTTGCGTAAAACTCAACGCGCAAAGCGCCATTGCAGAGGGACCCAACAACGCAATTCCGGGGGCTGGGGCTCCATCGGTTGTGGCCGCACTGGGAGGCACCGCGGAGTTGGCGGAGTCAGTTACTACCACTGAGTTATGGGACAATCTGGTGCAAATCATTTCGCACCAAACCACCGGCGCAACGCAAGAAGTTTTCGACCCCGCACCAAGATGCTTATCGGATTGTTTGGAGATTTTCTGACACACACACACCCCACCCCCGTGCCCTCACAAGTGCGTTGAAAAAGGGCGCGCACAGAGTGTTGGTTTATTTGCTAACCAAATACGCCTTAATTTATAGTGAGGTCGTCGACGTACTTTCAAAAAATCATAAATTAAGAGCAAGGTGCAACACGGTTGACTAGTTCGGGACGGAGCAACGAACCGGTGGCACATAAACACACACACACACACACACACACACACGTACACAGAACCCGAAAAGAAAAATAAATAGAAATGAATTAATCGGTTTAGGTTGTGTGTGGACGACCCTTCCACGGTGGAGAGACACCCGCGGGAACCAGTTCGAGTTCTCTCTTTGGCTGTTCTGCATTATTATATCGAGCGGTTTTTTTTGGGTTGTCCCCCGGCCTGCCAATCCCCACGGACAGGCGTTGTGGTGTTCTTGGGTCTCTCCTTTCGTGCGCTTGAGGGCTCGTGGTTGTTGTGCTCTACCACGCCGCCAAAAGTGGCAAAGGAACTGCACGAGGAAAATTAAGGAAATCGCGCTCAAAACAACTACCAGCACACCGGGAGCAAGCAGAAGTAAAAGAGAGAGAGAGAGAGAGAGAGAGAGAGAGAGGGAGAAAAAAACGTCCTCAGTCATTAAGTATGACCTCAAAAACGGCCTACCAAGCAACCTGACTACCTGTTTCGGTGAATTTTGGCCAAACAAGAACATTTACCTTCTCTCTGGCAGTTGTTGGCTTGTTTTTTTGCTGTTGCTGTTGCCGGTGGTTCCCCCTGACAGGCAGCCACCGCAGTAGCAGCACCCGCGGGCGTGCAAAACATGTTTTACCATTTCGGTCGTACTCTCCCGGTTTTTTTTTTTTGCTTTTTGCTAGCCACCTCGCGACTTGATTTGGTTTTTCGATTATACGCTACTTTCACAATTTCATCCGCCTCGCCGAAAGGTGCTGAGACGAATTTTTATAACACTGCTCTGCGCGGTCCGTGTGTTGTGGTGGTGCCCCTGGGTCCGCGAATTATCGGAAGAACCAGAACCGGTTGTCTGCGCCCGATGGTCAGATGGTTTAGGTAGAGCCGGGAAAATTAATGACGCTCTTCGGCCTTCTGGTGAGGCCGTTCGGTGTGCTCCTGCTTGGACAGGAAAAACACGTCGGTCGCTAGCAGTGTGAGGCCACATGCTACCTTGCGGTTGCCCTGTGACCGTAGGGTTCCTTAGGGTTCTGTTTTTGGCACATTATATGGGATCGTTGCTTGCTCGTTCGTATGTCTCTCCGTTTACGGTTATTCGATCGACTTGTTCCTTCGATCCATCTCGTACTTGAAGCTGTCTTTTTTTTAGATCTTGATCGTATCTCCAGCAGGTGAATGTTTTGCGTTTGATCCGACACGAACTTTGAACTAATATACTTTCTTTACTCCACCGTTTCTCCTCCAAACGCACGCAGGTTCTAGAGTTTCTCGGTCGCGGTACGTTCGGGCAGGTGGTAAAATGCTGGAAGAAGGGCACGAGCGACATCGTCGCCATCAAGATCCTGAAGAACCATCCGTCCTACGCGCGCCAGGGCCAGATCGAGGTGTCGATCCTCAGCCGGCTCAGCCAGGAGAATGCGGACGAGTTCAACTTCGTGCGGGCGTTCGAGTGCTTCCAGCACAAGAACCACACCTGCCTGGTGTTCGAGATGCTGGAGCAGAATCTGTACGACTTCCTGAAGCAGAACAAATTCTCGCCACTACCGCTGAAGTACATCAGGCCCATACTGCAGCAGGTAAGTTTGCTTGGAGGAGCTTGGTTCCTAAGGGCCGTTCCCAAGGGAATTACTTCTCGTGCGTCTATAGAACGAAGGCATCGCTATCGAAGAGTTATCAAGGATGTGGTTTATGTCTCTTTCGTTGCTTTATCAAACGAACCATTGGTGGTCGTACAATTTGTGGCTTTGGCATCACAATCATCATGCTAAGAACGTTGTCGTATGTGGTGTGTGGTTGCTGTTATACATATCTTTTGAGGTCGGTAAAAAGACTTTACACTAAACTTTGCATTGGAACTTGTATCTCAGTGGAATAACTTTTCCTTGGAGTGTTATCTCAAGTCCCACTTCGACAACTTTCCAGTCGCATGCCATACTCGTACGGGATTGCAATTTCCTGTCGGCCCTAATTAATCCGAGAATCGAATCTCCCATCCGCTCGTTTATCTAATCATGTTTTTTTTTGTGTCCGTTGTCTCGCTGAGCTGAACGTGCCCATCATCCGGCCTAAAAAGGCACGGTCACAAGATCCCGCGGAGATTCCTGTAGCATTTTTCGGACCACGAAGAGACGATGCCTGCCGCAGTCGCATAATGAGACCCGCTCCGGTTTGTATTTGCTCCTCCGTCGTCGGTTCGTTGCCGACGTTGACGCAGGATGGTCTCACGCGCGACAAAAAGGAGCGGATAAGGATGTTGATTATTAATGGGCAAGAGGAAATGAGGGTTTTGCTGGAAATGGGGAGAGAATATTTACCAGAAATACCTGAAATTTCACTCGCAAATTCGTCGACCTCAATCAGCGCGCGACACTGTTCGTGTGCACCGCGCGACCCTCGGGGATTGCGTTGTGTGTCCCGGCATCTTCCTTCGCCGAATCACTCGCGGGGTCCCTTTGCGCGGGACGTGATGTTGCCGAGCAATGTGCATTGGAAGGAGCGCAGGCATAAAAGAGAGTTCGCGTGTGTGTTTGTCCATCTGGTTCGTTGTGTTATTATTCGGTTCGGACAAAAACAAAACCTCCAAATCAACAACATTTCGGTGGGTTGTGAGGCCGGTGGCGATGGTGGTGCTGCTGATGGCAAACGAATATGACCGAACTGCTATCGCGGGCGCGCTGTGGCAGCCTGAACCTGTTTGGCCGGTGTACATTAAGTTTTTTGGACGTATCCACCGCCCGGCTTTGCGTGTGCGTGAGTTTTGGAGTCGTGTGGAGGCTTTTTTTTTCTCTCTCTCTCTCTCCTTTAGTTATTGCGACTTTGCCTTCAACCATTTTCTTCGCGATTACGATCGAAGATTTATTTGGAGTCGAATGTCTCACAGCTCTTGGTTGCTGTTCGCTGTTTGCGAGGGTCGTGTGGGATCTTTGTCTCGCCTTCCGTTCATTCGCTGCATGCGAGTGGGTAACCTGTTAAGGATTGCTTGAACGCGGCACGAATAATAAGTTGCTTGTTTTAAATGTGAGTAATAAAGCGTACGATCTGGTATGTCCTCGTTTTTTGTGATCACACAGAGTGTGGATTGTTGTCGGTGCGAGCAACCAATAAAGCCTGAACGAAGTCTCAGGTTCATCAGAAGATTCCGGTTGATCTCTAGTCGACCCGTCGACCCATGCGATGTAGGACATGCAGTCTCCTCGGCCCAATAACCATTCAACCGTCATCGTCAGTTTGCCGGCAATGGGCACCACCACCATCGAGCTGCGCGGGTTTTTTGCCCATTCGACTCCCGAGATCAGCACACAGGGTAGAAGAACGATCACCAATTCTGCAGACTTCATGGGCACTTCTTGAGGCTTTCTTTTCCTTCCCTCGAGGCGGAGAAATTTGCATACGACTTTTTTTCTGTATGCAGGAAGAGGAATAAAATCTAGTGCCTCTTCTCGTTCGTTCGTTGTCATTTCTTTCGCTTCGTTTATAGACCGCCGCCGTGGTCACGAGTTCTCGCACTCTCTTTCTGTCCCTCTGCATAACCTTACTAAAGGGTGACCGCACCGCAACCGCAGCCAAGATCGGAACTCCTCGGCGTGATAGATAGCTTTTGATTGGTGGTGAATCAAGCGAAAAAGCAACAAGCGTACGTTTCAGCTTTCATTTTGTCCGATAGTCTGTGAGTTGGGTGGATTGTTGGTGTGCGGTGTGGACCACGCTCGCCTCTCGTCGTCGCGGTCGGGTCTGTCCGGATCGGTCGGGGTGACCCAATAAAGGCAGTAAAATCGCTGATGATGAGGGCACCCGATTGCTGATTACTAACGGGATTTCGGGCACTTCTTCGGTCTGCGACTACTGCGCCCCCTAGACCGACGTTTATGCGACGGCTCGGCGGTGTGGTGATGATGCTGGAGTCTCAGACTCTATCGGTGCGGCGCACGAGCGGATGATGAATACAAATCAATCGATTCGACCCACCAGGAGACAGGTTTCTTGACAGCTGGGTTGAAGCTTTACATCAATGTTGTTTAGATTATGACAGGAGAGTATAGCCAAGCCAAGCGGGACGGCAGGGAGTACCTCAGCTGTGCAGGTTTAATTGACATCTTTTTTGCCGTTATAGTTGTGGCTCTAGTTTCTAGTTACTCTCCAGACGAAAACACAGCAGCCGCTTTGAAGTTTGCCCCAGCCGGCAAACGACACAGCAAACCTGGGAGTAAGATTCTCATCATTCACTCCGGAGGGGAGCATATGATAGATAAGCGTAATCATCATCAATTTACGGTCCCGAGGTGCGTCTGCTCCTACACCCAGGGAGCATCCTGCAATTATCATTACATTCTACTTATCTTCAAAGCTCGCCGAGCGATGCAGCTGTCTTTTCCGGAAGGTGCGGTAGGTTTTGTTTCTTGTTTTTCGGTGAAAACTTGTACCACCTTGATATCTGGGATATTGCCTATGACAAGTAGCTAGCAGACTCCAGCGACGCAGTTCGTTGGTGGGTCGCAGTTGTTGTGTCATCATTCATACTACAAAGGCAGGAACGTGCAACCAACGCTGCTGCATCCCTTACATGGTGTAACGAGATTCTCGAATGGTCATCCATCTTACGGCGCACGAAAAAGAGGGCACGTCGTCCGGCACACACTCCTCACCTTTTTTAGTTCGGTTTCAGCTGCTTCTGTTTTTGGGCCTGTCGAACTCCCCCGGGGGGAGAGATCTCGCCGAAGGTGATGACATGGGACATTCATGCGGTGTGTGACATAATTTGTCCGCTATCGATACCTTGTGCGCGGAACAGTTTTTCTTTCGGTATTGGGGGATTGAGGCTACATTTGATTATGAATATGGGGGACTGGACTCTCCCCCGGGGCTGGCTTAATTTTAACATGTTATGCTGCCTTTGGCCACAGTTGCGCGCTCAATAGAAAGCAACAATAGCAAATTTATGCTAAGCTTTGAGGTCACACAACTGACGGTGGGTGGATCGGTGCTGCACAACTATATCTGGTTCGGGTTTAATTGTGCGTGTGGTGTGGCGGGCCCCGCCGTCCATTGTGTGTGTGGTATCGAGTAGCGGTTCGCGTTATTTTTATTTAAATCGCATGCATCCAACCGCGGCGATTAATTGAATTTATGGCGTAATTGCATGAGTGCGCGTCACAGTTAGAGCGAACGCCGGAGAGAGAAGACGCGAGTGCGCGAGGGCCCCAGTTGGATCATGCAGGATGATTGTGTTTTTAAATTCTCCAGCGAAAGGGGAGGCTTGATTTACCGGTTACGATGGCGGTGAGTTGTGTTCGATTTCGAGAGCAGAGGGAGCTCATGTAAATCTATGCGAAAAAGTTACATACAGCGGCTGCAACTCTCCAGCCCAATGGTATCGTTGACTACGAAGTAAATGATTCAGAACGTTCCGCCGAACCACATCCTCCAACGCGCGACTACGGGGAATTGATTCGTTCAGCGCAAATACGACAATCTAACTAACGCGCAGCAGAAGCATATTCCGTTTTCGGGTGGCATTAATAACTTCAACCGGCAATGCTCTAACGATGACGGCAACAATCGCTCCGAGGGGCGCAGCAACGAGAAGCGACATCACAATGGGGGAAGCGAAACATTTGAATGCCGTAAATTGCATAAATTAGCCGACAGAGAAACTTTTGTTTTCTGCTGTGCCGCGCTCTCATTACGCGGCTCCCTGGTGAGATGCGGTGTTGGTGGTGGTGGTGGTGGTGCATCGACGATGCGTATCGGTGCTTCGCGAGAGAAGGAAGGGACCAGTTTGCACCGTACACAACCATCGCCTGGAACCTACTGCTGCATGCTTAATCTAATCCTCATGCCGGTGGAACTTTTGGAACGGGTTAGCGAGAGCGTGAGCACGAGCCTGCTGCAACGCCACCCGCCAAAGTTTGACGGTGTGCCAATAATGCTTTTAAGGGCTCCGGTCCTTCGCTTGGTCCGCTCTCGCTTTTCATAGTTATAGATCTTCAACCATAAAGTCGAAGCCAATGGGCCAACACTCACCAGTGTGCCTCACTCATAATGCACTTAGGGGCACCCTCCATGCACCCGAAACACAGAAGCTGGCTCCGCTTCCAAATATATGCACGCAGACATGGCAACTAGCTGGGCTTTGGGTTGGGATGTAGAAAGTTTGCAACTTCACCGCGTCCCAGCGGCACAGGAGCTGTGGGGATGCAAGGGTGAGCTGGATTAGGACGCGCGCTAAAGTCATCAACCATCGGAGGGAGGGCTCCAGAGTTGGCTCCGGTCGAGCTAGACCAGCCGGGCAGACCATTTGGCGCGCGTCTGCTCTGGAGAGTATCCCAAGGTCCCCCCTTTCCGGCTTTGGAGCTCAGCGGTAGCGTCCGTGTGGGGGTCACTGTTGTTGACGACTTCTTTTTACGATGTTTCGCGTGTGGCTCCCGCAAGCGAGCGCTAATAAAAGATGGTTGTAAAATTTTAAATCGCTCATAAATGAATGCGGTTCTCCTCATTTGGGGATTGATTTTTTGGAATGCGAAACTATTGTGTGCACTGGGGAACTTATTTCGCTGTGTCTTGTTTGCTTGGCAGCGTCTAAACGAATTCTTTCCTTTCTTCCGATATGGTGCCTTAGGTTTTGACTGCCCTGTTGAAGCTGAAACAGTTGGGTCTGATTCATGCTGACTTGAAGCCCGAGAACATCATGCTGGTTGATCCGAACCGACAACCGTACCGGTAAGTTTCCAGTGTCCTCGCGAAACTAGCGTGCCAACAGCGTTCCATTGATTTCATCGATTTCGTTTGCTCGTGTTTTGCAGCGTGAAGGTGATCGATTTCGGGTCGGCGTCGCACGTCAGCAAGACGGTGTGCAATACGTACCTACAGTCGCGCTACTATCGCGCACCGGAAATCATCCTCGGGCTGCCGTTCTGCGAGGCGATCGACATGTGGTCGCTCGGCTGTGTGGTGGCGGAACTGTTCCTGGGTTGGCCCTTGTATCCCGGATCATCTGAGTATGATCAAATCAGGTTCGTATTGCGGCTCGCTTACAACACTCGACGGAAATACTCATTGCGCAATTCGACCCGCCCAAATACAGGTACATATCGCAGACACAGGGTCTACCGACTGAGCACATGCTGAACAGTGCCAGCAAGACGGCGAAGTTCTTCTACCGCGACGTCGACTCGACCTACCCGTTCTGGCGGTTGAAAACGCCCGAGGAGCACGAGGCAGAAACAAATAACAAGAGCAAGGAGGCGCGCAAGTACATCTTCAACTGTCTGGATGACATCGGGCAGGTGAACGTGCCGACCGACATCGAGGGCGGCCAGCTGCTGGCGGAGAAGACGGATCGGCGCGAGTTTATCGACTTGCTGAAGCGGATGCTGACGATCGACCAGGAGCGACGTATTACGCCCGGTGAGGCGCTGAACCATTCGTTCGCGACGCTGGCCCACCTGGTCGACTACGCGCACTGCAACAACGTGAAGGCGTCGGTGCAGATGATGGAGGTTTGTCGGCGCACGGACTCGATGATTCACACGTAAGCATTCTTGGAAAAGGTCCGCCATCGGGGAATCGTGTTCCTAATGGTTGATTTCACCCTATAGGTACAATCTGAGCGTGCAGCCAACGACGGCCACGCTGGTGACGAACTTCGGGCCGAACACGACCGAGAACATGACGATCACGTTCAACAACCAGGTCCAGCGGATCGTACGCGAACGGGCACCGGCCTACGACAGCCATCTGTACCAGATCTACGGTGGCCGGAACGTGGGCCGCCAGTACAGCAACGCGCGACCGGATGCGTTCCCGCATCAGCTGGTGTCGAGCATACTGTGTCCACCCGGCTACCAGACGATGCCCAGTCCGACCAAGCATGTCGTCGTCGGTGGCACATCGATGCAGCCACCGCTACAGGTACCTCCCCAGCAGTACGTGAACGTGCCGGTGCCGGTCTCGATGGTCGAACCGTCGTCCGGCCAGCGGATGCTGCTCACGAACGCCGTGCAACCGAACGTGGCGTGGCCCCAATCGGGCCGGCAGGTCGCGATCGTCCCGTCGTGGTCGCAGCAACCTGGTCCCGCACACTCGCTGATCGTCGATTCGGCGCCGTTCCTGAAGCTGGAAAACATCTACCCGAACCCGCACCTCAACATCCAGACGAGCCACCACGAGCCGAAGAAGGAATCGCCCGTGCATCATCTGGTGTAAGTATCTCTTCTTTGGCTAAACGCCGCGCGTGACTTTTCTGCCTGCCGTTCGAACGGAGCGCATTTGCAGACAGATAAGTTCACCGTGCACATAATCTTCCCGTTCCCATTGCGAGCGTTGATTTGTAATATTGCTTAGTGTTCGTAAATATTCCAGCGTTTCCCGGCACGACAAGAAGGAAAACAACCAATTGTCGCCGGTTAAAAAGCGTGTGAAGGAGAACACTCCGCCCCATCAGCGGTACAACAACCGGAGTCACATGTGTCCCCAGTACCACGACAACAGTGGTGGCACGAGCAGTGGTGCGGGCGCTAGCGGAAGCGGCAACAGTGCGATCGCGTCGTCCTCGTCGTCAACCTCATCGTTCTATCAACAGCAGTCTCAGGTCCCTAGTGGTGCAGCGGGTAGTCAGCAGATGCAGGCACCGCCGGTTCAGCAGTCACAGGCACAGGCGCCGATACCGGCACCGCAGCACCATCACCATCATCATCACTCGCAGCAGCAGCAGCAGCAGCAGCAACAGCAGCAACCGCAGCTGGCCAGTGGAAGCAGTGGAAGTGGTCACCATAGCCATCATCATCAGCATTATCAGCCGGTCGATTCATCGGGCCCTGTTAGTGGCGGTGGTGCTGGTGGAGCCAATCTGCAGCCGCCCCATCACTCATCCTCGTCCACGTCGTCGTACGGTGGTAGTGGTAGCGGAGGCACACACATCGTGATGGGTGGTAACATCCACCACAGTGGCAGCGGTGGTCACCATCATCATAGTGGGGGAAGTGGACACATTCACCACAGCGGTCACAGTCACGGTGGGCATCACGGTGGACACCACGGCCACCATGGGCATGGTGGAAGCGGCGGCGGAGGCTACAGTGGCAACAGCAAACAGCAGACGATCACGATCCACGACACACCGTCCCCGACCGCCGTCATTACGATCTCGGACAGTGAGGATGAGTCGCCGGAGGTGAAACACAGCACCGGTGGCAACACGTCCGGCTCAAAGGGTTCCCATGGGTCCTCGTGCACGCGCAACGGTGGTGGTGGCACTCACCAATCATCGTCGTCCTCGTCGTGTCGCGCGGCGGGTGGTGGTAATGGTTGCAGCGGTGGCATCAAAACGTCCTCTTCCTCGTCGAACGTTGTCCACCAGACGTCCAACACGGCCAACCATCAGCAACAGCAGCAGTATCAGCTGCAGCAGCAGCAGCAGCAACAGCACATGAGCGTGATTAGTGGTGGTAGCAGTAGCGGTGGCGGTGGAAATGGTGTCTCCTGCAGTGCCGGTGGATCCGGTAGCGGCCGCCAGCGAAAATCAACGGCCGTTTCGTCATCAGCGACCGCCTGCGTCACGGTGGGTGACAGCGATGGTGAGGGAGAGCGACGCAGTCCGAAGCATCAACGTAAGTTTTAAACTATATTCACATACTGAAATTATTGTGGTGTTTTCCGTTCTGTTGAAGTTAATTGTTATTAGTAATCCATGCATGAATGGTCATAACCTATTTATATTATGACTATCTATTTCCTCGACAAAACTAAGTGCTATTGTAACACAATATTATTTCTATTCAACTTCTTCCGCAGCGATAAAATACGAACAGCATGCCGGACAGTCGCAAAAGAAGCGTCTGCTTGCGATGGCACAGAACGAATGTCTTCTGCTGCCCTCGTCCGGTGGCAGCAGTGGACACCAGGCACCCCTGCACGTCCCCAAACAGGAGCCGAGTGAGTTCGTGGCGTACGAGTATCCCTCGCAGCAGCAGCAACAGCAGCAGCAACAGCAAGTGGACAAACGTTCCTCTTGGGCACCGCCGACGATGGGTTCGTCATCCTCGTCCGCTCACTACGCCAGCGGTGGCCACAAGCGTGAATCGTCCTCCTCCTACATCCCCTCGTCGTCCTCCGCATCGTCCTCGTCGACCATGGCGGCGGCAACGGCAGCGGCCGCAGCAGCAGCAGCCGCCGCCATTCAGCAGCAGCAGCAACATCAGGGTGGCTGTGGCGGTGCCCCACCACCACACGCGCACGCCAAGAGCACCCCGACCGGTGCGACCTCCTGGGGGCCGCCGACGGTCGCGGGGGCTGCCGCTGCCGCTGCTGCCGTCTACCGGCAGCATCAACCGAGCGCCAACACCCCGCTCGGTAGCTCACCCGGTGCGATCCTGCAGCAACAGCACCAGCAGCACCAGCAGCAACAGCAGCAGCAGCCGCAGCCGGACATTTACGCCCAGGGCGACATGTACCGCCGGTCGGCGGTATTCATGTCCCAGGCGGCACCGTACCAGACGGCGTACAACCGTGTCGTGCCACCGCCGGCCCACAACGCCTCCAGCCGACAGGTGCGGATGACGCCCGGCAGCAGCTCGTCGCCGTACACACCTGCCGCAGGCACTGAGCGTTTCTCGTCTTTTCCGTTGCAGGTTCTCCCGACGCATCCGCTGCCGGCACACATACAGTTCCCGACCGCTCAGTACGGCCAGTTCGGGCCGCTGAGTCCGGCACAGATCGCCAACAAGCACCATTACGCCTGGTTCGGGGAGTAAAAAAACAGGGTGCGCGCGCCCTCTCTCGTGTTGCTCGATTTGGGTAGCCAATCATCCCCCTCTTTACAATGTATGTGTGTTGTGTGGTCTTTGTGTGATGTTTCATCGTCTACTGTGGGGGACGAGTTTTCAGCGGAAGGGAGGAAACAGGATAATGCGACGCGTCAGCGAAGGAGAAGCATTTTGCGTCATACCCCCCCGTAGTGTAGGGCGTTTTTTTCTGAGTTCTATTATTTTTCATCTTTGGTCTTTCGTTCGGGGTTCATTTGTTCAATTGTGCTTGTATCGAATATCGTGTTCACGGTATTTCCGTTCGTTTTATTTTTAACCGGGTGCCGGATGCTGCAAAGAGGAGGACGATGTGCAGAAGGATATGTTTAGGGTTTAGTATGGGTTTGAAAAAATTGTTTAATTTTCTACTTTCTTTTTTAATACGCCATTTGTGCTTGTATAGTGTAGCTTGAGTAGGAATTTGCGAAATTAGGCATTACTGCATTAGTCTCATGTTTATGTTCGTCGTAATGAGTTAAATTGCGTGGAGGGAGATACATTAGGCCATGCCATACATGGAATGGATTTGGCGAGAAAAAGCACTGCATTGAGAGAAAATGTACTAGGGAAATAGATATGTGTGTGTGCGTGTCTATCTAATCTGTCTGATAGTGAATATCATGTTGATGTACTACGTTCACTCCTGCTAAGTAGTAGTATTATCTGTCTGCGCACCACATACAATCGTTTTCTAATGTTACATTAGAGGAAAAGGAAAGAGAACGAGTGAGAGAGTGAGACAGAGAGCGCAGGAAGAAGGATAATGAACTTCTCATCGGGAGAAAAACAAACAACCTGGCAGCTGGCAGTAGAGAAAGCGAAAATTTGTATTCGTTGTTACTAATTGGATGTACAGGTGAAGCAAACAAAAGCGCCCTCTTGCATGAAAAGAGCGGAACGTGTAATGGCCCAAAAGAAAGTTATTGTAATGTTTTCTGCGTTTTTTCCTTCTTCTTTGCAACAACTTCATTTTGAGTGTGTCGTACGTGCTTTACGTAAGGCACGATTGGTAGAGTTTATGTTCTTTTTTATTCGTTCTAAAATATCTTACACCCATTTGCTCTGTGTTTGGTAAGGAGTTTGTTACATTTTTTTATTCTACTTTTACTTATACGCCTGTGATGAATAATGTCACGGATTGAAGCAACAACAAAAACGACTGAACGGGAAACAACGCGTACCGGATGTTGTGTGCATGTACATAGGAGCTAGCTGGTGCAGGAATAGGATAGGCTGTTAGTAGGATTGCGAGCAATCGCTGAGTAAATGATGCAAAATCTGTGTATCCATTGCGAATCGTTTCGTTTCCTTTTTGTTCTAAGTTCTAAGAGTGAATGATGAGTGACACACACACTCACACACTCATTTCAAGATTGAACGCATACACATCTGCCCCGTGTCTAGGGTAGGAGACTAGTAAGGGGGCGCACGTTTTTCTAAATGGTTGGTACCTGTTTGAACATTTATAAAACCTAGCGAACAAGCTCGTGTAAACTATTGCTACTACTACCACCTATCACTGTTAGTGTGCGTTATTTGTATTCTGCGAGAAATGGCTTGTTGTGGTGCGGCGGAAACAAACATAAACTAAACATGGAACAAAACAACATGATTCGCATTTAAGCGTGTTTGAAAAAAAAAAAACATGATTTGTAGCTTCGTAGTTATCAATTTCGCGATGTTTGGGTTGATTTTTTTCAAAGTGTGAGTGAATCTGGAGGATAGGTATATAAATCGCCCTTCTCACACCCAAAATTGTGTGCAGAATTTGCGTTTGAAGTGCGTGTTTGAATTTTGGAGACCAGCTTTTTTACGATATCACTTTTTGAGCGACCGGAACATAATGGAAGCATCCAAACAATATTAAAAATTCAATTCAACTTACACAATCAACATAACCATATACACACAATATACTTGTAATATGTCCCTGCGTTTAAATTATCAAACTATTTTATGCGATGTGTGAGTGTGTGTTGATCGGAGAACGATAGGTATGGTTTAATTGATAACAAATGAATATACAGAAAATTGCCTTACGTATGGAACAAACCCAGAAACAATTATTCAAGCTAATGCAGTGTAAACGACACAGAAGAAGCATGTTTATGTATAAGTTAGCGTAGTTTGTTTTGTGGTAAAGTGGGATGGGAAAAAAAGTTACATACACACTCTGGTACACACGTCATTGGATGGTAGTTCTTCTCTGGTTAAAGGTACTGTGTTTGTGGTAGGCGGTCATTTTATGCACGCATGATTCTGCTTTCGCATTAACTAATTCACTGTGTACGATTGATATCCTTTTTTATTTTCAACACCACTGGCATGTCCGTGTACAGCTTTACGTCCTATTCAAGTGGGGCTCAAGATAAGACGCTGCTGATGAATGGCTTCATCGCGTCGAGCTCTAAAGATCTCTATAGTTTCTCTGCGTGTGAATTTTACATTGCAAAAACCTTGCCCCACTTGGCCAGAGCACGGTGTCGAAAGTCAGATCATGAAAAAATCATCCCACACGCACACCAGGAAAGGAGGGAGGGGGCTCTGTTGGCATGGACAGAGCGTGTGCCAGACTGTACTAGTTTACGTTGACTAAATTGTAAGCCAGAAAGCTTTACATGGGTAACCCGTAAAAAAAAACCGCGCAGGAACCGGAGAAGAATATGTGTTACGCGTAAGCGAGAGCCGTTGGAGCTATGTTTTATGTTTTATTTAAGAAACTCACAACGCAACGCAAACACAAAACCTACTAACTAATCAATCAATTTATAGAGAGACTGGCTATTTCATATTTCATTAGCTTATTGTGTTTAAGAAGTGTTTTTACTCATTTACCCTTTCTGTCATACTCGTTCTCATTTGTCTAGTACGTACGTGTGTAACCAATCGGTTCAATGTTTAAATTTTCTTTTTTTTATATATATATTTAGCACGACGAAGAGTCAGGAAGCTCGCCTGTTCTCACACAATCGTCTGTTGAATCCCTTTGTACAGTTTCCATTTTTTCCGTGTTTTGTTTCGCAACTTTGTTTAGTAAAAGCTGCTCGGGGCAGCACTATTCATAACTACTCGTATAATATTCACGAGATTAACCGGTAGAATGTGTGGTGTGGTGCATGTGCATGTTAGCGATAGCAAGCAGCAGCATCCTAGCCTATATTATATGGTCACGTGGGTGGGACAGAAGAAGCATTGTTTGATATTGTGTATGCGTATCTATTCTGGAGCACTGTTCATTTTCTACTTTCTAAATAATCTGTATTTTGTGCGCTAATCGATTAGTTTTTGTGCTAACAAATTACACATATTATGTCCATAATAGCAACAGCAACAGTTTTAGGGAGCTGATACGGGATCTTTATAATGATAGAGGAACAAAAAAAACAAAACTAGGAAAACACTGTAGATCAAAACACCAACCGCCAATAATAACGCGCTCACACGAGATACTCTCTCTCTCGAACCCTAGGAGCAAACTAGAGTGAAAAAGGAAAGTAAAACAAACAAAGCAAACAGGTGCCGGTTGATTTTTCATATTAACGGTTTTGTATTTTTCATCGGCCCCTCTTAACGTATTGGGTACTAACAGTATATAGTGTATGTATTGAATCAGTTTGCCTAAACTGGTCTCCTGAAAATGTACGGAAGGGAATGCTTTTTCAACCTAGCAGAGCACACAATTAGCCATAACGATAACCGAGAGTGGAAACAAAATCAGAACGATAATCAAGTGTATCCGTAAACAGGAATTAAATTTAGAACCAAACGCAAATCAACATCTAGTTTTTGGGTGTGTTATTATACCGTCATTTCTCCTAGCCACGCGAGCACCATAGGGAACACGAGCTCAAGCAGAGTGGTACGCACTTCTTTCGCAGTCGTTTCTTCTATTTGGAATGTTCGATGACAAATGTTTTACTGCGGTTTTTCCTTTTGTCTTGCTTTCGGTGGTATATTCGATCGTTCTTTTATAATATGGATAAGTGTAACTCTATTGCCTTATATGGAAAAAATATGACACTAAAAACGAAAAAGGGAAATAATATAATCAATACGATTTGATAGCTATCATTTTTATCAGCCCCTTCCCCGATACGGTTAGAAGCGTATGTAAGCAAACAAAACAATATGATTACAATTATGTGTAAAATGTGTCGACCACTCACCACGGCGAGATAATTTTAAACACTCATATAAACACACTCACACACCACGTCTACTAGAGAACAAACGTTTAAATTACCCAACACAAAAACACGGCGAAACAACGCGTAAGAATATAATAATGGTGAAACAACAAATGTATAACAAAAAAACTACACGTTTATATCTATATATATATATTGCATATAAAAAGTTTATGGTAACGAGCAAACGCTAAAAAAGCGACAAGAAGCAAACAAAGCAGCAACACAAAACACAAACGTGCGGCACCGCCTGCTGCCCCTGTCGCTGGCAGGCGGTGCTGAATAAAGTCAAAAGAAAAAAGTGAAAAAATCTTTACAAAACGTAAATGAAGAAGCATACGCTTGTTATTATGTTTTCATTTTTGTTATGTTCCGAATATAATTTTAAAATTTGTACGTATATTTTTTGTATGGTTTTCTAATTTTCTTTTATCTTTTTTATTTTCAGCCCAATATTTTTGTTTTAGGATTCCCATCGAAACAAACGCGGTATACTAACGAAAGAGTAGACAAGTAGCTTTTTTTTTAGCTCGCACATATATCCGGATACGCTAAATAGGGGAATGAATTTGGAATGATAATCGGTGTCCGGTGAGGAATTTGTGCGATGTAATGTCCCAACCGTGGCTGCACGTTAAAACCCGCTAGGAAAGCGCATACAAATGTCCGTAGTTTTTGGATCATTATAGCCAGCAAAGTGTGATTAGCTAGATTGGAGGGTTTCGTCACGGTCTCCTCAAACCGTTAGTAATTGATGAATGTGGAACACTTACCCATGCTTTAGAGTCTGTAAGACATCTGCATTTAAAGCTCTCGCGTATGTGCTAGATGCGTTCTCATTTGACAAGCTTGCAGACACTCTAATACAAACACACATAATTATTTGTAACTAAATTTCTATACTTCTTTTAATGTTTTTTACCAGTAACTAGGATGTGATCAGACCTTGATGTGTACGTATCGCTGTATATAGACGAATACTTGTTAGCTATTTAGTGTTTTTTAATCGTTGAAGACTAAACCTACGCCACACTAACGGAAACGAACAAAAACTATGCTACCTTTTTGGGCGAAAGATGATATGGGAAAATATTGGAAAGGCGCGCGAAACTGAGATGCTGCTAAGGAACAAAAAAAAAAGACTTCGAGTAGTGAAACGAAGGCAGACGAAGACAGTAAACTGAACCTGCACTAGAAGCAAGCGGAGAAGAAGATGGTATACATTATCTTAATGTTCAAACTGTTTGTAATTTTAATATGGGCCACAGCAACACAGAGCATGATTAGCAAAGGAGCGGCAGAGCATTCGTAGTTCGCGTATCTTGGGTGGTTCTTTTGCAGTGTTTACTTCGAATTTGTACTGAGTGTACTTAACTACTAACATTACTACTACTACTACTACTACTAGCACTGCTAACTACCACTACTAAAACACTATTACTGACTGTGGAGCGGCAAGGAGCGTGTGACAAATTTTAAACATGAAACAAATAATCGTACGGAAACGAATAATTACGCACATTACTACAAGCAACAAGCAAACAAACGAAAGGAGAGGACCCTTCTGCATATGGATAGTATCTCAATTTTAACCGCCACCCGTATTTTCTCATCAATACACACAGACACACACCAGACACTCCTGTTTATAACTGGTTCCCTCCGTTTATATCCGCATGAAACGTTAAACAATTTAGGCATTAGCGAGAGATATTTGTCTGTGTGTGTGTGGATATGATGTGGATCGGTGCATAATTACCTGTGTACTTTCTACTCGTCTATTTGTGGTTCGAAACGCGTTTTTACTGAACTTATATACTAGTAGGAGGCTTGTGTGAGGGTGCGGAACCGAGCGAGCGAGCGAGGTGGAGTCTCTCCCTATCTTTGCCTCTCCCCCCGCAAACTCACGACCACGCATTTTCTCTGTCCAATTTTCCGAACTATTTTCTACCTTTTTCCAGCCCCCCACCTCTTTCGGTAGTAGTCACCTTTCATCGTATTCTTTCCCTAGATATCCACAAAGAGTTCTAGTTTTGATTCGGATTCTTTGGCGCTTTTGGGCAAAACGAACGAAGCGTCGATAATAAGCTAACCAATTTAACCTTGTGACAGCGGGGAGAAGAGTAGTGGTGAACGGAGGAAGAACGGAAGGAAGGAAGGGTGAACAATGGAACGCATCAAACCGAAATACATATTTGTGATAATAACATTAACATTAGAGTGCATATATAGAGGATATATACAGATACCTTATACATATTATCTATACACGGCAAACACAAAACAGATACATTTCAATGTTTAAAGGCAAGACAAGATGGTGACGCGGCGGCACCCGTGTAGGGGGAAAGAGGAAGAGGATGTTTTGGAGTTCTTTTCACGAACGTTCTTGGCTGCATCGTCTTCACTTCCCTTCGAACATGCCGGCGCCCGCGCGCCCCTTGTACTGTGCGTAATAGTGTGTGCAGCGACTAGGCGAACTCGTTGATACGCTCGTTTATTACACAAACAGAAACGCAGATTTGGGGGAAGTCAAAACCAAACAACCAAAAGCTTTTATATAACAAAGAAAATGGTGTAGTGTGCTTAGGTGATGATGAGCGCGTTTGTATTAAAAGAAAACCAGGGAAGCAGAGGGAAAAGAAATATTAAAAAAGCAGTAAAATAAACCAAAAATTATACAACATAGCCATTAACGGTGCGTACAAGCGGTAGAGAGTGGGAGCGCGAAAAACAACCACTCCTTCTATCCAGGCGCGAGCGCATAAGCAAACAACCCCCACGACAGGTCCAAAATCAAATCTCTCGGTAACGGTAGTAGAATGTTGTTTGGTTGTTTCCTCTCTAGCAAAGACCGTACCTTCTTCATCTTCATGGTTGCATCCGGTTTATAGATGTTTCTTAGACGGCCAATCAAACACATACACACACGCACACAATGTAGCAATGTTGATTAGTGTCGCTTTGTATTCGGAAGATGTGATGTTTGAGAGCTATTTGCTATATATTGGATGAGATTCGATACCTACCTACCTACCCCACTGTATGCTCTCCCCCATTTTTCACTGTGAGCGTGTGAGCTATAGCGAGTGAACGTTTCCACCAACCCATCGATTAGAGGGAAATAAATCCTGATAGCTTTGTGTAACACGAGACGAGAGGAGTTGGTGTTAACATAGGTTTTTTGACATGTGGAAGACATGCAGAGAGAAAGAGAGAAAGAGAGAGAGAGAGAGTGGTGAATTTGTCTGCAGAACCAATTTCAACACAGCACCGTGTTTCTAGCGTAAAAAGAATCGTTCGAACCACAGTCTCTTCTATCGCAAATTCAAATCTTAACCAACCACAAACCGTAGAAGCAGGCGCATTTTTATACAAATCGCTTCAATAGTTGCGCGAAAACAGAGCAAAATACAAAAGTCAAACAAAAACGCACCAAAATAACCGAATTTCACAGGTGGAACGGAAACAGAAGGAGATAACGAACAGGTGGTAACAGTGAGCCACAACTTTCATCGATAACAATAACAAGAAAAAAATAGTTGAAATCGTAGCAAGAATCGAACAAAAACGAGGAAAAACGCACTTAAAACAGTCATAAACACACATACATAGGCAGAGGAAAACAAAAAACCAGCAAAGAGTATAAAAATGAAATAAAACGGAATAAGTCTGATTAATTTTAAATGTAACAAGCGATAAACAAACAAATAGCAAAACAAGCAAACAAGAGAGAGGATATGTGGAGGCAAATAGAAGACAAAAACACACAAACACGTAGCAAGTATCAATATTAAACTGTAAGCAAAACATTGAAGAATGGAGACACGAACGTTCTACTGTAATGCTTTTGTTTTCTTTTACGTTCTTCTTCTTCTGATCTTAGTTCTACCTTTTCTAGTGTTTGGATTAGAAAACAGGTGTGAAATTGGGTTTCTAGTTCGGTTTTGTACGTTGCATTTGATGCTCACGTTCTTTCCTGTTTGCTTTCTCGCTGTGGGAAAGCGGTTATACTTTTTGTATTTCTTTTTTAGAACATTCATTTAGAAATGTAATATCCATACACCACATAATGATACTTACGAGACTTATGGGAAAAAAAACAATCTCTTTCTATGTGTAGTATGCGATACTTGGCGCGCAGCCGACCGAACGCGGAAAATTAGCCTAAAGAAAACAAAGCAGTGAGGTATATAAATGGAACAAAAAGTAGCAGAAGTAGCGCACAGCGACGGTGGAAGCGGCACCGATTTGAATCTTAACACATTAACACATACACACACAGTAAAACTAAAAGAAAAACAAACCTAGCATCTACAGAAACCGAGTCTCCGTCGAGTGCGTGTGTAATCGTGTTGTGGAAACTGACTCCATTTATCCTCTAGCTCTGCTCTACGGTCTTTGCTGGATGATCACGTTCTTGTATGTGTGCTGCGCTCACGGTGTGAAGGATGCGCTGTTGTTTTGGCTGGCTCCCATGTGTGTGTGTGTGGGTGGATGTGGATGTGGGTGAGTCAGAGTGAATGTTTAGAACACAACCGAAACTGTCCACTAACATAACTTAACCGAAGCTGTACTGTACTTTCAGCAAAACCAAAAACTCTCAAGCAACACACGGCCATGTTAGGTGTATTAGCTATACAGTGTGTATGTGTGTGTGTGTTTACACGTACGTTTGTGATCGGAGGAAGGAGAATCGGGGGTTTGCGGAAGGGGGTTCGAAAGGGCTTGGGAATAATTTTGATAAAATAAAAAAGCAAAAAAACAAACATGCACCGAACAAACATACCTGCCTAGAGATTAGTGTTTCGCGGTACGACGGAGAAGAGACAAATATTTCGCTACTAAATCAAAGGTACAATAGCAAAAGGGCGCACTCGTGTGCCCCGTGTCCCCCGTTTGGTCTGTGTACCGAAGACCCTTTGAAGAGCAAGGGGGTAAAGAAGCAAAACGGTACTTTGATGCATAAACATACTTATAAATGGAACACAAAGATATGATATATATGAATAGTGAAGCTGTAATTGTAATTGTGAGCAAGAAACACATTAACACACTCACACACAGATACAACCACGAAAGGCAGGACAAAACAAACAAACGAAAGGAACGGAAAATGGAAATACAAGAAAAAGTGTAGTTACAATATATGAACAAAGAAGTATATATATATATATATATGCGTAAATATATATTATATATTTTTGAATGTAAAAAATTAAAAGTTAAAACAAAATATTACATACACAACACAAACAAAACAAACATTAAAACACACACACACACACACATACCATTAACAATGCAAAACAAACACGTACGATAGATTTTGGAGCGCTAATAACGAGACACTAATAACCAAAAATAAATCGCCTGCGTTTAAGTAGAGTTCTCATCGTCGTCACTCATCTTCAATGCAAGTATTATAGTATCAATGGAACAAGTGGAACTAACAACAACACAGGACAGAATGGAAGTAACGCTAACAATAGCTTATCAAAGCGCAGTAGAGATACACACATACACACAAACACACAGAAACACATTCATATGAAACAAACAGACACACACACACACACACACACACAACTTTGTTGACGGCAAGAGTGTAATAAAACAAGAAAACAAAACGAAACAAAAATGAAAATATTACAATGCAATGCAAATTAAGACTTTTGCTGGTAGTTATGTTTCTTATTTCATCACAAATCTATATAAACAATCCGAAAAAGTCGTCAAGAACATTGCCGAGAACAAGAGGTAAGGTGGAAGCCATCTTTTGTTCATTTTTGATGTTTAAGCTAACATGTTTTCGCTTTCCATTGTTACAAATTTCGTACAAACACAAATAAACATTTGTTAAACAATGTTACAGCTCGCATTCCTGCAAACAAAATTACATCAAAATTGCAAAAATGACTTAATTTTTCATGATTTCTTACTCCGCTTTATCGATTAAAATGAAACGCCCAACCCGATTCGATTCGATGAAAATTGCTTACCAAGGAAACATCGAACAATAGAAAACTTACCTCACATCTTTATATTCCATCCGGTTGACTGTTCTCACTCGTATCAATCTCACTCGAATCGGTTTTATTTTTCCATATTGGTTTATTTATTTTCCTTGTTTTTGTTGTCGGTTGTTTTTTTGTTAATCTTTAAATTAAGTAATAAATATCTTATGTTTGTTTCTTTCGCACATACCGCTCCGTTCGTTCTCGGTCGCTCGTTCCTTCCTGTCTGCTCTGAGACTCTGGGAGCTCTCGCGTTCGCGCGCGCTCTCTCTCTCTCTCCTTCTCTTACTTCTCAGCTCCAGTCTGTAGTGTTTTCGTCCACTCGATTCGTTTCTCCATCGACCTCTTCTTCACTTGCTTGCTCTCACCGTTAACAACTGTTTTCGTCTTCTTTTGTTGTGTTTGTTTTGTTTCTCTTTTGCAAACTTTTCAGCAATCTTGTTCACGTTCTATTGCGTACTGTGCTATGTGAGTGTCAAATCATTTGAACACCGATGAACGTGTTTAGCTTCTTTAGCATGCTTCTTGCTTATCCACTTCGTTCGTTCATCTGTTTTGCTTCAACGCGATGATAATCATAAATTTTAATTCGGTAATAATGCTGAGGACTTGTGTTTTTTTTTCATTCTTTATGTTCGTCTTTATATTAGTTAGTTCTATTTGCTTTCTTCTTCGCTCGGTTTTCGTTTACCTTTTGCTTTGTGAGTATGTTTTTCCTCCGTCCGCTCGTGATTAGCTTGATTAGTTGAGAACGAGTTCCTAGCACTTTTAGCGTCGTTATAAGTGTGTTTGTATGTGAAAGTTTGTTCAATTCACTATTTCATTCTCTCTCCCTCCCACTGGCCGAGCGGGAGTCTGTGTTTGTGTTGGTATGGTTTTGCTTTTGCTTTGCTTTCTAGCAACAATTTCAATCGCCTGTTAAAAATTGCACTCTATTTGATCAATTTGTTCCTCGCTTTCTGCCCGCCGCTTCTTTGCGTCCTTGATCGGTGTTGTTGTGTGTATGTGTGTGTGTTTAAGCAGTGTTTAGCGTATTCCCTTATCCCCTAGATACTGTTTTTAATAGTTTTTTTTTGTTCGTGTATTACTTTTTCGATATTTTCAAGTGACAACTGGTGCGACTGTCTTTGGCGGTGTGAGTTTTTGTGTACGTGTGTGAGTGTGTTTGTTTGTGTGTTATTTCTTGTTAGTTGCTTCGCTTCGAGTTCTTCCTTTCCTTTCGCAACACCGCATCCTACTTCCTCTTCTTCCTTATTAACATGTTTTGTTTTTTTTTTTTTGTTGGGTTGTTTGTTTTTGCTAGCGTAAGTTTGTTTCTTTGATCTGTTTATTATGCTTTAGGTTCAATTTGTCAGAATTATTC
>KB672490.1:5005667-5050667 GCA_000349145.1 Anopheles dirus
AGAGAGAGAGAGAGAGTGGTGAATTTGTCTGCAGAACCAATTTCAACACAGCACCGTGTTTCTAGCGTAAAAAGAATCGTTCGAACCACAGTCTCTTCTATCGCAAATTCAAATCTTAACCAACCACAAACCGTAGAAGCAGGCGCATTTTTATACAAATCGCTTCAATAGTTGCGCGAAAACAGAGCAAAATACAAAAGTCAAACAAAAACGCACCAAAATAACCGAATTTCACAGGTGGAACGGAAACAGAAGGAGATAACGAACAGGTGGTAACAGTGAGCCACAACTTTCATCGATAACAATAACAAGAAAAAAATAGTTGAAATCGTAGCAAGAATCGAACAAAAACGAGGAAAAACGCACTTAAAACAGTCATAAACACACATACATAGGCAGAGGAAAACAAAAAACCAGCAAAGAGTATAAAAATGAAATAAAACGGAATAAGTCTGATTAATTTTAAATGTAACAAGCGATAAACAAACAAATAGCAAAACAAGCAAACAAGAGAGAGGATATGTGGAGGCAAATAGAAGACAAAAACACACAAACACGTAGCAAGTATCAATATTAAACTGTAAGCAAAACATTGAAGAATGGAGACACGAACGTTCTACTGTAATGCTTTTGTTTTCTTTTACGTTCTTCTTCTTCTGATCTTAGTTCTACCTTTTCTAGTGTTTGGATTAGAAAACAGGTGTGAAATTGGGTTTCTAGTTCGGTTTTGTACGTTGCATTTGATGCTCACGTTCTTTCCTGTTTGCTTTCTCGCTGTGGGAAAGCGGTTATACTTTTTGTATTTCTTTTTTAGAACATTCATTTAGAAATGTAATATCCATACACCACATAATGATACTTACGAGACTTATGGGAAAAAAAACAATCTCTTTCTATGTGTAGTATGCGATACTTGGCGCGCAGCCGACCGAACGCGGAAAATTAGCCTAAAGAAAACAAAGCAGTGAGGTATATAAATGGAACAAAAAGTAGCAGAAGTAGCGCACAGCGACGGTGGAAGCGGCACCGATTTGAATCTTAACACATTAACACATACACACACAGTAAAACTAAAAGAAAAACAAACCTAGCATCTACAGAAACCGAGTCTCCGTCGAGTGCGTGTGTAATCGTGTTGTGGAAACTGACTCCATTTATCCTCTAGCTCTGCTCTACGGTCTTTGCTGGATGATCACGTTCTTGTATGTGTGCTGCGCTCACGGTGTGAAGGATGCGCTGTTGTTTTGGCTGGCTCCCATGTGTGTGTGTGTGGGTGGATGTGGATGTGGGTGAGTCAGAGTGAATGTTTAGAACACAACCGAAACTGTCCACTAACATAACTTAACCGAAGCTGTACTGTACTTTCAGCAAAACCAAAAACTCTCAAGCAACACACGGCCATGTTAGGTGTATTAGCTATACAGTGTGTATGTGTGTGTGTGTTTACACGTACGTTTGTGATCGGAGGAAGGAGAATCGGGGGTTTGCGGAAGGGGGTTCGAAAGGGCTTGGGAATAATTTTGATAAAATAAAAAAGCAAAAAAACAAACATGCACCGAACAAACATACCTGCCTAGAGATTAGTGTTTCGCGGTACGACGGAGAAGAGACAAATATTTCGCTACTAAATCAAAGGTACAATAGCAAAAGGGCGCACTCGTGTGCCCCGTGTCCCCCGTTTGGTCTGTGTACCGAAGACCCTTTGAAGAGCAAGGGGGTAAAGAAGCAAAACGGTACTTTGATGCATAAACATACTTATAAATGGAACACAAAGATATGATATATATGAATAGTGAAGCTGTAATTGTAATTGTGAGCAAGAAACACATTAACACACTCACACACAGATACAACCACGAAAGGCAGGACAAAACAAACAAACGAAAGGAACGGAAAATGGAAATACAAGAAAAAGTGTAGTTACAATATATGAACAAAGAAGTATATATATATATATATATATGCGTAAATATATATTATATATTTTTGAATGTAAAAAATTAAAAGTTAAAACAAAATATTACATACACAACACAAACAAAACAAACATTAAAACACACACACACACACACATACCATTAACAATGCAAAACAAACACGTACGATAGATTTTGGAGCGCTAATAACGAGACACTAATAACCAAAAATAAATCGCCTGCGTTTAAGTAGAGTTCTCATCGTCGTCACTCATCTTCAATGCAAGTATTATAGTATCAATGGAACAAGTGGAACTAACAACAACACAGGACAGAATGGAAGTAACGCTAACAATAGCTTATCAAAGCGCAGTAGAGATACACACATACACACAAACACACAGAAACACATTCATATGAAACAAACAGACACACACACACACACACACACACAACTTTGTTGACGGCAAGAGTGTAATAAAACAAGAAAACAAAACGAAACAAAAATGAAAATATTACAATGCAATGCAAATTAAGACTTTTGCTGGTAGTTATGTTTCTTATTTCATCACAAATCTATATAAACAATCCGAAAAAGTCGTCAAGAACATTGCCGAGAACAAGAGGTAAGGTGGAAGCCATCTTTTGTTCATTTTTGATGTTTAAGCTAACATGTTTTCGCTTTCCATTGTTACAAATTTCGTACAAACACAAATAAACATTTGTTAAACAATGTTACAGCTCGCATTCCTGCAAACAAAATTACATCAAAATTGCAAAAATGACTTAATTTTTCATGATTTCTTACTCCGCTTTATCGATTAAAATGAAACGCCCAACCCGATTCGATTCGATGAAAATTGCTTACCAAGGAAACATCGAACAATAGAAAACTTACCTCACATCTTTATATTCCATCCGGTTGACTGTTCTCACTCGTATCAATCTCACTCGAATCGGTTTTATTTTTCCATTTTGGTTTATTTATTTTCCTTGTTTTTGTTGTCGGTTGTTTTTTTGTTAATCTTTAAATTAAGTAATAAATATCTTATGTTTGTTTCTTTCGCACATACCGCTCCGTTCGTTCTCGGTCGCTCGTTCCTTCCTGTCTGCTCTGAGACTCTGGGAGCTCTCGCGTTCGCGCGCGCTCTCTCTCTCTCTCCTTCTCTTACTTCTCAGCTCCAGTCTGTAGTGTTTTCGTCCACTCGATTCGTTTCTCCATCGACCTCTTCTTCACTTGCTTGCTCTCACCGTTAACAACTGTTTTCGTCTTCTTTTGTTGTGTTTGTTTTGTTTCTCTTTTGCAAACTTTTCAGCAATCTTGTTCACGTTCTATTGCGTACTGTGCTATGTGAGTGTCAAATCATTTGAACACCGATGAACGTGTTTAGCTTCTTTAGCATGCTTCTTGCTTATCCACTTCGTTCGTTCATCTGTTTTGCTTCAACGCGATGATAATCATAAATTTTAATTCGGTAATAATGCTGAGGACTTGTGTTTTTTTTTCATTCTTTATGTTCGTCTTTATATTAGTTAGTTCTATTTGCTTTCTTCTTCGCTCGGTTTTCGTTTACCTTTTGCTTTGTGAGTATGTTTTTCCTCCGTCCGCTCGTGATTAGCTTGATTAGTTGAGAACGAGTTCCTAGCACTTTTAGCGTCGTTATAAGTGTGTTTGTATGTGAAAGTTTGTTCAATTCACTATTTCATTCTCTCTCCCTCCCACTGGCCGAGCGGGAGTCTGTGTTTGTGTTGGTATGGTTTTGCTTTTGCTTTGCTTTCTAGCAACAATTTCAATCGCCTGTTAAAAATTGCACTCTATTTGATCAATTTGTTCCTCGCTTTCTGCCCGCCGCTTCTTTGCGTCCTTGATCGGTGTTGTTGTGTGTATGTGTGTGTGTTTAAGCAGTGTTTAGCGTATTCCCTTATCCCCTAGATACTGTTTTTAATAGTTTTTTTTTGTTCGTGTATTACTTTTTCGATATTTTCAAGTGACAACTGGTGCGACTGTCTTTGGCGGTGTGAGTTTTTGTGTACGTGTGTGAGTGTGTTTGTTTGTGTGTTATTTCTTGTTAGTTGCTTCGCTTCGAGTTCTTCCTTTCCTTTCGCAACACCGCATCCTACTTCCTCTTCTTCCTTATTAACATGTTTTGTTTTTTTTTTTTGTTGGGTTGTTTGTTTTTGCTAGCGTAAGTTTGTTTCTTTGATCTGTTTATTATGCTTTAGGTTCAATTTGTCAGAATTATTCAACAAGATATTTCTTAATACAACTGCTTGCGCACCTTCTCGTTTCGGGAGCGTTCTCTGCTCTGTTTCGGCTCTGTTTTATTCAACTATTTACATTTAGAATTTTCAACATCCTCTGGCCGCGCGTCGGCCGCGAAATGTTGTCATTTCTGTGTGTTGTGTGTTTATTTTCTATGCACTTTTGAATTTCCTCTCATTTGCTTACTCGTTCGTTTTTTTCTTCCTTTTCGCCGTTCGCCTTTTGTTTTACTGTTTGACGCTGTTTGCTTCGTAAAAACGTATGAATTTTACACGCCTGCCCTTAACGTATTTTGTTCAATATTGTTTGCATTAATAATTACTAATGTTAGCTGATTTTCTTCCTCACGTCCGTGTTCACCCGCTGCTGCACTTCAAACACTTCAACCCGTTCCAGGTCCAGATCGTCAGCGGGAAGCCGCACGATTTGTTTACTCTTGCTTACTGACACTCGTATTGTTCGAACTCGTTTTTTGGTTGTGTGTACGATTTTTTAAAGTGTTGTTTTTTTGTTACTTTATTTGTTTTTTTTTTGCTCGTTTGCTTGCTTGTTTGTGTTCTTTTCTTTTAAGGATTATACTTGCTTTAACGTGCGTGTAATGCTTGTGGAGTTGGTTGTTGTTTATCTATATTTTTCTTTACGCTCTATACTGAGTACGGGATATCTTTGCTGGCTCGCTCTGAACTTTTTGTTTCTTTGATTATAACTTATTCCCGAAGAGAGTGTTGATCGTTTTTTCTTTACTGTGTTTGAACAAGGTTTGATAGATGGGGGAAAATTATTGCAAAACTCTGTGAGCAAAACGGAAGCCGATGGGAACCCTTTAAAACGCTTCTGGCAGTGATTTGAAAGCATTTCCGCGTGTGTAGATTAATTCATTCGTTTCTTTTGTTTGTTGTTGTGGTGAAGGCGTTTATACAAGTGTTTAAGGCATTGATAAACTTATAAAATGTTCAGATAAACGATTGTAAAAAAAATCGAGTAAAGAGTTTTTGCAAGAGAAAATAAACGAAACAATAGAATTGAGCTAAAATCATTTAACTATGATGTACTCACATCTGCTTTAAATGTTTTTTTTAGAAACTTTCGATACCTTTACGTTTATTGCTATTGATTCGAATGATTTTACCGTCTTCTCTCCGCTCCTACTCGTATTCTCATGAGTTGCGTTTATATTAAGGTTTTGTTGACTTTCTCTGTCTCTGTTCTTTTTTGATTTACAAATTCATTCACCCTATATATGTTGCTTATTCTTCAAAAGTGTTCTTTTTTTGTTGTGCTTTTTTTCGTTCTTTTGTTGGTTTTATATCGCTACCGTACGCTTGTTCGAAGCCCTTTCCTTTTTCTTCGTTTTGTGTTGTGTATTGTTTGCCTTTCTGCTTTTAACGTGATATTCCTCGCTCGCAACGGTTCGCTCTGTTCTCCGTTTAATGTAAGTTTTTCTTAAAAACCAGTTGTTGGCAGTGCATCAAAATTACCTTTAAATATTCGTACCACTCCGCCGGCGTGAGTTTGAGTAGGGTAGTTCTGCATGAGGGGTTAGCCTATAGGTCCGCATCCGCTTCGCCTCCATCTCCTACCCCCTCTCCATCTCCTCCATCTCCGTGCGTCTAGGGAGCAGGCAGGCCTCACTCGAGATTTCACGGTTAAACATATTGAATATCGACTAACTGCCTTACGGTAATAGGTTAGGTTCTAATCGTTACTTTGCAGTGATAGCTATACAGTGGATTAACTGCTACGACGCGTCTCCCGGTCCCGTCACGCTGGTCTGCTTCACTTACACGCTAAGGCTTACATCTGCTTAGTATGCTTATTACGATCGGTTACGAGTAGAGGGAGTATATCCTAGCGGTTAGTATTTCCTTTACGTCCATTTCTAAACGCTCTAAAGTACGTGTTACTTGTTTATCTTCATTAAACCGTAGTGTTACGTTGATGTTTTCTGTTACTGTCAAATTGCTAAGACGTAAGTACAGAAAAATCATTATCTACATGTTTTGACGCTTAAAATATGTTCTTTTGGTTTTTGTTTTATGTTCGTGTGTATGTGTGAGTGTGTTTTTTATTATTTTTTTATTTGCTTTGCATGCACGCAAGATCAAGTCCTTCAAGTCCTTGGCCCGGGTAATGCGGTGCGTTACGTTTGTTTTTTTTTCTATACAGAGTGGCCTTTAAAAACTATTCTAGAGAGTAAAGGGATAAAGGGAGTGTACAGAAAATGAAGGTTTAAGAAAATGTGCGCTTTCTTCGTTTACGATGAAAAATAGCAAAAATTCGCTCTAAATATACTCTTTCGATAAATGCAATAGGAGTGGATAAATGGAGTTAAACGATTTGGACGAAAGGAAAACATCGTTAACAGCTTTAAACAACTAACAATTCCATTCTCTCCTTAACGAGCGCTTAAAGAAATACTCCCCGAAGGGTTCGAAACAGAGGTGGAGCCTACTGGTACGCATCGTACCGATTTCGTTACATTATAGCTAATCCTTATCGTTTAACCAGCTTAACCCCGAGTGTGGCTGTCGCTGTGCATCGTAAGAGCAATACTATCTGTTCACGCCACGCGTTGTTCTCGAGTGTGCGTGTGAGACTGAGGCCTTCCGATGGTTTGGCGGCGTGCCATTTCGGTAGTAGGAAACATGCGCACGGGCACAAGTGCGGGAATGTGAGGTTAGGATGTTTTGCTTGTGTCAAATTCCTCAGCAGTGCCTACTTAACGTCACGCACTTGTAACCTCGAATTCGAATCCGATGCCCGTCAGTGCATCGTGTAGCCTACTCTGCCAGTAGCTGCAAAGTACACGTCTTAATTAATTTGTGCGCAAGTGACAAAGCTACCCAGCGTCGGTGGCTCATGAAACGGATGATTGAGTATTACCTAGTTTTTTTTCTCTCTCTCTCTCTCTCTCTCTCTCTCTCTCGCACTCATAGAACCATTTGCTATAAGCGACTCCACTGGCTACTACTAGCGCCGTTTGGTAGTGAAATGAAACGGCTGGCGCAACGAACGGATGCCAGCCGTGTGTGTATCTGGCATGATCATGCTATACCTAACCTAGTTTTGCTCGCACACACACACAAACATTCGTGTGCAACTCACTCACGCGACCTCATTCACACTCGCTTCTCCTCACTATTAAATGCTAGCTTGTTACGATTTTATGTGCTTGAGTATTTGCTTTACCGTATGCTTATACTAATGTTCTTTATACTCACACGCACACACACACACACACACACACACGCACGCACACTCACGTACATCTCCCTATACACTAGTGCTTATCGTTTTAAAACTTAAACCTACACGTCTTGCACTGCGCCGCCTACCTCGCCTAACCTCAAAAACTGCCTAGCTTGCCTGGGCTCGCGTTCGATCGCGTGGATGACAGCACCGACTACCGACTGCCTACTTGCGCTTCCGGAACCGGTTGTTGCTCGCGTGCTCCTTCTGGCGGATGTAGTCGGCACACTTGCGGGCCCGCGTGCGTACCACCCGCACCAGCCCGTTGATGCGCAGGGTCGTGCCGACGTTGCGCCGCCAGCCACCGCGGCGCAGCACCACCCCCGGCCCGCCCGACCCGCCCGCGTTGCACTCGGCGAACTCGCTGTCCGCCTCGTTCGTCGCGTTCGCGTAGTACTGCGCCTGGCAGCCGTAGTACTCGTAGCACTGGGGACAGCTCGGCTGCGGCTGGGGCGACGGCGTCTGCGGTTGCGCCTGGTGGAACTCGCAGTTCTGCTGCTGCTGCTGCTGCTGCTCCTGTTCGCGCACGAGGTTCGAGAACGCCTGGAAGTAGAGCTGGTTCTGGGCGGTCAGGTTGTAGTGGTACGATTTGTTGTAGAACTGGGTGGCGGCGGCTGCGGCGGCCGCGCTCGTCGCCGTCTCGGCCCGCGCGCCCGTGATGCTGAAGGGTGGCGCGGCCGGGTCGCCCGGCTGTGGGGTGTGCGGCGCCGGCTCACCGAGCGACACGGTGGAGAGCGTCCGGCCGCCGAGCGTGCTGCTGGGGTAGTTGTTCGATTGGTTGTTGAAGCCGCCGGGCGTCGAGAGCTGACCGGCGGCGAGCGTCGACCGCTGCAGGCTCGACGTGGCGGACCGCGAGATCGTGCTGGCGGGTGCCGTGTGGAGTCGCGAACGCTGCGAGGAGCCGCGCGAGATCGTGGAGGTGTTCAGGTGCTTATCCTGCTCGGATGGCTGCTGCTGCGGCTGCGGCTGCTGCTGGTTGATGTTGCGATAGAGCGTGGAGCCGTACGTCCCGGCGAAGATCGACGAAGTCGACGACGAGGACGGTGACGACGGCGGCAGGTTCTGGCTCAGGTTGACCGAGTTGCGGGTCAGGTTCGTCTGCTTCTCGAACCGCTTCAGATCCGGCGAGATGATGCTGTAGACGGTGGCCGTTGTCGCGACACCCGCCGCCGCCGCCGCCGCCGCCGCCGGCATCGTCCCGCAGGCGCTCGTCATCGACGCACTGGTCGTCGTCGTGCCGGCCAGCGTCGTCGTGAAGATGTTGCGCTGCTTCAGCTCCAGCTGCTTCGTGCCCACGCCGGGCACGCCGGTCGCCGGCGGCACGATCGTGTTGTTCAGCCGCTCCACGCTCCGGCACAGACTCCCGCACGACGACGACGTCCGCCGGTCCGCGTCCTGACTCTTGATCAGGTAGTCGCAGTCGTCCACGCGGCACAGGTCGTAGCTACTGTGGTCTAAAAAATGGTTCGTGCAGCAGTTCTCCACGATCTCGCTCTCGTGGTGGAAGATGATCGCGTTGCCCTCGTCGCCGTTCTCGGCGCGCCAGATCGACACCGTCTTGCAGTCGGAGGCGGACGCCGACGGTGACGACTTCTTCAGCAGCTCCTCGATCTTGCAGCTCGAGGCGGACGCCGGCAGCGGCTCCGGGCGGCGCCGCCGGATCCGGTTCGGGCTGTAGTCGGCGTCGCTCGCCGTCTCGCTCACGTCCGCCCCGCCCGACTCGGTGCCGCTCCGGCCGCGCCCACTGCTGCCCGCGTCCACCAGCGACGAGACGGAGCTGATGCGCGACTTGCACGACCGGCTCTCCTCCAGGTTCGCCAGGAAGCTCCACTTGATCTTCGACGGCGACTGGTACATCTCCGGGATGTTGATGTCGAGGTCGTCGAACTCGTAGCTCGCCGTCGTCCCGATCTCCGCCAGCTGGCCGATGTTCTCGATCGTGATCTTCGAGGGCGTCAGGACGAGCTGGCTGCCGGCGCTCTTCGGCGTGGCCCCGGCGCCGTGCACCTGCTGCAGCTGGCGCTGCGTCGTGGAGGTCGTGGTGGTCGTGCTGGTCGTGGTGGCCGTCGACCCTCCGCCCCGCTGATCGCTCGACGTGGAGCCGACGGTGGAGAGCAGCGACTCGTTCAGGCTGGCCACGTCCTGCTGGCTGTCGTTGTCGTTGGGGGTGGCGGCGGGCGGTACGCCCGACAGTGGCAGGGGCTGAAGCCGCTGCCGCTGCTCCTCACGGTCGAGCTGATGCTGGATGGCGGTCTGGGCCTGGATCTGCCGGATGTTCTCACCGCTGATGGAGCAGTACGAGTTCTCGCTCTCGTCCGCCGTGTAGTAGCTGCACTGGAATCGCGCCGGGTTGATGTTGAAGTTGGAGATGGTCGCGTTCGAGCCGCCGCTGTCCGGGAGCGTCCGTCGGCTGAGCGCCGCCGGACTCTGTGGGGCGTGGTGTGCGGCCACTATCCCGGTGACGCCCGGGGCCGGTTGCGAGTGGTGTGAGTGGTGCGAGCAGCAACTCGCCCCACTCAGTGGAGTCGTCACACGCCTCGATCTCGGTGTACTGCGAGCGCTGCGATGAGAACTCGTCACCGAGGGTCTCCGCGATAGGCTGCGCTGCTGTTGCGCTGTTGCGTACTGCTGCGGCTGCAGCGGCTGCAGCGGCTGCAGCGGCTGCTGCTGCGACTGTGACGGAGGCTGATCGACCACGAAGTACTGCTGGATCTCGTCGTCGTCATCGGTCGTGGTCAGATTGCCTCGGCTACAGTGGCAGTTCTCGGCGTACATGGTCGACGCGCTGTCACCGGCGTGCCGCTCGTCCTCGGTGCAGATCGTGGCCGTCGTGCCGGCCCGCTCCTCCTCCTCCTCGTCCTCGTCCTCCTCATCCTCCGCCTGTCTCCTCCGTATTAGTAGCTCGTCCTCCTCGCCACCGGTGTCCACCGCGTCCGGCTGGTGTTGGTGCTGCCGGTGGTGCGTACAGCGCGGCGACTGCTGCGACGTCGAGTGTCGCCGATGGCTGTGGCCGCGGTGCACGTGATGCGCGTGGTGGTGGTGGTGGTGGTGATGCTGGTGATGGTGCTGACCACCGCCAGCCGCCACGCAGCCGTAGCTGCTGCTGCCGGTCGTCTCGCTGCGCAGGCTGATGCGGCTGTGGCTGAGACCGCCGGCGTGGCGGCGTCCGGTGGTGCCGGCCAGCGTGTGCAGGCTAACCGTGCTGCCGAGCGGACAGCGATGATCGCAGCGATCCAGCGTCCCGGCCGGCGAACCCGGATCGCTCAGCGTCGCCGCGTGCCGCCCGGCCGGCCCGGACGCGTCGAACGAGCTATTAGGAGTCCAGGCGGTGCTCTTCAGTCAAGGCCCTGTGTTCTGGCAGACAGGTACTTGCTGCTGATGACGGTGATGGGGCGCACAGGTGGCAGTTCGATTTTGTGTATTTCTTGCGCCGTCGGCACAACGCTCGGATGCGGCTGCAAGAGGCGTACGGGAGAACAGAGAGAGAGAGAGAGATACATTAAACGCTCCGTCATAGAACGAAACCTCCGACGGAAGCCGGCAGCTTATCGCGAGCACGAGCGAAGAAGCGAAACGGCCGGAAGTTGTGTTGTGTCGCCGAGATTCAGATTCAGATGAATCGGAATGATTCGTTCAACTGGAGAACCAATTCATTATTTCTAAAAGTTCATGAGTCTGCAAAGCTCCAAAGTGTATCTCCAGAGATTTGAAGATCCATGAATCTTTCCTTCCGGGCGCATCTTAAAAGATCTAATTAAATCTCGAATGAAAGATTCATGAATCTGAATCTCACAACACTAGCCGGAAAGGGTATGACACCGGCACTGGTGGAAGGGAACGGTGAATGAAGGCGTATGAGCAGGGAACGAATGGAAATGGTACGAGACGACTAACGATATGAGACACATCTCGAGCGCTTCCACACCACTTGTCGAATCGTAGGCGCGACTGATAAGAACAAACGTCTAGACATGCATTCCGGTAGAAGAGAAGTAAAAAAAACGAGAAGAGAAAACGTAGAGCTCGACGAGATTGAAGAAAGGACATGCAATCAACGAGTAAATATCGATCTACACTATGGAAGAGCAAACGTAGATGGTAAAAGATGACCAGAACAGAAGGTAGCAGCAACAGCTAACGGGAGTTTAACATTGTATATCCCCCTAAAATGGCTACGGTCATGCAGAATGAAGAAGTAAAGGTAAAAAGAACCCGCTGAACATGATTATCCCTTCTGTTTGCGCTGTAATATGAGCGATTGTATGATTGTAACTACTCTAATAACAATGATATATAGGGTTTGTTGTCACTTACGGGTTACTGTTTTGTTTTTCAGTGTTTTTCTTCTCTCTTGTGTACACTTACTACTTTCGTTGTGTTCGTCTTTCACTATCAACTCTTCCTGCCTACTAATGAGCGTTTCTCATCAATTAATGTTTTATTACTTCCCATCCCGTGTGGAAGTTTCCCATCCTGCGCTATTTCTAATCATTTCGCCATGTTTCCCTGCGCGTCTTCCCATTTCATTATCTCCGACGTGAAAGTTTACTACTCATTAAAATTTATGTCGCGTGGCGGTGGCTTCCGCGGACAACTTTTCCCTCCGGGTGTTTTGGGCACCGGGAGGGATGGATTGACTTTTATCATATTTTGCGCTAGCGTGGCGTAAGTCCCCCTCGGTTTCGGTGGATCTTTTTGTCGTTGTCGTTGGCGTATGCATGTCCCCAAATTTTCATTATTCATTTTTGGGCGCGTACGCCTGGATGCTGTATTATACTGCAACCAATTTATTATGCATGAAACATTACGAACCCGCCGCTTCGAAGCCGCCCTTGACCGTGTTTTTTTTTTGTTGGTTTGGAGGGAGAACGCGAGGATTTTCGGGCGTAAAATTATGCCTACCACATCTGCCTATCTTCATCGAAGCGCGCGCTCCTCCCCTAACTGGATCATGTAAATGTGTATGAATAAATTGCACATAAATTCTGGGGGCACAACATATATTTATGTATCGATCGTGGCAGTGGCAGCGATTAGCCTGCCGCCTATCGATTTTGGTGTAAAAACGAGTGTACGGGGAAGGGCCAATAAGTGGAACCGTGTCCGATGTGGCGGTTTGAAATTTAAAAACGATCTCAATTTACATTCTACCCGGGAGTGATTACCGTGCAGCGAGCGAACGGAGGAGCCAGCCTGTTAGATTGGATCGTTATCCCGGGCCGTGGACGCTCGGCGCAAACTCGCCTGTTGCGCGGTCCGCACCGGATAAAGGTTGGCCATTAAAACGTGGTTAGAACCACCGTACCGTGCGGCTCCCACAGTGGGCAAACAGAGCACAACATAACATAGCTCGCCCGGAATCACCCGAACGTCCAAAGCGCGGTCGTCGCGGTTGCGAACGCTGGGAAGATGGTGTCATTTGCATTTTTATCCACCAAACCGGCCGCCCGGGCGAGTAGTTTAGTGTCGCCTTCGTAAGCTTCCCTCCACGGGAGATTACGGAGTTTTTATCGGTCGGCTCGATTTATCGGAACGATCGGTTTTTGATTGTTTAATTCGAAGTGATTAGGATCGTCTCGTCTGCCTGGGGCGGCTGTAGCAGCGCGTTCTTGCTACCGCCGTACCTAATTGAGGTGCCTAATTACGTTTTCGGGAGATTAGAGTCCTGATAGGCTGTTGTTGGCTGCTGTGGGGCGGTTTGATACGAAAGTTTTCTCATTAGATTAAAACTGTAAGAACCTGGTGCGGTTTGGTTGTGTACTGTGTGGTGTTCAGGGTTTGGGACCTGAAAAGAACGCAATGAAAAGATACGCGCGATTCAGCTGCCTGAGGTCGCCTCCGGTTAGGTCATAGTATGGGTTTTTGGAGGTCCGGTTCGTTCGGCAACTCGTCGCCAAAACGCACACAGCGCAACGATCCACCCGTGGAACGCTTCTTGGTTCTTTGGTGTGGAGTTCGCATTCTGTTTGGGACGATAGTGTCATCCTCGCTTACTTTAAACGCACACAACTGTCAAACAAGACACCGCAAGGATGGGTTCGTGGCATTCGGAGAGCTTTTGCGGACCAGATTTGGCTTTCCGACCCGGCTGCGTTCCGTTTACGGGAGCAGACTCGGTCAGAGAACCCACAACACACACACATAGAGACAGACACACATATTGCTCCTAACATATCCGAGAGGCCCCGCGTACGTCCGGGAGTACCCTCGCCCACAACGGCAGGGGCAGTAGTGCTAGTTGGACGGAGGTAGCAACGGAGAGACAGGGTTCAAACTGTTCTGAAGGCAAAATACCTGCTCGATGGAATGGCATGCATTGGGAACGAAACGCGCACGATCAGGGCGGTTTCCAAAGGCTATCTATCGCGCACGGTGTGGAAACTGGACGGGAACGGGAGCGGTGCCACACTAGGGACCTGGAATGCCGGGAAGCAGGAAAGAAAGAAAGAAAGGAGCACAGATCCGACGTGGATGGTGAGCAAGAAAAGAGAGAAGAAATAGAGAAAAAAGAGAGAAAAGAAAGAAAATAAATTTAGTGGACAGTCGTTGAGGGATGGAGTTCGTAAGAAGAGTACAGTGCCTATAGTCAAGCTAGCGAGGGAAGGCAGGTTCTTGAAGGCTGATACTGGAAATTTGGATTTGATCGTTCATGAAATCTGCTCTACACTTCAAGCCTGCTATGTAAACCTAACCTTGTTCTGGCTTCTAGCTAAACAACCTATCTGTAGTAGACATTGGCGTCAAAGGAGACCATCTGTTCTTGCGTTGCTAGGTTACCGAGATGTCTAGATGTCGTTCTGTCTATCCAGAAGTAAGTGGTCTAACGTCTCTAACAACCGAATGCCACAAAACCATCGCCTGTGTAGTAGGAAGGTATAGAGATTGGAAGCCCCTAGACCCCACGGACCTGTTCGTCATACTGCTTGTGTGCAGAGCCGTGATGGTGCTGGCCGTACCTGTACACACGATCCGTCCATGCGCGGAGTGACGCCGGAAGCTGTCCCGTACGCCGTCAGCACCGTCCGCACCCGAGCCCGCCTGGTAGCCGTACGCCGCGTTCCCGTGGCCGGCTGGGGCCGCCGCCGGACCGCGGCCACTTTGCCGCGTGCGCCGCAGCGGCATCGGCGAGCAGTTCGTGCTGATGGCGACCGTCTGCCCGACCGTCGTGCCGGCCGTCGTCGTGCCGTAGTTCATCGGCAGGCCCCCGTAGCCGGTCGAGTGTACCGCGTAGCCGAGCCCGACACCGGCGTACTTGGACGTCGGGCCGAGCAGGTTACTGTGGTCGCTCAGCGGGTACGGACCCATCTCGCCGTCCATCGTCTTCGAGGACGGATCGAGCAGGTTGTGATCGCTCAGCGGATACGGGCCCATCTCGCCGTCCAGCGTCGCCGACCCAAACACTAACCCGGGTTGGTGATGACGGCGATGACGTTGAAGGTGATGATGGTGATGGAGATGATTGAAGAGAACGGCCGAAGGCGGCGTTGAGTGAAACGGAATCTGTTCAAGATCTTCGGGTGCGATTGAACACAGACACACACACACACTCGCGTGAGAGGAAGTACACAAAGCGAGGGCGTACGTGTGTTTGCGGAAGGTAAGTGACACTACTTAACGGGTGACTCGAAACCATGTGTACCGGAGAGGAGACCCAACAGCCGGACTCTGTAGCAGCCAGGTCAACTAGTGAGCAAACGCTTCGCTTATCGAAACAGCAAGAGAGAATGAACTTGCACTAAGGCCCGCCGGTGTCGCTGCGGTGCGGTGGTGATCAGCAAGAAGCAGTACGTCTACCTTCTCTCTCCGCTATGGTCTGCACGGTGGACGCTGGTGCTGGCTCAGCTTTAGGCAAGGATCTAAGATAGACACGCGGTGTCCGCAGTGAGCATGTGAGTGGTTTGTTGTTTTGGTGAAAGAAACGCGTGAACATGTACATAGTCGAGTGAGCGTAGAAATAGGAGCAGGAGATGTTAGGAGGGCTAACAGACCGTCTCTCTAACTTTTTGTAGAGGATATCGACCGGAATAGGCGTGGTCGGGTCAGAGAGTAGCTTAATGACTATTATGATGCTATACCTAGGATTATCGCTACCAGATACGCTAAGCGAATGGCGGTAAAATGTGTTTTTGATTCAATTACGACCAAACTGCTGCATCCGCCGGCTCGCCTCGAACACCTGGTCATGAGTTCCGCGAGTGCTTATCTCGGCGGATCATTTGGGCATTTCGCTTTTTGTGCTCACGGTGCCATTTTACAGACATGTTTTTTTTTACTGCCACCTGTGTGCTTGTGTTTGTGTGTTGATGTGATCACGTCCATTACGAGCACTCCACAGATGGTACTCCAAACTTCTAACGCTCTGTTTTCAGCGCACCCGGGGAACCTGCATTCCGAGGGTGTCTTTTTTTCCGAGCGTTTCCGTACAACACCGGACAAGCTACGTTAATGACCCGTGAACGTGCATACCCGGTGGCGCTGTGTACATTGCGACAACTTTGTCGTTCCCTAGCGCTGTGCCGTCCTGAACGCGCTTTGTACTAGTAGAAGCAGTTTTTGGCAACTCAACACGCTCTAGAGATAGAGAGAGAGCGAGAGAGAGGGCAAGAGCTGATGCTCACACACGGGTGCGCGGGTGAAGATGAATGATTATTACTACACGGAGCGTTTGCCGGTCATTCGGCCGTCAGAGACGACACTTCGCCAAACATTCGTCCCTCGTTAATGATCCTTGCCCGGTGCATTTGTCGTTTCGCAAGCGTGAGTTTTGAAGTGCTCCTCGATGGCGGGAAGGTTTTTATCGCCACCGCGGTCCGGTCGTGTTTGTGTGCTTAAACGAAGCGTTTGAGTGACTTATGAGCCGAAAGCTGCGATTACAGCAGTTGTATTTTATACCTTTTTTGCGTGGTAGTATATAGGTACAATTGAAAATTGTTATATTTTTTGCAGTTTTTAAGCATTACAATTCTCCATTTTGAAAACAACTTATTCTTGGAACAAACATCAGTTTTGCACTTCCCCCTTTTTATACTGGTTAAGTTTGATCGTGTATATCTTAGTTGGTAAGATTGGCTCACTACAAGCGTGTTATGCTTGCACACTGGACGACGAAAGTTCAAATCTCGTAGCGACGAGGTGTTATGAAAGCTTTTACGGGTACGTTTTTGAAACAGTTATAGCCACTTTATACAGTAGTTATAGAAGAATTGCCTTGGATAAATATAAACTTTTCTAAAATATGAGAATGACTGTTTTAAATCATCTTATGAATGTTCAATTAACATGATGAGTATGAGTAGATGAGCTAATATTGAAATGCAAAGCATGCACGCTACACATCAAGCAAGTAAATCATCTACCATCAAAAAGCGACACACATCTGTTCCTGCTCAACAATGATTAACTGAAACCGCCATAAAGCTCCATTACAGCATCAAAGAAAATCCTACACAAAATGATAAACAAACCACCATTTGCTGAAAGCCAACCAAGCCAAAACCAATTGAGGTGAAGAATGTCACCTTCGGGGAAAACGGAAGCAAGCGATTTGGCGGGATAGCGTTGTAGAGAGAGAGAGAGAGAGATGGAGAGAAACGCGTGCTAAAAAGCTGGCTGCATCGCATCGGCACGGCGACGAGCTTAAATAATATGCCATCCTTCACGCCCGGCGCTGGGGTGGTGGGGTTGCATTATCCCGCGTGCTCTCCTCGCCACACCGAGACAATCTTTCAATCTTTTAAGGTGTGAGATTTGAGCCCGCAAACTACTGCCGGTGCTGGCGCTGGGGGGAAGTTGCCAGGGACGAGCGGGCAAAACTTCATCTCTTCATGAAGACATCCGTCGGCTGTCGTTGGCGATGGCGCTGCTCTGGCGTGATTTAATGCGAGTGGGAAGAGTGCCGCCACCGACCACCGAAACCGACACGGGAGGACACAATCTCGGTCTCGGTATCTTGCTTCCTCTCTCTCTCTTTCGCGCACACTCCCACTCGGCTTAACTCATCTCTCGGGCCGTGCTTATCTCCCACGGCGCGGCGATGATAAATGATGAAAATGTTGCGACTGCAAATGACAACCCGTTGAGGCTGTCATACTCGATTTTCGGTACGTGCGGAGGACTCCGGAAGCTCCGAACGGTGCGGAGATCAGACGCTTTCGCCCATGCGTTCCCGGGCGGCGCCGTTGTTTGCGTTTTTCATTTCACGCGCTCGCTGCAATGCGTCGCGAAGGACGATCACGTTTGGCTCGGGCTCGTGCTTTGTTTGGCGACGAACGGCGAGGAAGCGGTGGGTGAAGGTGTTGATTTAAATCTTCCACTTACGAACATGAAAGTCATGTTTTCGCTCCGGTCGACAAAACGGTGGTGACAGACGGAAGGAGCGAATAGGTGTGCGTGTGCGTGGGCGCAACGGGAATGGTCGGAAGATAGGTGTTCAGGTGTTGGCTGGTGGGTGTGGACGGGTGTGTGGAGGTCTTGGCGAAGTGGTGTAGATTTAAGTACACGATTTAACACGTTGTATTTACAGAACTCCCACCACGCCCGGCCACGGGGCTTGGGAAAAAAAGTGTCCTCGAGGACGTTCATTTTCGAAAAAAGAGCAAAAAAAAACGAAGACAATCTCAGCAAATGGAAACAGGCAGGGGTGGAGAAAATGGTGGAAAATCGTACACACCCTTCACACGTGTTCATACGCACACTCGAGGAGAGAAAGCAGAAAAAACGCACACAAAACGCCACACAAAGTAGAGGAAAAGCAGCGTTTGCTTCGTGGGTACGTGTGTGGTGGGTTTTTGTGCTGTTTTGTGCTCAAAAAAGTTTCTTAAAAGCGTATCCCCGACAGGGCAGGGCACGTGGCGGCGAGCAGCTGCTCTACCACAACGCAAATACGCCGCGAGAGAACTCATAAGAAAAACTCATTCCCAATTTCCCTACTCTGCGTTCCGAACTCGTGACTAACATTTTTCTGCTCTGCGTGTGTGTGTGTGAGTAAACGTTATCGTTTTGGTAAAAAAGGCGTATGGAAACGATGGGGACGTGTGGGGACGAATTTGGCACTGTGGGTTTTTTGAAACCTAATTGTTTTGCGGATGATTCAATTTTGTCGATTAAAACTATTTTTCTCTTCAATTAATTGTCCATAAATGAGAACGAAAAATTCTCGCTTCGCTTCATTCCATTTCGAAATATTTTAGGATTATTTAGAGCTTGGAAGCTATGGATGTTATTAAATATCAATTTTAGTTTCGCTGCTCGCCAAAAGATGGCGCCACACATTTAAGAATACATTAATGCGTTTTGCCTGTTTTTTTATATTTTTTTAAGATTGAAAAAAGTGTAGAAATTTAGATAAAATTTTAACAAACTTTGTTTTAGTATAATTTTTACTCCTATTAAGATTTTAAGGTATATCTGTGAAACTAAAATGTAAATAATATCAAAGTTATGGAAAGTTGGGAGAAAAACGCCATTTTGACCGGCATGAGGCCCCACTGTGCCGAAACGGTCAAATTACACCCTATTATAAACTCTCAGCTGCAGCCAGCGGCCGAGCTTTTGCTGCATCATCTAAACACATCGCGGAACACACGTCGTCCGTTGCCGTTGTTGTTCGAGGTGCAAGCATATTTACACACGTCCCTCTTTGACGCGGGGCTTGTTGAAGGACAGCGTACGGTTGTGCCCGCGTTGTGTGTTGTTTCCCCGTTAATGTAGCGCACGGGAAACATAATATGCATGCCGTAATTCGACACCCCGGCCGTTGCTCTTCGTTAAGTGAATTTTTCATACGCCACGGGCACGCCACGGGGTGTCGAGATGAGTTTCCAGAGTGAGCGGAAAATTAAAATCAAACTCGAATTCTTGCCGCAGGGTTCGGAGTGGGCACGACGGCGGTGATCCCCGTCAGGATGGTTTCATTAGGGAGCACTCCAATAGCGATTCTAGAACCATCGCAGGGGTCGCGTGCTGCCAAGAAATGCTAATATCTTGGATGAAAGCATTCCGGAAATTTCTTCTAATTTTTAAATTATGCAAACGCACATCAAACACAATCGACGTGGCAGATGGACCCGAAGGGTTAATGGTTTGGTTGCAGTGAGGTTTCTCGGAAGAAATGGAGCTTTAATAGAGCGGCGGCGAAGGATGTTGTGAGTGGGACGTGAAAATTGAGAAGAAAATGTATGGTCTTTGTATCACGATAGGCGATAAAGCACACAAACACACACACACACACATACAGGGAAGCATTCGAGCAGACAAAACCGGCAGGATGTGAACAATATGGCGGATTTTGGCCGTGAGTGATCGGTAACGACAGCCGGCGTGTGCGCAAGTGAGCCGTGTAATGATGTGTTCCGTGAGACAGATATCTGCGCGATGTCAAACGTTCGTGTTGAAGGGTGCTTGTGTGTGTGTGTGTGTCGCGGATGAATAAGAAATAAGCAGGCAAAACGGGAAGGGGGCAAAAAACACCGAGCGATATCAAACAGCAAACACAATCTAACTAGTCGCAAATGGCAGGCGAAACGTGCGTTCGTGTGTATGTCAGTGTGCACCAAATCGACCTACACAGTGAGATAAAGTGTGACGGAGAAGCGAACGAAACGAAAGTGAACCAAAAGTATGGTCGCCAGGATAAGGGAAGCGAGTGTGGCGACAAGATTGATAGATAGCTTTACAGCGAGGTTAAGGCTGATGAGTGAAGGACAAATGTGTGAGCTTTCGGCCGAGTGTGTGTGTGTGTGTGTGTGTGTGAGAATGAGTGGAAAGGAATGCGAGAGAAGTGGCAAGTAGCAAGATAAGCACGCGTATTGGAGCCATGCACGCGAGCATCACGCCTATCCCATTTGTTTTGTCTTCCTCCTACAATTTGTTCACCACTCACACACACACGCACACACGCACAGGCACGCACGCGATAAAGCTCTCAGCAGTCGTCCCTCACCCCTCCCACAACCCACCCTGGTGGAGGCTTACGTACAGAGCGCTAGAGACGATGAGAGAAAAAAACAACAACAAACACAACACAACACAACTAACAAACAATGGCTTACGTGAGTCGTGCTGGGTCTTTTCCTCGGAGATCATCAGCGCGGCGTGTTCGATGCCCGAGTTCATACTTTGCGGCTCCAGATTATTTACGCAGTTTAGCATACTCCTGAAATTCGCACACTCTACGATTATGTAATAAGTGAATATTATCAGATTACCGATAGCGTGATGGGAGCGGGGTTGGTGGTGTTGGTGGTGGTGGTGGTGTTTTTGTTGTTGTTGTTGTTGTTGGTGGAAACGAGTGTGAATTTACAACAGTTTTTCTTTCTTTCTCTTCTGTTTCCTTTTGTTTCCGTTTTGTGTGTTTGGTTCCAGTGTGTGTCTGTGGGTTTTTGTTTGTTTGTTTTGTGTTGTTTACAATACCTTAATTTTCAAAAGAGTACTTTCAAACTTTACTATTACTCGGTGCTCTTACAATCTTTTTTTTTACGTTCCTTTTTGTTATCTGAACCGTTTGCTTGGATTGGATTAACAAAAAAACGCTCCGCTCCGGAAAAAAATCGTGCACTCCTCGGTTGTGCCGGCGAGCAAGCGGATGTCTCCGATTGACGGAACACATGAAATGGCCAAAAACACTCTCTGCGTGATAAACAGCGCCCTACTAACTACAACCTGCGTTTGAGAGAGGCTTTTGCAGAAGCGGGAAAGGCAGGCACGTGCTAGCAGGTGCTAATAGTTTGCTGCCCAATAGCTACACTAGATTACAAATTGGAGCATGTAAGCGTGAGACAGGCTTTGAAACGAGAAAAAAATGACTTTAATAATGATTTGTGAACGAAAATAATAATAAAACAATCTGCAATGGACGCTATACGTTTCCTATAGTTTGTATTTACAAGCTTTATCAAAAATGCATGGAAAAATGCGTCAAGAAGGTGTTCATAATGCAGATTGCACGCGTTTGGGCTAGGTAGAGTATATTTTCGCCTAAAAGTATGCAAACCGCACTACATCAATTCGCTTTCTGGCTGGGATGTGCCTAATAGGTGATGTTGAGCAAAGCGTTTTGCATGTATGCATCTTATTTGTCATTATGATTGCATAAATCGAGGCGCAAGTATCAATACTTGTCTTAAAGACGATGAGACTATCATATAAAACCTTGTGTAGGCTTTAGAAAATAACATTTTGAAAGAAAAACTATATCCATCACTTCATATACTACATTTTGTCCTATTTTCAGTATAACAGGGCCGAAAAAAGGAAATCAAAACGATTTAATTGTACGCATCATACTCATTGTAGTCTCTCCGTAGCAATTTAATTTTCATGCTCTCATTAAACACCTCAAAATTCGTTAATTTCGTTACCAACTGTGGGTGCTACACAAAACAGAATCCAGCTCCGGTCTACCAGGCGTAGCGAAGTGGCACCACCTCAGCGCAATGATTTAAGGTGATGACAGTGAACCGTACTAGCGTAACGCAAATCCCGCCTAACGGGCCCTCTTTCCGTGCCGCTCGGTTGTGGATCATGATGAAAAATGGATCATTTGCGTGCGTGGAGCATTCGCTTCCTACGGCTTTCGGGGCGGTGTGAATAGGTGTGAATATAGCTTTGCGTTTTTTTTGTTTGTTTGTATGAATCTTTCTACCAGAGGGTGTTTGCGAATGAATATTGATCCTCTCCCAGTTCCCAGTGGAGCAATCGATCGTTTGAGACGGGAAGAAAAATCGCACATAAACGCGTACGCTCGGATGATTCTGTTCGTTCCCGGTGAAGGGTGTGCAATTTGTGAGTGTGTGGTAATGGGATGCCATTACTGCCTCGCGAACGGGGTGTGTGATTGGGTGAAATAATTTTGCTGTGGCTGGCGCTATTACCACAAGGAATAGGGCTAGGACCGACACCTAGGGCACCCATATTTTACTGGGAGCTTCTTTTATTGGGCAACGGAAAGAAGACACGCTCCACCATTACAGCGCCTTGGTCCAGAGGGGGTGGGTGGGCGAAGTTCTTCCACTCCCCATCTCGCACCCCTCCGCGAGACGTCCACTTTAGGCCATATTGGAAAAGTTTCGCTCCGGCGTTGCACCGGTGTCGGTGTCTCGGGTCTAAAGAAACACACAACAACTTTATCCCCGGCCCGTGGATGGCGCTTCGAACACAGCGGACTATTATTTATGAAATTATCTCGCACCGCCCAGCACCCAGGGCTGTGGAATGCATGATAATGTCCAACGCCTCCTCCCGTCCAGATCGGATCCGGGGGCGCCGGTATTCGGTGCGCCAACGCCGAATCGATGGATCCCCGCCGTGTCCGCCAGGTGCGCGGCGCGAGCGTAAACGAAAGCTAAATTACACGGAAATTGAACTTTAGCTATCGGTTTAGACGTCGTTATTATCGTTCCCTGTGCCTGTTTTCCCTCTCTCTCGCTCTCTCTCTCTCTGTTTTTTGTTCGTCGCTGAAAGTTGTCCTCCCGCCAGGTGGTGCGGGTACTTTGGGAAAGAATTTCCATTTCCTAACCGTGGCGTGGACGGGCAGCGACGGGAGGTGACTTCGAAGAATGTTTTGTCGCGTTGTTTGGATTCTTATTTCGCTCGGCGTACGGCCGGGCGGTGCGACGCCGGCATTGTTTATTCGGGGTGGACGGAGGAGATAACAGACACACACACACAGGGAGGATGCAGGGAAGAAAATGGTAAAATGCGAAAGAAATAAACACGCGGACGGCCGTACCTCATCGCCGTGGACAACTAATAACGAAAGTTTTTTTTGTTGTTGTTGCTGCTGCTTCACTTTACCGTCAGAGCGTAACTTAAACATGCGTTTATTTTTGGCCCAACCTCCCGCTCCTGTAATGGTTGTGATTTTGGGAATCGATTTACGGTGCTTTTGAGGCCGCGAGTGGCGGATTTGGTTTAATTTTATTTTACACCCCCGATGGGGCCCGCTAATGGATGTGCGAGGAGATAGTTTCACGACGATAAGACGAACCCGGCAGGAGCGTGAGTTTGGGTGGGCTTTGTGGAGAAACTTTTCGCGAGAAATGATTGATTTTCGGTGAGAGCTCTGGAGAAAGTGTACCAATTTATCATTTCCACTTGGAATGCAGGCGATAGCGGGGCTAATTTAGTTTGGGTTTATTTTTAACCTAAAAATACAAAAAAAAAAGTTTTAAAAAGCAATGAGGGTCTGAAATGTTCATTTCGAATTGTTCTTCAAAGTATGCTGCATTGTGCACCAGCAGGAAAGAATAAGGTTAATATAAGGCTAATTTAGCAATCGAGTAATATTATGTATTTGTATTTCAATTTAATGCAATATGTGTTAAATTCGCACTATTAAACTCTTCAATCAGTTTAAACGTGAAGTTAACATCGTTTGGTGTATAACAATCCCTGATTTTGACGAGTGTTTTTTGTAAAATATTATCAAACATCCTAATTAAAAAAACAAAAAAAAAAAATAGGGAGAATTTATAACTGTTTATTTCGCTTTTGCCACTTTACTATGAGAACACGCGTAAATACAAAACGATTAAAAATATGGAATACAAACTCAAACACGATACGTAACGAAAACTGAACTTAACAGCAACCGAAATACTTACGAAAACCTAGGAACTAAAGCGTAAACATAAGACAACCGGGTCGGAGCTGCTCATTTCTTCGCACTCTCGGTGCGTTTGCCGGCAGCGGGGGACAGATTGGCGCCTGACTGCTGCAGCTGAACCGAATCGGAGCTGATGGAGTTGCGCTCGGTTTGGGGATCGTCCTCGCTGCGAAATAATAATGAAATGAAAGGCGGTTTTGATTCTGCAGGATTCGGATTAGTTCTAGCGAGCGGCCCCGGTGTCGATGGATTAGTCGAGCGTCTTTTAAAGTGGAATGGATTAAATGGAATGGAAGTGGTGAAGTTGACGGCCACGTAAGACGAAACCCCTTTCGGGCGTTCGTGGAGGGAGAGAGCGTTTTAAGGGCCCAGGGCACGATCGAACTCAGGCTCAGGCACGCAGCGAAATTAATTTCACCCATCCGGAACGGATTTTGCTCGGCAAAACTGTTGTCGGGTGCTCACCGTCAAGTATTTGAACGTCAAGTGACAGTGATTTTCCGTCACAGCACTGATGGGACAGCTTTTGAGGCGGGCCGTGTTAAACCGGCCTGCTGGTATGTGGCTTTCTTTTTCCTCGGTGCGCTACGCTCTCTTTGCTTCTCAAGAGGGCTGAAAAGCCGATAAATTTAATTATCACAAAGGAATCACCCCGATTCAAGCCGGGAATGGTCAATTTATCCCGACCGAAACAAACGAATCCGACCGACTTTGTGTGGCACACAGCTGCCTTACAGACCCTTTGCCGATTCTATCTTGGGACCGTCGAGTTAAGGCGATTGGATTATTCATTAAAGCGAAAGTCTGACATCATCATTACCGGGGGGACCGATGTCCATATCGCAGCCGGCTTCGAAACCGGACCGGAATATTATTTATCTGTCTCTGCCTCCCGAGCAAAGGCGGAAACGATGGCCTCTCACTCTCGCTCTTTGCAGTTTTAGGCCCTAATGAGAACACCAGCCAACGCAAAAGTTTGTCATCATCATCATCATCATCATCATGGTCATCGCCCTTGCTGGGAGCTTTGCCTCTTATCAATAGCCTTAGAGAAGAGGCTTTTCGCTCCATTAAAGGATGATTAATTGATTTAGGAGTAATTAGAAACGCCGGATTTCCGTCGACAAAGCCAAAAAGGCGACGGTGGACGGGCGTACACAAAAAAAAGCGTCGAAGGGACACTGAACTGGCCGAAATCAGGCGATCCGTGGGCCCCAAATGGGTCCCTGGCTGGGGGGGTTTAAGCTCCGGAACGCGGCCCGTTTTGCGATCGCGGGCTTGATCTCAAATTACTCCCCGATTAAAGTGGACCCCGGGCCGGCTTCGAGTTAAAATTCACGCCGACTTTCGTGCGTTTTGGATTGTAAAACACAGCGGAACCGAAAAGGCCGGAAAAGAAACCACCCGAAAAGAAGCAACCAAATGGCCAATGGCTGGAAAGCGTTAAGCAGATTTTACGCATTTCCACAATCAACCGACCGGCCGTTCCATTTATTTGCTGCTGGCGGGGTGGGTGCTGCTGGCGTAGGGTGGTTGCAGCAAATTCGATGTAAATTCGCACCGTACGTAAGCAATTTTGGTGCGCCCCCTCCCCGCGTGTCCGTGTTTGATGAATCGTAAATTGCCCCTCGAGGAGCCAGCGGATGGCTACGGTAGCGAACTTCGGTTTGAATAATTCATAATGTTTGCTTAGCGCGGGGAGAGGGCACACGCCGTTCCAATTAATGGGCAGCTTCTGTCCAGGGTTCTTTTCTCTCCTGGCTCTTCTTCGGCTCACTTCGCCTCGGCCACCGGGAGAGATGCACACACCGGACGCAACTTGGCGACGATTTTAATGGCTGCTAATGTCGGCCCATTTGGTCGGCTCGGCGGCGCAAATCGGACGCAATTTAATTTGCAAAACGCTCAACGCGTCCGTTAGCGCCCGCTCGGGCTCGCTCGCTTTTATGCGCACTGTGTGCGCGCTCTCCGGCGCTGGAAATGTTTTATTTTCCGAGGAAATTTGTTTCCGGCCACTGTTTTGTTACTGGCTTGCTTGGGTTGCGAGCAGGGGGTGGGAGGGGGGGGGGGGGTGGCGTGGGGGGATGAGGAAATTGGCAAGCGTGAAATAGCTGTCAAATCATGGAGCATGATGGCTTCGTGAAATCGTGAAAGCTGTTGATTGATAGCCAAGGCAGAACCGAACGGGAACTTGCTTACGAGAATCACCGAAAGTACAGACAATCCTGGACGGCACGATACGATGGTTGAACAAAAATTGGAATAATTTGACTAAAGTGATCTTAAAACGAATTCAACTCTATTGATAGTCGTTATAAACAGCCAAACGAGTCCATTATTTAAATATAATTGGAAACAGTATCTCCGTTTGCATTAAAACTTTCAGCCTTGAAGTATGCAATCCGCATCACAAGCGTTATATTTTCATTTATTTTTTTGGCATTTTTTGTCCAATTTCAATCAAGCTTGCTGACTGGGAAGTGTTCTAAGCAAAAATGTGTTGTGGATTGAAGCTGAGATGAGCATGAAGTACCTAAAAAGCTAACTCACTATTGAAATCTGTTCATAAACGCCACATAGGTCCAGGGTTGAATGTACATTTCAGAAAATCTTGTGCATCTACGCTTTGTTACTTAGAGGTGAATAGTTTTTAAGAGCTACATTCTAAAGCTGTTCAAAAAAAGGCATGCCTTTGGAAGCCCTAACAGCCAAAAATTTCCAGGCTTTGCTAGATAGCCCCCTCGAACGTATGCACACAAAAACAATCGCAACTATGTTCCATCCATCCAAACGGTTTTCGAAACCAATCGATAGGCTTTATTCACCTCGCCGCGGAAACTGTTACAAATTCATACACGCCCACGGGCACACGCTGTAGGATAGTAGGTCGGTTGGGTCGATTGGCGGTGAGGGTGAAGATTTGTGTAGTTTTTTTTGTTTGTTTCTGGTTTTTTGGTGCTGTTACGCTCGGATTGTTCGATCGGCGCACTAATAATCTGATAATATTACGCTTTCGGAGCTAATAAACGCACACACGCACTCACGCACGCACGCACACACATTGATGTCGTTTTCCTGAAGGGTTATCCACCCGCGTCTCGATGAATAACCAGGCGAAGAATGTACCTTGTTCGAAAGAGTTCACTCCCACCTGTTTGTTTCATTGGTTTTAACCGTTTTTTCTATCACTGTTTTGCACTTGTTTGTGTAATTTACGCAGGTGCTGGTGGTGGTGATTAGTGTGCGGTGTCTGGTGCGCACAACACGGTACAACACACTGTGGCCTCCGGGTGAGCCTACACCGGTGGAGGATGACCTGGTGTGCGGGTGTGCATTCGTGCGCAAATACTTGTTATACCCAACGTGTGCACCACTGTCTGTGGGGGGGCGGTGGTGAGGGTGTACATGGGTGAAACGAACGAACGTGAAATACTTTCCCTCCCTGGAAGCATTGCTTTCGAACCACATCCTCTTTTGCGAGGTGATTGCCTGTGCGAGGCTGCTCGTCCATTGCATCGCCGGAAGATAAACGAAAATCAACAAAACCTAAAACACAAACCCTCCTTGTTATAAACTTAATTACAAACATAATCCTCAGAAAAAGCCTCACCGACAGGTGCTTTTCTCGATCGATCGTTGCGTTTATACTCTACGGACGATCGTGGTGAGGTAATATCGTACACATGGTGAATAAATGTGCGGTTGTATTGGATAAATGATGGGTGAAACTTTTACGTACGTAATCGACGGTTCAACAACGCTGTCCGATGGTACGTAAGTTGTTGTTAAAGGCAGTGCGCACAGCTGCGTATAATGAAATTCGAAGTAAACAAAAAAAACACTGTCCAATTCATGCAAATAGTTCGAACAAAACGGTACGGCTGGGAGTATAATTCGTTTTTGCCTTCATTTACTCGCTTATTCTACAACGTTAAAAAGCAGCAGCAAGATAAAGGACGTTAGATTAACTTAACGAAACAAACATGTTACTGGAAAGCAGACTAAAGTGCATCGTACGTTGGATGCTTTGTGCTTTGCTTTCCCGGCGGAAACAAAAGTCAGAAACCATAACGCAAAGTGTGTATCGAAACTAAGCCAAATGTGAGGAAACAATAGTGACCGTGAGGTGTTCGTGAGGGTGATGTCGCAAAACGGTCAAAACTATGAGACACGATTCTCGCGGGCGCTGCGAGTCTCTTTGTGATGGTTTCAGGAAAAAGGGATTCATGTGTCATGTGCGGACGAAGTCGAGTTTCGAGGGGTGGGTGTGTGAATGGGCCATTCCTTTCTTCTCGGCTGGGCAAAATGAGCTTTACCTCTCGGCGTTACCCATCCGTTACACTCGTTGTTTACTGGTTTGTGTCTTGGGAGAGTTGCTTGATTTGGGTTTCGATGGGGAATACAACTTGTCAAATCTTTAACTGAGGTCTTTCAGTTGACTTTAAATGCTATGTCATGTATAAGCTATTAAAATGCACTATTGCCGTAATTCTTCTCAAGTCGCAAACCCTGAAACGAGCGTTACAGATGCCATGGAATAACACCGAAGAAGTAAAGTTCATATCAAACCTGCTCGGTTTCGTTGTTCTAGCGAGCGGGCGAATTCTCAAAATGCTTGCACTGCGCAAACTGCACTTACCCGTAGAGTCTACTATCGCGAAGGTTTCTATAAATTAGGGAGGGGAAAAGTAAAGTTGTTGATATTCTGCTTCTGCGGGGTGGTTGGTTTTTGTTTGTTTTGTTGGGATATTCGGGAGGAAATAGTTTCATTAACAAACGTGTTTTATGTTTTCGGTATTATCGACATTACAACAATCAGTGTAAGCGTTTGAGGGAAGAAAAGAATCTGATATTAAATACTTAAATTTTAAATCATTTAAAATTGATGAAAAAAAACTAAGAGCTGCATGAGAACCAAAAGAGAACATAAGAAATGAAACAAGAAAACGAGAGATTGAAAAAAATAAAACTTTATCTTGTTATCGGTTCCCTTTTGACGGCCGGAAGCGTTTTCGTGGTGAAGAAACGTTACCGACCTCTCAAGTAGGATAGTTTCCACCTCTAGGCATGGATTATTAAAACTTTCCTTGAAATGTCCGTACCTAATTGTAAAGAAGTGGAATGTGGGGAAATATACTCTCCCATAATGAACCATAATAGCATCTTCACGCTGGTCACTTTCAAGCATCATACCTTTTATCGAGCACAAAAAAAAAAAACGAACGATCAGATACTGATAGATGACGCCACCACGCCATGGAAGAACCAGTGAAGTTTCGTTCTCCCACAAAAGCCCAAAGTTCGCGCTCCGGGATTTCAATTTCGGTTCAATTTAGCGCAGTTTTGCACAAATACTCCCGTTTGAGAGAGAGAGTTTTTTCCCCTCTACGCTCGTCAACTATAAATTGGCTATCTTTCGCTTGTTTGGAGAGGTTTTTTTGAAGAAGCGTTCGTGCTTCTGTTGGCAACGAACCGGACGTGGTCAATTCGAGCAATCTTTTCCAACTTGCTCGTGGGGTTTTGCATTTCAACGATCGGAATGTCGTGCAATGAAAAGGGGATAAGTGTACGAGCGAGCGCTTTAAAACTGCAGTTCTTCGGTGTTGGTGGATGATATGAATCTGAAGGGGAAATGTGACTGTTTGAAAATGATTCCTATCGCCATTTTGGAGGGCACCGCGCTCAAACTTCTCACCAGATCTAATATCTAGTAAAGAATTTGAATCCTCCGTTCCTTCCTTATACCAAATCTTAGGACCCCTATAGCCCCTGTAATGTATGCAATGAGATGGAAAATGATTTCTACATCTTCGATTCTATCGGTAGCTCCCCATCGCTGGTATACGATGGCGATACGATGGCGTTTTCTTTGACACTTGCTGTTTCACGTTATCTTGGTGGCTGTTGTTGGTATGGTTGTGTGTTGTTGAGTAGTGGTGTTGAAAGCGGCAGTTACAAGTAAAGTGATAGAGAGAAGAGGGTTGGGAGCATGCAAAATGAAATGGTCTTACCTTCCGTTTCCGTGCCTAAACAGAGCTAAAATTTCTTCGAACGTTTTGTTTTTGGTCTCAGGAACCTTTTTATATGTAAATATCCAAAATATTGCTAAAAATACACTAAACGGTAGGAATGTATAATTTTCCAAGGCAGTCTGGCGAGAGGGATGAAAAGAAGAGATACAGAAGGACATTATCAGGATGATATCAAGATATTGTTATTTCTGAGGTCTAGCGTTCATAAGCTAGACAGAGAATCGTCTAAAAATATGTTGTACAGAACAAATTTGTCGAATAAAGTGATAGTGTAATGCACATTGCATACATTTTGGCGCAAATTTGCTTTCTTAGCCCACCATTATGCAATGTCCAAGAAATCTACCCATTATTAACTAATCCTGATAACCGTAAAGCATATTGCATAACATCAGGCGTCAGGATCACATGCTTCCGCTTTCGCACAATCAGAAACCTTACCTTTAAACTTGGGAAACCAATTCCAACAACGAAGTTCGCCATCCAGTTCACGAGTACCGCGATCGCCATCGCGCTCGGTCGCGGCCCTTGGGAGAACAGCTCGGCAGTTATCATCCACGGTATCGAGCCCGGTCCGACGGCGAAGAACACGACGAAGGCCAGCGTTGACACTACCGACAGGTAGGACATCCAGTCGATCATTTCCTGCACATAACCAAAAAACTCCTAAACTATGCGTGTAACAACTTTGGGTTCCCGTATTTAGAAGGCTTTTTCGAAGAGGTGTGTAAGTGTGGGTGTGTTCTTTTGTGTTGTATGTATGTGTGTGTGTTTGTGCGTATGGTACACCGGTCGGTTTGGATCGTCCGTCCGTCCGTCTCTTTTGTCAGGATCGTATCAAGAAACGGGATTGGGACGGTGGACAGGAACCAGAGAGCAAGAGCGAGAGAGAGAGAGGGGAGATGAGTTTGTTTGTTATGTTTGTGTTATTATTTGAGGGTTTATCACATTTTGTTTGACCGGACGAAAGGTAGTGTTAGAGTTACGACGACGCACAGGGTCGGGCAGCAATCCCGGCAAGAACGCAAGAGTAAACGCTATTTGGACAACAGAAGAAAACAATACCCCAATCGAACATCGGCGGTCACCTGTAACCAGTATGGAACGCAACGTGATGCAACCGAACGGGAGGACAGTTCATACAACTGAAGAAACGAGTACTGAAAGCGAGCTTGTACGAAGAAACAATCGAAACGAAAGACAAAACTATACATCGAATGAAACGGTAGTAACAGTGGTAGTAAGAGAGCAGCTTACGCTCGGTCACCTCAGGGGCAGTCACCGAGTTGGTACGTAGCAGGTCAGGCTTCGGGTTTGCCGGCTGCTGCAACTACGCCGTAGCTGAGTGGCTGTCGGTCTAGCGAGATCGTGAGTGTGTTTGTTTACCAGTACCAATGTCCTTAACAGCGTGCTACGTAGTTAGTAGCTAGATAGCGGTATGCTCCAAAATACGACAAAACTTAAACCATAACTCGAGCGGTATAGAAATCTCAAAACAAAACTTAGGCACGAACGTAAAACCAACGTAAACCAACGTATAAAAACAGTGCGCCAACTCCGCCAACTCTTCGTAGTATTTGTTACTGCACTTTCGATAAGTGGTTGTGGTGGGTCGCATACGCGCGTGAGTGGTACGTGGAACGTTCGTGGTCGCACGCTAGTGTGCTTTTAGCGGTTATTATTAAGGTTTTTTTTTCTCTCTTGGGCACGGTATTCTGCGTCTCCCATTACTTAAGTACGAGATATACGAGATATAGAAGGATAAATATGTTAAGTTAAAAATGTGGCGGTGGGAGATGGAGGACGGGGGGGGGGAGGGGGAGAGCATTAACGTGTTAACTCATCATGATCAGCTATGACTTGACGTTTCGGTTAGAGGAGAGCGAAGGAATCGGGGAGAGCATCCACGCATTGACTCGCAGCACGTCCAAAAGTGCCGAGCAATGGGGGCACCCCCTGTTTGTGTGTGTGTGTGTGTTTTTTATGTGGAATGTGTGTGTGTGTGTGTGCGTGTTTGCGTACGCTTTAAAACGCACGTGGTAGGGGTTCCATGTCGTCTCTGGAGGGTGTTATTGTTGCGGATGTAAATGAAGGGAGACATGTTGAGCCGTTTTTGTAAAAGCACGTTTTGCGTGATGGAAGACGCTTTTCTGCAAAGTAGCGCATGACGTGATGTGTTTTGCAAGGGATGAATGTTGCGCTAGGCAGTGTACACACACACACACTCACCACCCAAGATGGCCGTTATGAGTGACAGGCGGATGACAGGGGCGGCTTGTTTTGGTGTTGCTTTGGTGTTTGCTGCTTGTTGCTTGTTCCACTGTCAAGTGGGCGAGATAAGGCCGGCTTCTTTTGACGTGGAATGGAGAGGATTAGGGCGCGTGTAGCGGCCGACCGTGTTTGGAGTTTTTGTTGCTTCTTTTGTTTTCGTTTTGCAAACAGAGATTTAGAACGGAAATTCCGATTGTTTGGCTCGGTTTAGCCAGCCTCTTTAACTTTAATTGGCCCAAATTTACTCGAGCCCAGCTTGCAGCATTTTGGACTGATTCAGCTTCCGTTTCAGCTTAGGCAATTAGGTGTCAACAAGCTTAATAGCGAAAAGTTATACAAACCCCCGGAAAGCGCTTCACCGCTCAAATGCATATTGCATTCGCAATCAAAGCCAGTGCAGTAATCAAACAAATATTACACCTCAAATCAGCGCGCGCGCGTTTGCGATTCATCAAACAGCATCCACGCACCGCACCGCCGCCGCTATCGATAATTGCATCGGATGGAAAAATAATTGGTTAATTGCATCGGGCGCGGAAACGCAATCCGACCCAATTTGATCGGCGCTGCGGCACGGGCAGGGATGCGTGCATCTCGGGGTCCTGTTGCAAATTGCTGTTCATTAATGCTGCACTGTCGCGGCCGCACTCTCTCGCTCTCTCTCTCTCACACAACACGCCGGTTCCACTCGATCGGCTCACGTCAATGCCGGTAATTGTCGGTTTGTGATGGTATTTCATACCAAATTTTATACCTCCAAACGAGCGGGCCATTCAAAGCAAATCACGCGTCGGTAGTTTGCAACCCCGCGTCCGAAGGGTTGATTCGAGCGGATTGATTGTCAGAACTTACACAATTGCTGTAATGAAGGGTCGCGGCCGGGTTCGGTTTCGCCGCGAACAGCGACCAAAAAGCACACGCACGCGAGAGAAGAGAGAGAGAGAAAAAAAAGCACATCAAACGTCAATAATGAAGTTAATTTGAGGGCAGGCAAAAATCAATAACACGTGACCGCCACGTGGCCTGGCCCGGTCGTTTCGTGGTGGTCGGTGGTCGGCCGTCGTTTGGGGATGGCCAATGGTGCCGAATGGCCGAATGGTGGTGTCGAATTACCGAGATTGCACCGAAAGGTTTGATTATTGAATGGGTGGGCCGAGAAAATTCAATTACTCGGCCGCGTTCGTAAATAACGCGACTGCGGGACGACGGGAGCACGGACGACGGTTCGCTCGCCTCCGCGCCGAATGCAAGTGACCACCACCAGGGTGGGATAAATAAAGTAATCATAACACCGTGAGTCGTTACGAGCAAAAAAAGCCACCCTCAACAAACGGTCGTTAGTTGGGAACGGTTGAAACGGAGCCTGGGTGTAAACGCACGGATAATTGGGTGGAAAAAATAAATTAAAAAATACACGCTTAATGTAATTTGAACGGAACCGAACGGAACTCGGGAAATCAAAATATAATTTACACTGGCAGGGTTTGGAAGGTTCTTTTTTTTCGACAGTTTTAATTTTCATCACGCGAAATGTTTGTACAATCATATTATACATTTTAATCGTACTCCTGAGTAAACCAGATCAACATAAACACTTTAAAATTATTTAAAAATCAAACATTCGAAAACAAAATCATACTTAATGCATTCACACACACACGCACACCCGAGTTGTCGTGTTCTCGTAAAACATTTCTCGACCGTCATGTTACTAAAACGAGCGTTGGTGTGCGCTTAAGTGTGTCTGTTGGGCCGGTTTCGTACGCGCTTTGGTAGTTATGGATCGGCAGCGTGTACATTGCGCGTGGTGTGTGTGAGTGTGTGCTTTTAACAAGCGTTTTCGCAAAACATCCCTCTCAGCGTGAGTGGTACACGCTCACGTGTACGTGTGTCTGTTTCTATGTAAATGTGTAAGGGGTCATGATCATGTGTGCGTGAGTGAGAGATCATGTTCTGCGTTTGCGGCCGGCGTGTAGTGAACGACCTGTTCCCGCCCTATCTTGGGATGGTGGCTTTAAATGCGCGTGTGAGTGTGTGTGTTTTCCTGGTGAAACATTTTTGACGGCGATGGTGGCGATGAGCAGTATTGTTTCGAAGTAGCTCGAACGATCGAGAGAATACAAAAAACGGAAGCGGTGGTGGTGGTGGTGGTTAGTATGGCTGTGGGAAAAATCCGAGCTGTGGTGATGTGAGTATGAGCTGCGTATGGAGTTCGGGGGAATCAGGGGACAGAACACGGGTGACTGTCTTTTCATTTTAGTTTTCGATCTGTATCTTTCTGTATTCTGTGATTAGTGGTAGTGATGGTGGTGGTGGTGGTGGTTGTGGTGGTGGTAGTGGCGGTTAGTGGTGGGGGGATAAAAGCCTTAAAAATCGAGAAGTTCTCCCGTACGTCCTACAAGCTACAGGGGCAAGACGGTTAAATGAACGAACCATTTCTTTTCTTTTGCGTTTATTTTTGCTGTTGCGTGACGTTACCATCGGAATAGGCTTTTTTTTCGATTGCCCGGTGCGTTGCGGAAGGCGACGATATTGGGGTGAGCTTAAGTTCACCCATGGAGACGCCCGGTTGCTCACTTTACGATGGAGGCGCATGGTGTGTTTACGACCCATAAGCCTTTGACAACTAGCCGAACTCATGCTTTTGTTTTTGCTCTTCTTCCTCACCATCTAGTACATTCTCCCTTGCGTAACCCTCAGCAGCGGGCGAACGAAGCAGTGATATAAATTTTCCGTGTGTCGCTTTGCAAAAAACTGCCTCGAACAAATAAGGAAAAAAGCACATCTCAGATAAAATCCGATATGAAAAACGCTCCGGCTACGTGGAAGGTGCGTTTTCCCATTTGGGTTACATTTTTGCACCGGATTTCCCGCAGGACGCACGGGCGAAAGCAAAAAAAAAAACAATACGACCAGATAGAACAGATTCGCACGGAGCGGAAAATAAATGGCCCAGGTAGCCGTATCCTGCCGTATCCACAGGACGCCACGCCGGCAGGAAAAAGCATCGCGCTGCTTCGCTCGCCCCCGCTCATTGCACACGTTCGGCTGCGTTTGATACGTGCCTGGGATGCAAAATCCTGGGTGATATTTTTGCGCTTGCTCTCTCGCTCTCTCTCTATGTTGGCTCGAACAAAGCAAACGTTCACCCTTTGCAGATAGTGCAAAGGTAATATGACAAAAAGATTGTCCAAATAAATAAACCGGCATGGTCTGCTTGCCTTATGCGGTGCAAATCTCATGAAATATTAAACTAGAAATTCTTGCACGGAAAGATTTGATTAAGGAGTGTTTACTTAAACGTACGATCCGACCTGCGAGTCTTGCGCCGGTGCTGGGGTCAGTTTCAGTATTTATTTCCCTGTGCAGCTCCCTACTGACCGGGTGGTTTCTTTGGTCCACCCTGGGACCATTCTCTGGATGATCTAGAGCGATTGCAAATTGTTTCACCAGGATAGGATGATATTAGTTCCGTGCTCGCCCTGTGGTGCTAAAGCCAGATTTACGAAGATTTAAGCTTAACTATGATATGCTGCTTGGGCTTTCTTTTGCAATCAGGCGCACATAAGCTGATTATCGTTGCAGGAAAATGTGAATAATGTAATTCAATTTCGATTAAAACATTCTGGATGCAATCTCAGATGGTGCTTTGTTATGGTCTTTGTCAGAGGAAAAAAAAACTCTGAAGGACAAACATTCCTTCCTACATTGTTTCTGTTTCCGGACAAATTCTTTCTCCTCAGGGAAAACAAATTTTGCGTGGTTTTAATATACATTGTTTTCCCACACACGCCACTCGTCTTAAGTGGGCGTGCGCTTTGAAGTGTGTTTCTTGCACGCACGTGGGCTGCGTGATAAAATTATAAAAGTAATATTTCCTGCGTTCCTGCTTTCGAAAGCCTTCACATCCCAGGCACACGGCAGAGCTCCACCCCCCTAAGGAACCACACGTTTCCGTGCGACATATTACCTACTCAATTCCCCAAAGTAACTGTGTTTACGCTACGCGTCCCCACCGTTTTCGAAGCAACCCCGAAGACTTTATGCCTTTGTGCCTGATGCCTATCTTTCATGTGATGCTTTACGTTGGGCGGCCCATATACATTTTTTGCTGCATCCCAGCTGCCAGCACAACGCACGGTTATCCCTTCGAGGAAGAGCGAGCAAAAAAAAAACTGTCCACAACAACGGCAACGCAGCAGTTGATGATTGCTTCCACCGCACCCGGCACTGGAGATGAGCAGGAAATATGTTTATTTTCTGCTCGCGCAGCAATAGCGCGCACCAGCGAAGGAAGTAACCAAAATATGAAAAAAAAACACCGTTCATACCAGCGAAAATAATAATAACGACCCGAAAAACGGTTATCGTGCTTTTTAGCACCTTTTCGCGCGCACCGAATGCCACCACTACCGGTGGCACCGTTGCGCTTCCGTGCGTCCCCAGTTTGCCCCACCGGAAAAGGTAAACGACCATGCGCCTCCATGTTGCGAGCTTTTCACTCTAAGTAAACGACCATGCGCCTCCACTGCGCAAAAGCTTTCCCGTGCCGCTGTAAAGGTTTCACTTCGTTTGCTTGCTTGCTTGCTTGCGTTTGCTGCTGCTTTGCATCTCTACCACGGTGACAATCACAGAAGGCTTCGGCAAATATATTCACTCACGTCGTGCTGCGTGTGTGAGGAGTGTGGGAGTTTCCGTTTTTTTTGTTGTTGTTGCTTGTGCCTCTCTCAGTTCACTTCCAAGCACACTAAGTGCTACGTGGCCAAACCAGGCGGCACTCCGGGTTTTTGTTGGATCGGGCCGGGAGTGTTTCTTCCATCTCCTTTCAATTATGTGTGTGTGTGTGTGTGTGTGTGCGCGTATTTTTTCTTATTCTGCTGATAAAAATATACGCCAGCCAGAAAGCAAACAACGCACTCCCTTCCTTACGCTCTCGCTCTTTTTCATGCACGGATGCGAAGGCAGGGAAAAGCAAATCTCGGGGTGTGGCTCCGTCCTTTCGTCTTCTTTTCAACTCTATCGAGAAAGACTCGTTAATTCCACAGCCAGCGTGGTCCGCTGCCTTCTGGAATATATTCCATCTTGTGCTTCCCGTTGCTGCATGCATACATATGAGCCAGGCACACTTTACTCGTCCATTCCCACCGGGAGGCAGGCAGATTGTTATTTTATATGGCAAAAACCTTTTCTTCCGAAAGGCTCCGTTCCGTGCTCGTTTTGGCCCACATTTTGTGTAGTAAATCTTGTATTTTTTTTTTGCTCTCTCCACCTTCCGTGAAGCAAGCAAATCTCCATCCAGGTGGAGCCGAAAGCAAAAGCAATCGGTTGCAACGGTTCGCTAAATTTAACAAGCACGAAGATGAAGAAGGAACTCACATACATACACAAACACACAAAACATACTTGCAAACGAATACCGATAGGTGAAAGCTATCATCGGAGCGGCATGTTTGAAAGTGACACACTCTTAACCTTTCCATTTCCATGTGAAAACATCCCCTGGCTGGTGGATGCGACGGAATGGACTATCGTTTCCTTTACGGTCGGTTTAGTTTTTTTTTCTCTCTCTCTCTCTCTCTTTTCGTTCGCTTTCCTCCCCCTCTTTACACTCTTCCGTGTTTGGGCACGCAGCACTGCGAACGAAGTGAAACTTGAGCCGGGTTTGCGGGGGGTGCTTGCTGTTTGCAGTTCGGGAACTCTCCGCTCTCTCTCTCACACACACACCGCCAACGCCGGCATGATTTACGACACGCGCACACGACACGCGACACGCTACGCGTTATGACGTCAACGGTGCTCTCCGCCTTTGGAACCGCGCGCGTAAATGATTCGTTTATTTAACAAATAATTTAATGTACAAATATTTAGCTACCTAGATGGGAGGAAGATGGGAACGTGTTGCTTTTTACAGGGAGCAAGTGGGAATAGTACAACGTTCGGAGAGGTGGGGCCAGGAAATAGGGACATGCGGTTCTGTGCGTAAGTTAGTAAGCGTAAGAAGTTCATGGAAAATACGGGTAAGAAAATTGGTAATTAAAACGAGATAGAGAGTGTGCGAAGAAACTGATTAGAAACAACTGCGAATAGCAAGCGAAGCATTCTTGTGTTCTACTCTGTAAGAATAATAAGATAAGAAACTAGTAGAAAAAAGTAACTAACAAACCACAACAACTCGTGCAAAAGAACGTAAAAGCGTAGTTTTTATTAACACATAGCATAACAAGTTAAATCAAGATTATGTTTAATCTAATATATCATATAGACAATATTTGTTTCTTGTTATGTCAAGTTATTAGATGTATTATTACACATTCATAATTTTTGGAATCTTCGGTACAATAATATTATTTCTTTTTAAATATCTTTTTCTTCTCCGAAAAGCTTTCTTGATTTTTCTTCACATAAGTTCGACAACTTTGTAATGGCTTTGGATTCATCACTTTAAAGTGGTAAAGGTTCATCCACTTGATGAGAAGAATACTTATACGAAACACATGATGTATTAGACCAGTTCACTCAATTGAACAACACAAATATAAAGTATGTGATCAATACGCAATCGATCCCGACACATACCACAATAAAACGTTTATTGGCCACGATAAAAACGCCAAACACATTGAGCACATTTCTCGCAGGCGTCTCTCCTTGAAAAGGTGTATAGTGCATCCTTGCCTTACCTCATTACAATTGCTGTCCATCATCATCATCATCATCATCATCATCATCATTGCCAGCATCAACCCACACCCGATCGCAACGCAACGCACGGGCAACTATTACAGGAATGCCCGCAAATCCCAGTCCCAGCATTCCGGGGGGCTACATCGCCGGCACCCGGGATGCATCGCGCAAGGTATTAACCGCAGACACACTGCTGCACTTTGTAAGAAACTGCCCGGAATCCTCAAAAAATGCCTAAAAACCGACCTCACGACCGACACCGGCAAATGCTCGCAGCAAACATAACTTTCTGCCACCGGGGCGGGATGGCGTGTGGAACGGTGTGGGAGGCGCGGTGGCCCCGGAAATGTGCACGGAACCGGAACGAAATTGAAAGCGACACGGGCGATGAAAGCGAACCGAAAACTATTTCTCCTGTCGCTCTCGTTCTCGGGGCTCCAGCACCGCTTCCCTATTGCGCTCCGTTCAGATGGATAATTCTTTTGTGCCTGTGTGCGTTCCTGTAAGCGGGCAAACAGCTAAGAGCGGGCTCTTGGAGGCGTCGTTAGCAGGGCAGGTCGAGCCGAACTTACAATCCATTCCGGGGCTCATTCGAGAAGACGCTTGAGCTGAGACGTCTTAAGGAAGCTCGATCATCTCGTCCTCGGGGGGTGCATTCCTCGCGCGTGCAGAGCAGCGCCCGATGCCTTCGAGTGGAAAGGTTTCACCGTACGCCCCTCGCCCGCACGCCCTTCCACTCCCCCATTCCGACCGGTTTCAAACGTCAGTCCATTACGATAATCGTTCCGAGCAGTGCTTCAGCGCTTTAATGGGGTAATAATAATTCGCCTCTCCTTCGTGGCTCGATGCACTCGAACGCTCTGCCCCCTCCCCAAGGGAGGATGCAGCAGCAGCGGTCCTTAGTAGCAGCATCGTCGTATCGTGCCGTTTCTGCTGTCATAGTTCGTGGAAATCTTTCCCCCCGCGTCCACGACAGCTCTCCTGCGGGAGATGAGTGGTGGAAAGTCTCGAAACTCGCCCTGTCTCACTCTCTTCTCGTAGACAATGGAAAACACCGAAAGGTTTGTGCTTTGTTTGGCCGTTGTTGGTGTTGTGTTGTTTTGCTCCACCCGACCCGACGGCGGTATTCCGTGGCCGTGTGCCAGAAGTGGAGAAAAGTAATGCGACTTGAATGTCTGCTCTCGTCGCGTAATTAAAGCTCGAAGCGCAACTACCGCTGCCACTAGCGAAACAGGGCGGCGTACCGTAACAAATCCCACACCCCCACAACACGATGGATGATGAGCTTTCGTATTGAGCACCGATACGGGCCTGCAACCGAGGTTCAAGTGGGTGAACAGGGCTTTGTTGCGATCGGGGTCTTCCGGCGAAAGGAATTGCATTCCCGCCCGGAACGTGCACGCGGTTGTTTACACTGGGCTCCTGGGCTCGCTCCTGCTCCTTAAGGCACTGTTGCGAAGCGGAAGCCAATTCCCACCCGAAGGGAGCGAGCCAGAGCTAGGGGAAGGAAAAAGTTTTCGGAAAACTACATGGAAAGTTGCTCCTCGCTTGGGGTATTCAAAGGAAATTGAATACCCGATAGCTCCGGTGCGCACCGTGTCCACACCGGAACGCTTTTGTACCTTTTCGTGTGCGATAGTTTATTGACTGGCGCTGTAATTACACCGTCATTACAATGCCGACTGCGGGTGAGTCGAATTTATGAGTAACGAGTAATTAAAAGATAAAATAGCACGGGTGTCTTTTTTGCTTCTTTAACGCCGCTATTTATAGCAAACAGGAGCCACTTGGTTTGGGGCGCGAAATCGAAACCCTTCCAGTTTAATGAGCAAAAAAAACGTTGGAAACCTGAGATCTCGGGTGGTGGAAACAATAACAATTTCCGGAAGGGCAAAGGCACGGTTGAAAACAAAACATTGAACGGGGGGAAAAAACGCAAACGCATCCTTCTGGGAAAGGATTGATTTTTCTTTCGTTGGTGTAAAAATACTTCAACCCCTGTCCACAGAAATTGGCCCACATTGGATGCCGAAGGTTCGAACGTTCACGGCGTGGAAAATCTAACACGCACACTTTGGGGGGGGGGGGGGCGGTGATGATGATACAAAAAACAAAACACCCGGAAAGCGGCGTGATCGATTTGTGGGGGGGAAAAAAGATGTTCGATTGCGAAAAGTTTATGTGAGGTAGGAAAGCGGAATTCGTCGAAGATTCGGTGGTGAAAATAAGCATAATTTGTGGTGAGAAGGAGAAGAGGCAATTCTCAAGCTTTTGTACAAAATAAGGTGTACAAGGGTACAAAAAAAAGGTTCTGTAAGTTGAGTCCAGTCCAGTCTCCCGTTTATAGGACACTGATGAAACAAATTTCGCTTGAATATTGTGAAATTGTGACGTTATCGCCAAGGGAATTGAATTTTTCATAGTTTGGAGATCCCATATACTCAATATTTTTATGAAAAGTTTCGTCGAAAAACACAATTTTCTCAGTTGTAGTCATATGATCTCTTTTTTGGACCTAAAACCGTGAAGCTACCAACATAAATTGTAATTTTGGTGGTTAAAAATGAAAGTTACTCTCTTGGAACAAAATTATATAATTGTTTTTCAAAAAACATCCTTTAAATGAAGAAAAAGTAGATAATCAATTAGCTTCTTCTGCTTTGCTTAGACTGGCGTTAAGAAACGTCCAACAAATGTTCAAAAAATCAATAAAAAAAATCGTGATACGTAATGCTGTCTGAGTTCATTAGCCCAAACAATTTCCAGACTCACCGTCGACTTCATTAACCGTTGTTTTATTAAGTAAAATTCAATCAAAAGAAATCGCCCGTCGCTGGAAAGCGCAAATGGAAAACTTTCCCAAATGGATCGTTTAGGGCGAACAAAAACAAGAAACAACACGAAAAAAAACGCACACAGGCAAACGGCTAGAAACATGGGCATAATTATGATCGAGAACTGCGCCGATCGCTTCCGGTTTTCCAAACTCCAGAAACGTGTGTTTGTGTGCGTGTAGTAAATAAACAAAACGCGCACGGAGCGTGGGTAGTGAAGAAGCAAAAAACACGAACCGGAAAACGCTAAGTATTTCCTAGCACACAAAAGGAATGCCCTCGGAAAGTAGGGGAAAAAAGCACACCCCATTGACCTTGAAGAAGGAACAACTCGCCCAGGCCCAGTTCCTGAGCAAGTTGTTTCGCGTTTGTTCGCAGCTGGCCAGACCCGAGCGGCAGCGAACATATCATCAAACAGCACACTTGGGGCGGCGTTTCCGGGAGGAAAAATCAAAGCTGTTGAAACGCAACTTACAAACAGAAGAAAAAAAGCACTTCGAGAAACGGCGCTAGAAACACACGCAGCCCGGCCGGAAGGTTCACGGGGCGAGCCCCCTTGGAAGTCTCCTCCCGGCAGCTAGGTGGACGCCATCGGCCATTGAAACTTTCCCCTAGGGCAGCAAGCTGTTCCGGCTCCGCAAGTTAACGCTAATGGATGTCATTAACACGAAAAATAGCACCATCCCGAAGTTGGCCCTTCGACTCATTCCCAGCGCTGCACAAACACACGCACACCTGCTAGTTTCACGTGAGCAGGGCGTGTGTAATTTGCTTCCACAAACGCGATGTTTTTATTCCCCCTTTCTTCTTCTGCCACACGCCAACCTCAACCAACCGCGTGTGCTTTTGAAGTGTGTGTGTGTGTGTCAGGTGGAATTTAGCACGCAGACGGCAGAAAACAACAAGAAACACCCAACTAAATTACACTCACTTCATTACGGCAAATATTTGTGGCCCAGAACCGGTGTGGGCGGGCATCCAGAGAAAAAGTCATCGCTGGAGAGGTGTTTTTTTTCCTGCTGTTGCTGATTGCTTGCTTGTGATGGTGAAAAAGCGCAATTTTCCACCGTGAAATAGGTTCCCGAGAACGATTCTGTCGCGGGCAGAGTTCCTTCCGGGAATCGACAGCACGGAGTCCAATGGAGAGCCCTAAAAAGGACACAGTTGTGCTGTTGCGCTCCCCCAGTAATCGGTTGCCGCGGTGCGGTGTCACACAGGGTGGGCGAAAAGTTTTCCCACCCTGTTGTGAAGTGGGGTGATTAGTTTTGGTGTTACTATCACCTCTCGATCCGGCTGGACATTCGGCCTCGATCGCGAGGGGATGTCGAACGCAGGAAACGGTGCGGTGGAAAACAACAAAACAGACAGATTACAAAACACTCACACACACACACACTCGCACAAGTTATCATTTCTTGTCGGGCGCATTTGTGTTCACTTGTAGCACGCCAGGAAGCTCGTCCAGCAAAATTGCTTCCTTGCCCTCTCTCTTTTTGTCTCTCTTTATCTCTCTCTCTCTCACTCGGTCTGGAGGCGTGATTCGTTTTTAATCGAGCCCTTTCCCTTGTCGCCCGGTGAGAAATATCACGCAGAACAATAAAACCCTATACCGAAGTAGAACAGGAGGCAGGAACTAGAAGAGGTCATTCTCTTACTACAGTGCGTGCTAAAATAGTAGGCACGTGACATCTTGTAACAAGTAATCAACATTATTGCTGCGATATTTGAGCATTCAACTTGATTGCATACAGTTTGATAAACAAGACTTAATTGTTGAACTCAATAATACGAATTCAGACTGTAGGCTTTCTATGATACGCACTGTATAACATCAGTGTGCGTTTTTTGGCCCCGCATTCTGGCCTGCTTCGATTGGAAATGCGTTGCGAGCACGAACCCGGTTGCTTTGTGTGCCATTGCTCTCCACCCACATAGCACGCCCGTTGCTCCGGTGTTTCCCATAATGACAGTGGTAACAACACAACGGAAGGAAGAGAAAAACGAACACCACCTTTCAGCAAGTTCCGCAAGTGCAAGTTCTTTAATTAAAGTCTAATGAAAAACGTGACCACACATGGGCTGATCCGGAGGTGTGTACATGCCGGGCTGGGTGCCCGCCTGCCTGCACTATGCGTTATGGCGGCTGTCCACTGCTCGCTGCGACCCCTGGTGGAGCGGATTGGAGTCGCAAACTTTTTTTTTCATTACTTCTGCACAAAAACGAGCCTGCTGCTGTGTTTCGCAGCAACCAGATACACTGTTGTCACAATCACGGCAGCCGTCCGCCGGCTGCTTTCGGTCCGGCGTTTGGCGCAATATTTTGCGGGCTGGTTTCGGGTAAAGTTTTTAGTCGGAAAGGAAACTTTTTGCACACATAGCCATCGAAACCACCGAGAACTGGAGTTGCGGTTGGGAGATGGTATACGGTCCCAGCAGCACCCACTAATACGTAGTTTAATTTTCGTTTTTCCAGATGGTTTTGCCGCAACCGTGCGAGAGAGAGAGAGAGAGAGATCGAGAGAGAAGGGTTTTATTTGCGCATGCTGTCAACAGTGTTGCGGTAGCGTTTCCGGCGAGCATAGAAATGTCCTTTGTGTGCTTAATGTAATTTAGTAGAAGCTATTTTTAACATAGTTTTTGTAACGGTTTCAAACGATTTGATTGATGCTCATTTCGTGCAATCTTAATTGACGTTGAACATTGATCGTAAATAACCACTGAATAAATGTTTGCTTTCCAAATTAAAATTGACTGCTCAGTGATGGACTACCTACGATAACAGGAGAAACAGTAAAAGGTAGCAAACTGTCTATCAAATAAATAAATAAAAACATAAAACGAATCCCTAATGAACTGTCACTATACTGTAACGGTATGGCATGCGATGAGCTCAGGGGAGTGTAGGGGGAAAAAAACGTCGATTAACAAATTTAAAGCATTCCGGAAAGCTTAAAACAACACACAATATCGAGAGAACACAAGCGCAAGCAATAACACGAGAGTAGAGTGGGGCAAAAAACAAAACGAAGAGAAACAGGTAAGAACAACAATACCGACTATCAAACAATTACTATAGACACCCAGTAGCGCAAAACCCGGTAACGAACTGATAAAACGAAACGAATCAACAAACAAACGAACCAAACAT
>KB672490.1:5055667-5133523 GCA_000349145.1 Anopheles dirus
TCACGCTGACTTGCTTCTGCAGTCTGTGGCCGTCGGTTCCGGGGTTTGGCGAGAAAACCGGCGAGGCAGTGTGGAAAAGAGGAGAATGAAATGCACATATTAGTATTTATCCTCGTGTCCTGCGCAAACTGCGGGCACGCGGAACATCGGGGAACAACCCGGGTTCAGTGAAAAGTGCAACGACAGAAAGTGAAATAGAGCAAGAGAGAGAGAGAGAGAGAGAGAGTTAGAGGAAGAGAGAAGTGGTTATGATAGAGCGATTTTTATTCAAACGCGAACATGTGAACGGGAATGAGGAGGTGTGGTTATGAAAAGTCATGAGGCTCAGTCTGCGCGTTCTCCCTCCAGGAACGTCTTCCAAGCAACGTCGATGACGCGAGGTGGTGGTGTTGGTGGTGAAAATGAAGCGTATTTATGGAAAAGGCCAACAAACCAGACGATTCGGATGGTGCCCTTTCGGGAACGAAAGCTATGAATTTTGAAAATGTTGCCGTAGAACATGAATATGGAAAATGGAAAAGTTTTCACCTTTTCGCTGTGATTTGAAAGTGGATTGTGCGCTTGTGTAAGTGAGTGTTGGTGTGTGTGTGTGTTGTAATGATCGTATGAAGAATAAAGAGTAGGAAAAACAAGAGAAAATAGAGAAAAGTCATACGAAAAACATAAACATACTGAATTCAGCAGAAACAGAAACGAATAGAAGTTCGTGTGGCTGCTAGTTGAAAAGCGATGGTAAGGAACGAACGAACGCAAAAAAACAAATGTGGATCACACGCGATGGAACTCGCACGGCGCTTCATTCGCTTCTATTAACTTCACGTCATAAGTGAGCTTTCGTCTCCATCTCTGTTCTCATCGTGGCGGTTCGTGCGGTGCATGTATGTATGAGCCGAGTCGGATAGATTTGCCGCAATGGTGCAGATTCCAATTCCGAGTGAGTTAGCAAGATGCAGCAGTAGCAGCAGCAGCAGCAGCAGCAGCAGTAGCAATACCGAGCAAGACGTGGACCGAATTCTGTTCTACATTTGTCGTTCCGTAACCGTCGTTATCGACTCACGCGCTCCAACACCAACGGCATGGAATGATTATGCTTTCACTCAGATAGTTCTACTGCAATTTCTACTCGATGGACAGAGTTTGAGAAGCCCGCAAAAAAAGCAAAACACGATTGGGGAGAAGAGAAAAATACAAGCTTCAGGATCAAAATGGAAAATCGATTCAACATTCTAACGATGGCGCGAAGGTGCGGAGCGGTGGTTTTGGATGGTTCGAAAATGTACACGAACAACTATTTTTCATTAAATGATGTTTGATGCTGCGCTACTCGTATGCTCACGGAGGAGAAAATGAAAACTAGCTTTGTGGCTAAACAGAACAGTCTGTGATCTATGGGTGTGCACTGAGATTACACTCGTTAAGCTGGGTTTTCTTCAAAAAAGTTACTGTGTTGTGTTCAATTTCTTCAAGTTACTATCATTCTTCAATCGTAGAATCGGAATGTTTTTAGAAAAATATTTTAAGTCCACTATTGATGCTTTCCAACACATTTTGTAGAACAAAAGATCAGAGTTTACTAGCTATTCGCATCAGAATCTATTTCCGAAAGTTTCTCTAAAAGCATTGCGGCTTCGATATATCCCAATGTTCTCCTACATTAACCTAACCTATTAGAAAACGAAAAGCTGTCCTATAATAGAAGTTATGGTAGGAGATGTCTACTTTTAGATGCTTTAAGAGCTTCAGAGAATTAGATTAAAAATACATACATTGTCAAGGATGTTTCTCATGTGGTCGATAAAGCGCCTAAAAGTATGCAATGCACTCAATCTTTGCTTTCGGTACATAAATTCAGTTGAACCACAAATGTTTCTCCTTTGTTTTTTTCTGCTTCTACAGTAAAACGTTCAGCATGAAGAAAAACGAAACAAATTATGTCACACAAACTGAAGCTGACTTATAAGAAAATCTATCAAACAGTATGTACAAAGGTGATGAACGAATGGTGGATGAGTGAATGAGTGAGCGTGTGCGTGTGTGTGTGTGTGCGGCGTGTGTGCATGGCTAGAGGAAAATCGAAAGGATAACAAAGAGAACGCTGTTTGAAGGAGAAGAACCCCACTTGTGCTGTGGTGATTTGTTGCATTCTTTCCTTCGCAAGACGCTATAAGCTAGAGCGGGCGGCCCGCGCGGTCGCTCGGTGCCGGTGCCGATGGCGATCGGCAGCCCTACGCAGCGTAAGTAAACGTAAAGTACTACTCTAATGGCACGAGCACGGGGCAAACGAAACGGAAAAGAAACGAGAAAACACAACACAACACAGCGCCAGTAAGTTATCTACAGTAAACAGTACCACAAACGGAACGGAATTCATCATAAACGTGACATTTCGAGGGAGGAACTGTTCGGGTTCGGGAATTAATCAGAGCGCCTAATTGGCAAGCCTGTGTCCCCCCCTGTCCCGGGGGGCTAGTCGGTGGTTCAGTGCTGGTTCACTGCACCTTCCCAGAGCGGTCGCAATCGTGAGAACGTCCCGTTAAGCCTCGATGGCAAAACAACTCATTTTCCAGAACCGGAACGGAGCGATTCGAACACAAGAAAGCGTGAAAGAATTTCGAATGTGAAACCAAACCACAGTGTATGATGGTGTGCGTGCGTGTGTGTGTGTGTGCCTGTGCGCGAGCGTTTTAATGACAGGAATGGGAGTGTACTTGACGCGGGGGCCTCGTGTGGATGACGAAAGGATGATCATAAATTTGGCGTGAGATGGATTGCTCCATTTTCGAACCACAACCACCACCGACCTCGACCTAAGTTCGTCCGTTGGGGGGATGGGGGAAAGCCTTTGAACCGACTCTAGTTCGTTTGTTCGTCTTTGAGAAAGGGACTGGCGGAGGACTGGCGCGGAGCGTTATCAATCGCGTGCTACTTACCCGTAAGAAATATCTCCGTACGACATTTTGGGCTATGTTTTCGTGTTCGTTTCGGGGTTTGGGTATTAGTTTGCCACGGTTCGACTAATTCGGGACCGCTAACACTATGCGTACCGTCTTGACTATCGGTTCAATTTGTGCTACTGCTGCGTCTGCTTGCGTCCGCTTCTACCGATTCCCGAAGCCGATTCGGTTCGATTTCAACTTTAAAGGTATTATTTGCTAAAGATGCGCGGTTCGCCTTGGCTCAAATTCCTTCGCGACGCGATTTATACGATTTTTTCCGTGTTTTTTCTCGTATTGAAGGAACTTTAATGTCTTTCGTTCGGTATGAAATAAGCCTTCGTATGAGCTAGTCGCATCGAATATTGTTTTGTGGCACGATCGTTAGTCAGTTGCGCTTGTTTTTTTTCTCGGTTTTTCTATTCAATTCACGATGGGTTTGCTTTACTTCGAGAGGTTCGTTAACCTACCGCCTCCAATGCAGTGTTCTCAGACCGACCTTAGACGGATGATGCGCGTGTTCCGGTCATGAATGTTCGGTTCAGATATATGCACAAATGAACGACGCTGATCGAATGGTGGCGATGTAATGCGATAAAGCAATGTTTTTGATGTTGATGCTGTTGGTTTTTCGCATGAATGATTATGCTCGGCGCACCGTTTCTCTTCTTCCTAACAATCGTATATGTTTATGGCTCTTTTCTCGCTGTGCTGTTGTGCCTCATGAAGAAGCGACAAGTATTGGCTTCCCGAAGTGTCGTCGACTAATCTTGCACACACATGAAGCTTTAACACGAAAGTGCTACCAAAAAGAAAAAGAGATAGAGAGACATAGAGCAAGGGGACAAATGGAAAAAGGTAAAAACGAGGATGATGCGAGATCGAGGAACGTGAGTGAGTGGAAAAACAGGTGGAACGAACGAATAGCGACCAATCTTCGTGTGGTTCGAACGTTATTCGACTTTGAGAAAGAGTTCGAAATCAATTTACTCCATGTAAACACGAATACTTTAGATAAGGTAATAAGAATGGCTCCATCGTATAGGCCCGAGTGTTGAGCTCTGTTGATCTCCATTTCAAACTTTAAAACCAAGCAGAACAACACAAATGCAACCAACAATCGTGCCGCCGTTTGCATTTTACGCAACACAAATCAATTACACAATACGCACGATACGATCCGGCCGTGCACACAAACTTGTAACAAAAGGCCCCCGAGACTCGAGCCCCGCCACGGAGCAAAACAGTTCGCAATGTGAGAAAAAAACCACCCAGCTCGAGTTTTGAGTTTGAGACCGCCAAACGGGACCAAAATCAATACAAAAACTTCAAGGACAAACAACAACACGGGATGAAGAACGGCCGGCCCGCGAGGAAAACTTTGCCGGCCTGCCGGGGAAACCCGAACCCGAATCAAACGAGATGAATTATTGGTTTTTCGGGTGAAAACATAACAAAAAACATGGCTTGCTGCGAATGCCAGCACATCGAACGTGGGGTGTGGTTGGGAAGAAAACGAATAAAAAACGACGGCCTAAAATGCAAACATTGCGGCCATTCATCTTTTCACGTAAAGTTTGTTTCTTGCGCACAACTAGCGACAACAAAAGAAAGAGAAACTTGCAAATAGAGCTTTGATTGAGATTTTACGGGCTACGGTTTACGGGGCGGGCGGCAAAAACTGTTTACGTTATCCATTTTGCCCGAACGCCAAACCGTCCGCAACGAGTACAAAACCCGATCCCGCTTCCAAGAAGCCACTCGTCATCGTTGTCATCAAGCACGCACGCACCAACGCCCCAGCAATGCCACTCATCCTCAAAAGACACACAGGGTTCGGCTTTTGCTAATCAAAAGTTTTGTTGATAATTTTCCCAGCAATTTCCCCCGAACCAAACACGCACACACACCGGCAACCGTCCCTGAAACCGAGTCAAATGAGGCATGCATGGAGCCAAGGGCCAGCAGAGCGTTGAAGGAGCGTGAATAAGGAGCGTTGACGGGACGTATGTCTTGGTCCGAGGCGTGAAAATTCCACCCTCCCTGTGGACGGCGCTTCTCGCCGGGACGAGCGTGTGAGCCGCGACGAAGTTTTGCTCGAGCCAAGACACAGTCGCTTGGGGGAACTGGGGCATCCAAAAAATACCAAATCTTGGATCCCTCTCGACGACGCGCCGCGTAGGGGTGGCCGCGAGCTTCGACAATAAAAGCTTATCATGAAAGTTTAATTTAATCCCCGTACGGTGCCGCTCGCGACGTTGTGTCTCTCGCCCAGTATTTGGATAGGTCAGATGTAAATGATGGACTAGCGGGCTGGGAATACGGGAGGATAAATCCGTTGATGAACCATCCGTTGAGTGGAGGAGAAAGTGGGCAAAAGTTTCCACCTCCAGAACCGGGCCGAACCGTACTCAAACAACCATTTCGTGATAAGTTTCGGTCGGCTCCATTCCCTGGTGGTCTCTCCCGAGCGTCTCGCTTCACATTTTCACACCGATCCCCGGAGCGCCCGTCCTAACCAGAGCGTGTTTATAAATGAATATTTGTCAATTTCCATTCATACGATAATCCATTGGCTTAGGGTTGAATGGGGTGCCGCAGAGAAGCGCCAAAAAATTGTACGCCAACCAAAATCCCCTTCTTTAAGCTGCCGTCACATGTGGGTGTGTGTGTGTGTTTGGGGAAGAAATGGAAATGGTTTTACCACATATTCCTTTATTGGTATCCTTCGTTTTTGCGGTGGTTTCCACCCAACTCATCACGCAAGTCATCGAATCGTCGCGTCTTATCCGCACTGATAGATTCCTTCGATGATATGGAGCGATTTTGTGGAAAAAGACGCTATTCGTGAGGCTGCTGAAAAATCGTTCAAGTACCGTAGGGTTGTTGCTATTTGTTTAACACGTTACATCCTAATGGGCCTTTAATGTCGCGAAACCAATAAATCTAGCTCTAATGCATTTCACAACCTATTTCTAAACGCTTTTATAGCCTCCTCTTGACATGCTCTCCGAAAACCCCTTCAACACTTTAAACTGTCTCATCAGTGAAAATGTGCTCGAGAACACTTTCCAGGGGGCCAACAACACAAAAAACAACTTTCCAAACAATTCCACTCGGGAAAAAGCGAACCAACAGCTGTCTCCAGCTGCGCCCACGACAACACGACGCTGATGACGATCATAAATTGATATCATTCAACGGGCGACGAGTTTTCCGGCGACGTCTTGGCATCGGCTCCAAGGAGCGAGAGAGAGAGAGAGAGTGGCACAGGCAGCAGCAGCAAAAAACACACGCACACACCGAACCGCGTTGATCATTAATCACGGAATGAATCCGCGGCGCGTTTCGGGCGGTGCTTGATGGGAAAACGAACATTTTCGCCCACTGCCACACACACACCCAGTGCAGGGTGCGATCTTTGGTTGGCATAATTTATCACGCCTCCAGCAGAGTTGATTTAAGATTTATGCATACCGAGATAGAGCGAGAGAGAGAGAGAGAGAAAGAGAGTATGGTTGAGAGTAAAGAAAATAAGAAAGGAAGTAGAAAAGCTTCTTATCATCGTAAAGGAAGTTTCGATGATCAGATAATATTCAAAGCGTTTCTTACTTCCACTACCAAACCTGATCCACTTTCATCTTTGCTTAATTCAAATGACACCGTAGTCTGGTGTAAGCGTTTTATACTGGCGCACTACAGGCCATAGGTTCGAGTCTGGTTAGCTAGCAGCAAGATAATGTATTTGTATTTTTTAAGGGTTGTGTAAACAAAGTGCTTGAGCCAAACGAAATGGAATGATCATTTTCTGAAAATGCATTAGAATATTAAACACTAATAAAGGACAAAAACAAAAACGAACAAACCATCACACAGAGAGAGAGGGAGAGTAATCTGCCTGAGTAGTGGAGCAACCAGTGCCGCCACACCAAAAGCAACAAAAGGACGAAACATTCATTACTTTCACGTCCGCTCGCGCTTTGTGAAAATCACGATAGCCACAAACGCTCTATCTCTCTCTCCCTCTTTTTTGTCCCACAAACCGCAAACCTAACCACATTTCGGCCCGTCGAAAAGCGGTAGATGGATGCAATGTTTCGGGCGCGCCCGGACGAAAAATGCACTTTCATATTCATCTGTCATCAAATCAGCAGCGATGGCGCCGGAGACGGAAGAGACAGGACGGAACCGAGCAGCTGGCAGCAGCGAAAAAAAAACCACCAGCGAGGGTGGTGAAAACATACAAATGAAACCTGAAGCACGGAGCGCTTCATTTGTGTCGTCGCGCGCCGGGTCCGGATGGCGTCGGCAAATCGGGTCCGAAAACGCGCCACCGCCTCCGGTTTGGGGACACAGGCAAGCAGCCAAACAAACAAACGAACCAGCCGGCAGGAACAAATGGCGAAATGATGGATGGTGCTTTCGGCTCTTTCGGCCGGCCCACGGTCCACGGAAGCTTCCACGGACAGGAAAGCTTTCGTGTTGTGTGCTTCATTGATGGAATGGACGAAAAATTCCACCGACAGTGGCAAACGCTGGCCCCCAATGGGAAAAACGCGGGACGCGGGAGCAGAGCATCGTTTGTTGTAAAGCAAGATAAATGAAGCACGATTCATTGTGCCAAGTGTGAAGGATGCTGACGTTTTTTCTCCCTCTTTCGTTCCTTTCTTCTCACTTCAACCGGTTACTATAAGAGTTTGGGAACTACAAGACGAGAAAGAGACCGGAGAAACTTAAAAAAATGATCATGGAACTGCGATTCCTGAGGCAAACAGGACTTCCAAGTCTTCTTGTGGTGTCTCGAAAGACCTTCGAAATAGTTCGCGCCGACAAATATGCACCACGTGCTTGCCTGCGCTTGTGCTGCAGCGATGCGATTCAAGACGGAAAGTTTGTCCAACGTGACACTGGCAGGATATTGAAGCGTGGCCTCCCGTGTCATCCGCTGGAGAGAAACCAGTGCTTCGGTTATGTTCTTGATTGTAATGATATTCGAATTCTTCTTGACATATTTTGTTCATATACTTCACTCAACCCGGTTTATCACACCATGGGGGATGATGATGCTGTTTGCAAGACACGTATTGCATACTTTAAGTCGTTTAAACGTGGTACACCTATATCTATATGACAAGCGAATCTAATATCGGTCTATATGACAAGCGAACTAAGGTTGGTATTAGGCGAACCTTATAAAAGTGTTTAAAAACTATCAGTGCATTAAATATAATAAATTAGCATCAGAAATAAAACATTGAAACCACTGAAGGTGAAATTCCAGCATGAAATCACGCTGAGTCAAACAAGAAACGAAGAGGAAAAGCTTGTTAATAAAAACCCGAGATTCCTCCCTCCGCATCACGCTTATAATTAGTAAACATCAAAGTCAAACATGCACTCGACGGAACCATCCGGACGAGGACGTTCCAGCAGTGACAACGGCCAGCAAACAGGGATCGGTACGTGCAGCATTTTTCCCATGCACCCATCGATAGATTGATTGCACTCGCTCGGGCAGGCAAGCTGGACCGGAAGAATATTTGCATTAATTTTTGCTTGCATTTTATTTTTCATTTTATTTTTTACTTGCATCAACTGCTGCCCACAGCTGCACACTGAGAGAGAGAGAGAGAGAGGAAGAGCGCGTGTGCTTGGAGTTGTAGGAAGTGGAGCTCACTGGGCTTGTACTGGGCTCACGTTTCGGGGTCAATTCAATTACATTTGCATTTAGATAAGGGGCAGTGTGCGGTGCACATGAGTGTGTGTGTGTGTGTGTGTATATGCACGACGTTCGTCTTTTTTTATCATGCTACGAAGCGACTGCACCGTTGGCCATTTTCGAAAGTCGGACAGCCGTGCCGAGTTCGGACTCCGAACAGTTTAACCGAAAATTAAATTATCAAAGTCCATCTTGGTTGGCCGGTCCGGGGGTTGTTGCAGATCCTCTGGACCACGCTGACCACTAGACTCCTCTGGCACTCCCGGTGTGTGTGTGTGCGTGACACACCACGGACGAACTGGGACGACCTGGCACAGAGTTTCGGGAAGTCACCAGTGGGAACCGATGTTTACCAACTCTGCCGTCCGACTCCGAGGTGGCCGACCCCTGGGTGTGGTTATCCAATCGAGATATCTCTCTCTCTCTCTCTCTATCTCTCTCTCTCTCTCTCTCTCTCTCTCTCGCACACACCGCGCGTCATGTTGACCGTACAGATTGTGTCCCATAATGTTCCAAAAATTTGTCCGTACTGCATGCTGGGGGTACTATCTTTCTTTCTCACTCTCTAGTCACTGCGGTTTTGGGGCGTACAAGCGACTCAAACTACAGCAAGGGGTCATCGTGCCGTTGTTTAGCTGCACAACGTCCAATTTACACACGAACCGAGCCGAACGAATCGGACGGGTATGGTAGGAAAAAAAAATCCAATATCCTTTCATTAGCCTTACGGTCCGTCGTCCGAAATAGGGCCGGGCCCGGCCGAGATAGGAGCGCACCACACCGAGATTCGCATGCAAAGTTTGATAGGTCGCGCGGCCGGCTCGCCTCATCGTGGTCGGCGTACCGGAGGATGGATTAAAACTATCAACCGGCTAACGAGAAACATCCATTAAAACTGATGCGGGAACTGATATCATTCGATCAAAAGCACCCCACACACACATACACTTTTTTGCTGCTGTTGTTGTTGGCTCTCTTCAACCACACGAGCCTAATCGACCATGATCTGCCAGCATCCGTGCTGGGGGGGGCGCTGGTTGCACTTAAAATTGACTCCTCCTGAAAGGCTCATCCGAAGGTGATGAACCGAGCAGTGAGTTCTGACTCATTTCCTACAAATATCCTGCCGTGCCTGTGCCGGGGCCGGTTTGGTCGAGAGAAGACGCTCGTTGGGACGCCGCTGGAACCCTCGCCGCCAGCTTGTTGTGGTGTATCAGGGGCAAAAACCCGCTCCAAACACACACCCCATTGCGCGGCCAGGTCTGTGAAGCGTGAACTCTTTCCGACATGTGTCCGTACTTTGCTACTCGAGAAGCCGGAGGCCGGAGCAGTCTATTTCCCTTGTTAATTTGAACTGGCGCGCGCGCGAGCGGGAGACTTTGGGTCACCCACCAGGTTTGGAATGGGATTTTTGGTGAAATTTTAACCGAGATTGGCATGATTGAGTTTTTCCAGCCCCGGTGGACGGTTGGTTTGTTGGAATGGAGTTGCTTTTTTTTTGCTGGAAAAGCACCCAACTCGTACGTACGAGTTAATAAATGAACGAAGCCACCAAACAAATGGTAACAGCATATTGTGCCTGCTGTTTGTTGGCTGCGGGGAACGCTTTCAGCAGTAATTGTTTGATCAAATCTCATCGGTTGCCGTGCTTTGTAGCGAAATTGGAAATTTGACGTTGATGTAAATGGGATTGTTGAAAATTATGACCACATCCACATCCCCAAACCTGCGTGTGATTGAGAGACGTTAGTTGGTTAGTGCTTGGCAAGTAGAACCAACACAGCCCGGGGAGATTCCGGGTGTCCAAATTAGCTCCTTACACCAGAGCTGGCCCGAGCATCTCCCAGCTCGAGAGCAGCGGCTCGCATGCTCGCATCTTCCAAACCCCGTCGAGTGGCGGAGATAATGATGGTCCAGCGGGGTTTGGAAAACAAACTGCTTAATTTCCTGCCCACCTTCCAGCGGGCGGCTCACCGTCATCCGTCATCCACTCAACTAATCATACTTAAGTGCTGCGGGACGCCTGGGCTCGGGCGTTTGAGGCACACACAGTGCACCACAATCCGAAAGTGATCCTTCAGAAGTTCCACTCACCGGCTGGGGTTAGGGATCACATCCACACGGGCCACACAGACACACACACTGGGGCCTCTTAATTCTCATCATCTTGCCGAAAAACGGATGACTTCCATGCCATTCCACGTGCAAATCCGACATTCCGACGTATGCCGTACTTGAGTTCCAGGAAGCGCCCAGGTAGTGCTCCATCGCCGATCACTGATGTCTCGCATTTCCCAAAACCTGCACCGCTGTTGCCTGCTGGAACGATATGTTGATTGCGTTCTAATTCTCTTCCTTCGTCTAGTCGAGGTCGTCGTCGTCGCCGTCGTCGTCGCCGCCGAAGTGGAATCCCATTTGCATGATGCACGGGGGGCGAATTCGCATGAATCTTGCATCAGCCTAATTCATGGCTTCCGAGTCACACTCGGGGGAGCTACGTCGCCTGCTCCGTGGCGGAACGAAGGAGGCTGAAGAGCAGCAGCAAAAAAGAACCACACAACACCCTTACTCTCGGAATTGAATTGTGGCCGCTCGCTTGCACGGTGGCAGTACTTGTTGTTGCCGGTACGCACATTTGCATGCTGAAGGATTCTATCCCGGGCGTCCGTTCCGTGAGACCCGGGTCGTGGTACGATTTTGACCACAACATATCCCACACACACACAACGGGCATTGTGTATGTGTGCTGCAACACACACACACACAGGCACACAATGGGAGTGTTGTTCGGAGACCGGAGACGGTGAGTTCATTTTCTGCAGAAACGGATCTACTAAAAGGGCCACCTCTAGTCAAGGGCGATTTCGGGCGCTGCACAGTAACTGCACTGCTGTGTTGCTTTCTCCCGGAATGTGCACTTTGGTGGGCCTCCCCCTCCAATAACGAGATGCACAGTGACTGCCGGCTGGTTTGTTGCTTCCATCACAACCGGGAGACCCACCGGGCGGTTCGGTGGATTTAATTTCATTAATTTTTCAATCGCCATGATATACGCTCGCTTCGTGCTGCTCTCTCGTCGTTCGTTAACTTTCAATCCCACTGCCAGGAATATGCGGAAAAAGCCTCCTGCTGCTTTATCGGTGGCGGGGTTGACCACCAATATGTGTTTTTCCGAATATTCCTATGTGGTCGCATTACTTGCTGAGCCACGACTTACCGGTTTATCCCGGGATTGGGCATGGAATTTCATTTCTCCGCTGCCGGTGAGTTTTAAGCGATACGAAAGCCATCGCAGCCGGTTAGGGAGGAGTAAGTTCATATCAAAAACTTACTTTAAAAAAAAAAACACACACTCACAAACTTTGGACGAGGGTACATGCATGGGGTCGACGGAATTCCGAGAACCCAGATTTCATCAGGTTTGTGTTTCCTTTCTCCGTGCAGTGGAGCAAAGTTTTAAGTAAATTTGACTCCAGTGCTGCAGCGTAGTGCATGGTACACGGATTATGGATGGTATTTATGAAACGATTCCAAGTGCATATGCTAATGGAGTGCTAATCCCTTAATATTATCAAAAACCGAAACTCTAGCGTATTTTTGATCCTATAAGCAAATCAAATACTCTACAATACTTTTGGAGAAGGCTGTGTATAGTGAGATGAACGCTTCAAGAATTGCGTTTGTGACTATCACAAGCAACATGGTGATGGAGAGGAGAAGGTTTAAAAGTCCATGACTGTTGAGGCTCTTCTCAAACAAGATGCATTCCAAACACAGGCACAATTTGGAGAAAACACGAAAAAAATAGTTGTTTCAGAGAAAGAGAACAATGAAGAGAACACTCCAAAGAATTTGGAATTGAAACGCTGGTAGAGTTATGCTTTACATTTGGAGGGACCAGCTTGATGTGATATACTATGACAATGCTCAACACTAAGTCACAAGTCTAGCATACCATTTACTTTCAAACTAACTTCAATATTCAACAAACAGGGAAAAGAACAGTGTCTGTAATGCTCCAAATTCTTGTGACTGCAATCGGTGCAGTCGAAAACAAGCTTTTGGTCCGCATCGCTGCAGATTGCACTCTCACTGGGTAGTCGCACGGCAGGGATCCCTGTAAGCTTTGAGTTAGCTCGTGGGCTCAAGCGCTCTACAGGCATGCTTTCGGCAGAGTGATGAACCTCCAACTCCAATGCCTCCGCAAAGAATTCGCAGTTCCCAAGTTCGAAATTAACATTCCAGCAACGTAGCAACCGCAGTTTGTTTTCTTTTTCTCGTACGATCGACTAAATCTCAACCGTTCGCGCGCCGTAACTTTTACTCCAGCCATGCGAACGAAAAGCGCACTGTAAAACTACAGCTTAAGAGCCACTTTGGCTGCATTAATCATGTCTGCAAACGGCCCCCTTTTAATCACTGGGCACTGACGTTCAATAAAACGTGCATCGGTCCGTGCGGCACGCTGAAACACGTTCATGAGTTTTCCGCTTAATCTTACGAAGCACTCGTTGTGTCGGCGAGTATCGTTCCTCTCGATCCCGGCCGTTCAGACGAGGTCGCGTCCGCCAGAACATTACCCAGCGACAAAACGAACCTCAAATGAAGCTGCTGCTGCGTTGTTTCGGAGTTTTATGGTTCGTTTGATTGGTGCTTCGTGCTTCGTGCCCGTGCGCGTGCGGAGAAAGTGAGAACATTCTGCCCGTGCCCGTGCCCGTCTGCTGGGTTTGCAAATGTTTGTCAATTTCGTAAAACGGCAAAACCAATCAACGAAAAATGTACCCGGGAGCGGAAAACCCCGGGCGCCAGGTACCGGGAACCGGACCGGGACGGACGTTTCATTAATGAAAACATAAAAAATGCATACAGTTTTAGCTCCGCGCCTCATACACCGTCAGCGGAGCCATCGGCGGGCGATGTAATCGATTTCCTTTCCGGGAAGCTGTTGCAGACGTGGCGCCAAGCACGGGGCGGCAGAGATAGATGATGATTTTGCCGGTGACGTGACCGGGAAGCGGAATCGACCGGTGTTCGACCCGTCGAAAGGGAATACCAGGGCAGTAGAGCTTTCGGTTTTTTTTCTGTTGCTCCTCGCTCGTCATTATAGGAGGCTACAGCAAGCGTTCGCCATTGGAAATTGGCTGGTCGAGCAGGTCGGTGGATTTAATTATTTTTATTTGCATTTACTTTCACGCCTCGCATTTCGGGCCGCAGGCTGGTTTTGTCTATTTTTATGGCAGCTGAATCGAGCTGAATGTGATCGAGCAGACGGGAAACGTAAATCATCGCAACAGAATTGTTCATCGGCTGGAGTTTTTTTTGTACAAAGAAATATACGATTGTCTTAACAAAAATAACGCTGCGAAACGAAATAACATTCAGTAGAACAATAACAGCACAGTAACGGGAACAGAAAAGTCATCTAACAGCGACACATTCAACGCAAGACATGGAAACGATAGTGAGGATGAACACATGGGCAAGTACACAAAGGCAGACAGTGTGTGTGTGTGTGGGTGTGAAGGTTAGATGTTGCCCAAAAAGTAACACAAAATAACAGGAAAATTGCAACAGGAAGATAGAAGTGCATCTTCGCTAGTCAAAGAAGAGAGAAAGAGCAAGAAAGAGAGAGAGAGAGCGTTCATAACAAACGAAACAATAATTGATTGGAAACAAAACAAGTCAACAAAGATGAAACCCTCAAAGAGAGAGAGAGGAAAACGGAAACACACGATAGAAACACACCTACTCATGGCGTTGGTTTTAACTAGGCGAACGGGGTATGAAGCACGTGTTTCGGAATGGAATGGTGTTTCAAAACAAAGAAAACAACAAAACTGACATGACAAGATGGCGGTCACGACGGGGCAGACGTCACAACTTTCTTCTGCACCACGGTGCGTGGGTGACAAGAGAATGGGGATGTCGAAAACGATGATGAAAGGTGAACAAAAGGCGATGATCGATTGATGGTGGTGTTGTAAATCGACCGGTGTTGTTAAAACAAAACAAAAACTCATGCCAACCCCATCAACGATCGCACGATGGGCACACGGCGCGATCGATTTATCGGTTTGTTTCGTTCGGGTATAGCTGACTGAAAAGGTCCTTCGAAAGGTGTTTTTGCTTTTGATCGCCAAATCGAGGAAACGTGTGTTAGTGGTAAAATTTTGTGGGCTCCACTGGAGCAACCCAGTGGATAACAGATTTTGAGCCGGAGACCATCAATTCGATGTACCATTTCAGATGTGAAGTGTTTTTCAGAGGAATTCCAAACCGAAGATAGAATTCTCAAAAAGAACTCGCATGTATAATGATATGAAATTGGAATTAAATCATCACGGATCGTTTTGATATCGGTCTACTAAAAGTGTCACTACCACGATAACTGACAGATGTCAAAATGAAGAATGGTATCTTTTTGACAGATGAAACGTCTGATGATTTAACTCCACGTCCATATTTGTTTATCTCTTATTCTGTAAATCAATATATTGTGTGTAATGTTGAACTGAACCGTAAGTAAACATAACAATGATCAGCTTGATGATACCCAACTCCAGTGCTAAAACTCATCCCAAAACAAGGCGAAACAATACGAAAACAAACCCTCCCGCCAGTAATGGAACGGAACCAAATCAAAACAATCATATGCCCGAGTTCTGAACGGAAACCTCCCCGTCGCTAAACAGTCAAGCAACTGGAAAATGTATCGGAAAAGCCTATGATGAAGGAGCCCCGAACAGAACGGAACGGAAACGGAACGAAAACAAAAGACAACCACTGAAACAGAGAGCGGGCACGGGGCCGTACTTACTCGATAAGCAATTGACGTAATGATTCCGCGTCCTCCCCATCGCAGCGATCGCTCTTCCGTGAGCCGAGAGAACCGGTACCGTCGCCTATGTACCTGGGCCGCTTAAGTCCACTGCCGGGCGAATGACGCGTCCCGGTTGACGAACGCCCATCGTCTACGCCACTGCTCCGTTGCGAATCGATCGACTGGGACCGGTAGACTGGCGGGCCGGCATGGCGGAAAGGAAGATACACTTTTAGGTACGCGGGTGTTAGATAAGCGGTTGGACAGAATGGCCGGTGCTGTGCTGTGCTGTGTGTGTGTGTTTGCTTTGCTGTAACAATCTAAATGCGTGGTGGGTGCGAGGGATGCTTTAGGTTCTACGATCTTCCGGCAGGGCCGGAGTGCTCCCGGGGGAAATGCCAGGTGGACAATGGCTCGGGACGGTATCGACGGGATGGGATCGGCAGTTTGTAATGGGCTCGGGATATAAAAACAAAGCGGATCACCCATCGGACAGATGATCCGGCAGAAGAGAAGGAGAAGGAGAGCAACAAAAAAAAAGGATCTCAAGATTAAAATGGAACAAGGAAAAAAACCACCCTGATACAGCGGCGGATTAAAACGTGCCACAACCTCACTTTCTTTCAAAAAAACCGGCACCAAAACCGTTAAAGTTAAACGAGCTAACGATTTCCATAAAAGTGAATGGACGAACCGGGCCGGGCAGCAGCGCGCCCGCACCGTCGTAAAGTTGTTGACGCCATCGTAACAATAAAATCGAATGTGATAAGGAGCACCTCCGTTCTAATCACCCGCCCGGTGAAGACATTTCAATTTACTTCGTTTGCACACCGTGGGGAGGCGGGAAGGCCGCGTTTCTAAAAGGTCGCCTTTGATATGTATGGAAAACGGCAAATAATTCGCCATTCGATTCAGGGATTCGCCCCCCTTTTCGATTATGTTCCCGGGTGCGACAGGCTCGAAGGACTTCCGAAAGACTCGCGCGCAAAATTAAAACCTGTCCGGTTCGGTGGTGTTTACGGGTCAATTATCGCGTTACGGAAATTGTAACGGAATGGTGGCATAACACACCCAGGTACGGCAGCTCGTCCAAACACCGCCGAGGAGCGTGTGATATTAATGGAAACTCTCAACGCCGTCTGTCGTTCAGGATGGAACGGGATGGACAGAAGTCTTTTTTTCTTTCGCCCACTGCACTGTTCGATATGCCGGTTCCGGTAAGAAACTAGTAGTTAGCACTGTGCGCACTTTCAAGCTCCACCTTCAGTGAGCTGACACGGAGAGGTTCATTTCCGTGTTTTGCAACATCCGTACCCGTGCAAGCACCGTGCAAGTTCTATTTCCGGTGTATCTTCCTCGAATCAATTCGAATCTGGCTGCCTGCGTGTGTATGTGTGTGCGAGGGATGGGCGTCAATTCACACGAATTCGATTTCATTTCTCCAGAAGCAAGCTCGTTCTATCAAACACCCCACACATACACACAAACACACTCGCAATGTGGAGGATACATTTCCCATCAAAGGTTCGGGAGTGGGAGATGAAAGTGGAAGGAACCGGAGCTCTAATCAATCTGCACATTCGATCCGATTACCACCGGCACGAAGCGATGCGCCGGAAAGCTTCTTACTCGCTCTTCTTAACGAAGCTTTACACTTTGAATCGCAAAACCCCCCGGCCCGGTGCCCAGATAAGCTTCTTTTCCAGGGAACGGAACCCACGTGGAGCGCGGACGCCGTGGGACGGAGAGGACAAGGGCCCCGAGAAAGAGAATTTTAATTTAAATTAGTTAACCCACTACGTCCGGACGAGAGGGAGCAGCCTCGTATCGCCCGACGGATGAAATATTCAGCGCAAAACACACCCAACCGACGTCTTCGTGTTCGACGTCGATCTGGAACGCAAGCAAGCCGGAAAAGGTTGCTCAGACCTCTCCCGGACCGGGTCAGAAAGAACGGGCGGGCAAAGAATGAATTAAATAGAAGGGATGGATGCCCATTACAGCTGGCCCTGATGTATGCCACTTTTTCGGATCTATTTCCCATCGGCGCGATCGATTGTTGCCGAAGGTTGGCGAAGAACCACCGGGTGTGTGAGAGTGTGTCCTTTCTACATTCAAAGATTTCCGGGAAGATATCCCTTCCCGATAGCTTTGATTCGAAAGTGAATAGAGACACCGGCTGGGGTTGGATTGTACCATTTCTTCCCAGGCGAACCTCGGAAGGATAATCTTTTACCTTGACCAAATGAGTGCCTCGGTACGTCCAAAGGTTGAACGAGTGATGAAGTATCGATTCTTTATCAACCGCCCTGAGAATCTCGAGCATCCGAACCCGGCGTTCGGATCTAATAAATTTCAATTCGAATCGGATTCGACCAGTGGCCCAGGACGGCCCTCCATCGGCCCCTCGGTTGGTTTCAATCAAGTCGAACACACTCCCGGTACCGATTAGATCCATTTGTACTCAAATTAAGAGGGGGCCAAGCGGGCATGGTTGGCCCGAACGAATGTGAGTGAATAAAAGTAAATTAGAAAAGCACTGCGGGGGGGGGGGGGGGAAAGGGGGGTGGGTGGGTGGTGGACGGGGCGGGTTTTGGCTATTTGATATTCCCATTTGCTCGTTATCGAGATGCTGCCCCCTCTCCCACCCTCCTACTTACCGTCCGGGCGTACTCGAACTGGAGGTGAGGTCAGCTTGAGCGTTGATGACAGGGCCTGTGAATCCAGGGGCCCACTAAAGACATAATCATACGTTGCTTCCTGGCTCAATGTTGATACTATCCGTGTGGGTAAGCCGCGTGGCGGGAGCAGAAAAAAAGGGTAGTAAATGTTTGATTAGTACAACACGGCGACTGGACAAGCTACACCTACTTACGTGAAAAGCAAAACGTGTCCATTAACGGACAAATGAAGTGCAACCGAAATCACTACAAAACTAAACTTTCAACGCAAACAACAAAAAAAAACGAACGAGTCGATGACATGTGTCAAAATGGGATCTAGAGTAGGCATGCGAAACGACAGCGAACGCCTCGGCGCCGCCATAGCAACCAAAGAGAACGGTGGGCTACGAACGAATCAATCACAACCAACCTGGATACACAGTGGACAGCGGCTGCAGCACTTGGGTCGATCTTAATGGTGGTGGTAATGGTGGCAGCTGAGGCTCGGGGCCGTTCGAAATGGAAGACGGAGGAGAGATCATCGAAGGGTCGCCGTTTGTCGCCATAACATGGAGACGGCCGGCTGCGTTTACGAGCGCGTGTGGCGTGATTTCGGTCGTGAGCAAGTGTCGAGGGTGGAGTGTTGCGCAGGTGACGATATTTGTTAGTACCGGGTGTGTGTTTTTAGTATGAGGATGAAAGAGAGAGAGACAGAGAAAGCATATTAGTAGTGTCATTATGAAGGAGCGCGATCCGGGTCAGGGATGACCCGATGTGTTCATTTATTTTTATATCACTACACATGTTACGACACTGTCCGTTTATGTAAAACCATTATTGAGATTGCGTGGTCCACACTCGGGGCTTTTCCAATAATCCCATTCGAAATAACGATCCCGCCCGGACGCTACCATGTGCCTGTCAATTGTGGTAGTCATAATTCGTACCGTCGCAGGTCCGCCGGAAGTGCAGGAGGTGAAACCACAAATCCTCTTGCGAGCTGAGATGACGGTAACCCTTCGGTAAATGTACGTTCACCGTGCCGGGACGGTGGACATGGTAATTCCCGAACCGTGATGTCCCGGGCATAAAGAAGTAATAAACAAAATAAATATCTTCCGAGCGGAGGCGGACCCAGGTCCGAGGTACTCGGTACTCGGACTTGGAGTTCCGCCGTACTTGCTGCGCGCACGAAACTTCCTCCTTTTGTTTCAGTGGTATCGTAAGCGTTTTTTTTTTTAATCGCCCCTGTTTTGCCTCTGCCTACCAACGGATCATGCAACAGACGGAGAAACTTTCCATCCAATTGAACACCGACAAGAAGCGGACACATACACACAAACGGCGAGGTGCCCTCACTAATATGCCCCAACTTCCTGTTCCTGTTTCCTTTTCCTTCCGGTCCGGGCGAGGTGGACCGGTGTTCGGTGCCAGCCAGCGTCTTGCCGGCTGAAGGATTGGTATCAAAGCCACTCACGCTTGATGAAGTCACGTGGAGCACCGTGTGCCATGGGAGCACCGTGTGTAGAAGAGACACCGAATCAGGCACCACAAACCACTGCACGCCACACGTGCTCGTCGTCGTCCACCGGCGTCCGAGGCAAATGGCGCAAGGTTTGCATACCTTGCGCTTCGATTCGTCTCGGTCGCACCGCAGCGAAGAATCGCCCACAAAGGAGCCGGCCCGGCCCCGAAAGTTCCGCCACACTGGCACAGGCATGTTGCGGCGGCATGTCCTCCGGTGAGTATGCAAATAATGCCGTGCGAAACTGAAACTTCCTGACGGAGCCTAGCACGGGGGCCGCGGGTTCGGGAAGAAGTTTGGATGGATTCTGTTGCCGTACCGTGATACGTGAGGACCCTGTGCGGTACGGTCTGCTCTCCATCATCATCTCGGGGACGGTATGAGGGCCATTCAGACTGACACATACACATACACATGCCCATTGACCAAGTATTTTAGCCAAAACCGGCACTGGAATGGAAAACGTGAATAAGTAAATATGCACGATCTAAATAATATTTCACGGTCGGTTGCTTCGAAACAGACTGCCCGGGTGGGGGCAAGATGGTGGCAGAGGTGTGCCGCCGACGGGCACACATACACCCATCCATTCCGGCGCTGCTCGATTACATCGGACAAGCACGCCCAGTCGGCCCCGTCGTGATCCGTGCACGTACGAGCTTCCTCATGACTGGTCCGCTGATACGTGTGCTTCTGGTACGGATGGACACTGACAGAGGGCGCTGCAGAGTACGGAGAGGCCCGCAAGACAACCTTCACCCGGAAAGACGGTGCTCGTTACGGTGCGAACGGATGATGAGCTTCCCGCCCGGGGAATTGGCGCTCGGTTGCAACAGTCAGCAAACGGCAGCACCATGGAAGGCCATGGAGCATGCCAGATGTATATCTATATTTTTCCTCGCACACCCCCCACCCGAAAGTATGTTCGTTCGCCCGGCCCCTTTTGTGTCGAATCAGTAGTTTATGAAATTATGGTTTCTGCGATAATCTTTGAACCGGATGCGCCCTGAAACCACCCGTTACCCCCGAGATCCCAAACAAGCACCACAATATGGCTACTCAGGAGCTTTTCGGGCTCCCCCATGGCAGTTCTCCCATTCCACGTTGCTGGAGATTGGATTGGCACCGGGCGGGCACCACCAACCGGGTCTATCTATCCGGCCGTCGCTACGAGCGTGCGAGGCGAATAAGTTTACCGGCGCACTAAGATTGTGCGAACTCGGTGCAATTTCGGCGCGATTGAGCGAACCGTTGATTCATGCGTGATCTCGTGCTGTACCTCCAGCGAAGCTTGGGATGAGAAGGGGAAATCAATTGCTTTGAGCGACGTGGGGCGGCAGAACGCGTGTACGATCTGCCATCTCGGCTAATGGGTTCGCCTTTGTCTTGAAAGGCTAGTCAGCCTGTCATCGCCGCGGATCGCGTCTCGAGCACGTCGGGGCCGCTTCTCGGGAAGATTGTAATAATTGCAAATGATCGACAGGTTTCTGGCGAAGCCGCGTAAGATATGGGCGCAAATCGATGGTGCTGTTAGGCGTACAACCGAGAGATACGGAATTGTTGTTGAGACGCTGACAGCAGGAATGACAGGAGCTCTGTTCTTAACAGGGTTCATCATCGGTATTAATATAATTATATCGAGGAAGGAAACACTTGAGCTAGTCAAATGTTATCTTATGGGAACGTATTACTTCCAGAAAAAACAGTAAATTGCATACTTTTAGGCTGAATAATCAAATCGACGCCTAAAAGTATGCAATAAGTGGGTTCACACGAGTCGAACTCTGCTCGAATTTGTACGCTAACTTTTTTGTCAATGTATTAGTGAGTCGAGCTATGTTCGCCGAGTCTGTTTCAAGTTGAAAAGGTTATCCAGTAATAGTGTGCGTGAAGTTCGTCATCAAAAGTTCGACTCGTGTGAACCCACCTAATGTGTATTACACTAACATTTAAAGAAAGGGTTGCCTGTTGAAAGATCAATATCTCGGGGGGATATCATTCAATACTAGGACAAGTTTATTTCTTAACCAATTGCATACCTTTAGGCGCAATCATTATAGGGCAAAATATTCACCTTCAGTTCCAAATAATGCGCTTTACTGAGAATTGCGCTGAGAAATGTTTATAACCTCTGGCATTGAGTTCCTTCTTTACAAAGGTTCAAAGGAACTTCTGTATCGCCGTCCACAACTCCCGATTGCACATTCCAGTTCCAGTTCGAAAGCAACAATTCCTACCGCAGTTACAAGAATGCTAGACTGGGCGGCTCCCCTAACGAACGAATTGATATTTGCCATTTCCGGAGTAAAACAACAAAAAAGCACACACACATACTGTGGCTATACGTCCCACTAAGCACGCTCCAAGTTTTCCACCGTCATGTAACACGGGGAGCTATTATTTGCAATTATTCTCCGACCCTGACAGCACACTGGCCCCCTGTAAGCCCACGGCCGGCAGTGCGATGCAGTGCACCTGCTGCTGCTGCAGTAGCAAGGACTCCAATCACAGTCAGCAAACGCACACTAAATGCCACTTTCAATTGCGTTTTACAAGCCAATCCCGTCCGTCCGTCCGTGCAGACACGGAAAGGAATTCTGGCAACATTTCAAAGAAGCATTCATTTGAATTGTTTTGCGAAAATTGCACACCTCACACGAGAAAGAAAGAGTTAGAGAGAGAGAGAGCGCGCGAGCGAGACGACAGGTAAAATTGGATTTCGAACGAACGTGGGGTGTTATTTTTCCTCCCGTGGCCACTGCGGGAACGCAACGAGCGGCCAGGTTCGTGCCGTGTCGAAAACAAAGCAATAAAATGCGTGCCTTCGGGCTCGGAAAGGGCTCCGAAGGCGAAGGAATCCGTCCTGCAACGTCCGTTTGGGTGGGAAAAATAGCTGCGCTTTCTTTCTCTCGCGCGAACAGGTGATTTCGTGAAAATGTAAATTAATCTAAAGCATTCACGCTTGCACACGCACACACCATGTCCATGAAACCATGACCACACCTGTTTGCGGAGCTGTTGCCTTCAAGGAAACTCATAAGGACTCAATAATCCATCAAGTGTGGACGTGGGCGTGACGTGCTTCCCTTTGTTCCCGACGGACGCAAACATTCATCCCCGACGGTTCGCAAACACCCAACGAACGACACGGCTACGGTTTCCTATCCTTCGGAAGGGCTATACCGGGTACTAAGTGTGTCCTTTTCCCGGCGCTACCATGCCGCCCATCGGTCCATTTGGCAGGGCGCGCTGCTGTGGCGGCGGGCAATCGATAATTTATGAGCCAAATCTAGGTTAACTTTTGTTTTCCACGAAAACTCATTTAAACTTCGGCCACTGTGTTCGTGTATGGGCGCGCGCGCGTGTGTGTGATGTCATTCTTCTGGTTGGACCCTTTCCTTTCTTGGCCAACCTTAAATGGAAAGGGCAATTGTGGCAAATTGTCGTCCCCGGTCCTGCACAACTCCCCTTCTCGCACCGTTTCACATCTCGATTGCTTGGTAAACTTGGACCCCGAACGGAGGACCTGTTTACAGCGAACCCTGTTTTCCTGCGCATTACACCCGGGGCCCCCCCGGGTGAGGTAGGTCGGCCCGTCATAAATCGACCGTTTTTAAAGCCCTCGGAGGAATTTGTTCTTCTGGTTGCCAAATAATAACACATAAATAAAGCATGCCGTCCCGCAGACGACCTCGGGTCGCGGTTGAAGCCAGGACGAGGGGGTTGGACCAGCAGGACCAGCCATTATGATGTCCGCTGCCAGCGTGCTTTGATGCGTTTTACACACAACAACGACAAAAAAAAACAGAAATCCCAAAGACCGTCAATGGAGAGTGGAAAGGGATTCCTTTTCAGCACTGGAAGTGAGCAGTGGAAAACACACACACGCGCATTCAGACAAACATTCCAAATGTCATAAATATTATGGCTGCCGAAGTTGGACATGAGCACCCGGGAGAAGACGGCAAGGCATCTCCACTCATCTCCACCCAGCCATGCGCTACGGGACTCCGGGTTTGGCGACGTCTGAGAAATATGTTTTCCAGGACATTCATGGCATAACGTCCGGGGACGGGTGACGCCCGTCGGTGGCAACTTCTGTGCAACTTCTCGCCCAGTCGTGCTCGCCCGCTCGCGCAGTGCGATCATTCGCATTCCGGATGTGCACAATAAAACATACATACACTTATAACGACCCTTCAGAAAGCCATTAAGGACATTAAATGGAAATAAACTGTTGGACACCTCATAAATCACGACCGGGTCGGGTCGGGATAGTAATGAACGGTGGCCCGGTGCGCGCGGTTTTCGGAACCGGCCATTTGAATGCAGCCCAGTTTGGGCTCGCACGGAACTAATGATACTGCCATGGCAACGGGGTTCAACCGGCACCGATGGTATCCGAGTTATGAGGCTGAGCACTCACCGCATCGGTGTCTCTATGGCAACGAGCAATGAGCTGCTACTTGAATCCAATAGAAACCATTCTCTGACAGAAGAGGCTTGAGTCGTTCGTAGAACAAACACGGGAGCTTTCTTGTTGGTGAAATTTTTCCATATTATTTTAAAAGTGCAGGATATTTCAGCTTTAGATCCATGAAACTATTGTTGGAAAGTAAGCATGCGCAAAAGATGAGTCGGTTAAGGGTTGTTAAAAGACTCTTAACGGACTACCAAAAGAGCGTCCATAGTAATTTCCAAAACTATCCCCAGCTAAATCCTAAAACAGTCCTAAGCTTTCAGCAGTTGCCCATACATTTCCAAACTTGGCTCACATGACCAACCGCCGGCGTGTTGTTTGTCAGTATCAATCAAACAGCCCGGAGCCGTTTCCTGAGCCCATCGACTGATCCCCTTCAAGGCACCGGAAAAGATACATTTACATTCCACTCGTCCAAACTCGGGTTCCCTTTTGTTCAATTGCCGTCCGTCTCCATGACGCCGCTCCCACCCTCGGGTGAAAAAAAGAGCTGTTCAAAGAGATTAACTGTTTACACTACACTTTTCATCAGCCATCTATCAGCCAGGACGGAACGACGCCCGACAGGAAAGGACCACTTTCGGTGTGTTCCATTGTGCTGTTTCCTTTCGGTTTACGACTCCGTGGCGAGGTGTGGTGCTCCAAATGGTACGGCTGCCTTCAGGAGCTTTGGAACATAAATTATGCATTGTGTAGTGCGTGTGCGTGTGTGTGTTAGGGCTCCAAAAAGTAGTGCGAGTGCGAGGGTTCTCTCGCCGAACAACAAAACTTGCCCGAGCGCGTCAAACTGATAAAGTGATAAATGATTCATAAATTCGGACTCGGACTCGGACTGGTTGGAGTTTCGTTCGGGGCGAAACTTTTTCCCATGCCCTCTTAACGAGGGCTTCCAGTGCGTGCGTGCAGGGATGGCCGCCGCTTCCATTTTTATCGTGCATTATTATTCTATCGGATCGTAACGTATGCCCCACCGTATCGGCCAGAGGGCCGAACCGATCGTAAGGGTGCTTATTTGTGACCATTTACCACCCTAATATCCCGCCCGTGTGAGAAGGTTGGAGCGCGGGTTCCAAACAGGTCAATATGTTGCAAACAATGCAACGCCCGTCCGGGTCCAGTGTGGCCAAGTGTGCTCGCTCGTTCGGCGAGGTTAACAACGGTGGCGCCACCTGCTTGATTGATAGCGTGGGAATCCTCACACCATTGCACGGGCGGCCTCTGGACGGCCAACTGTGTGACCTTTTGCGGTGCGTTACTGGTGCTGATGATTGATAGCACCTGATTGAGGCGCCTGAAGGGAGCCGCTCGAGAGCACGCACCACACCAAAATGGATAAAAGGTAATCATTCACTCACGTTTCCATTATTGCCACCGGAAGGCTCGGTGCGCTTACACGGCGTCCTTTAGGGCACCGTCAGCAGCGACAGGCGGCGTCAGGTCAGGTTCTGCTCCTGACGTCAGGCTACAAGGAAAGCTCATTTTCTCGCCAGTACTTCGCCAGGGAACGGTAAGGAACTAGCGGCAGACAGGAAGCAGACGAATGAAGCCGGGTGTGTAATGGGAAATCAGGAAGGACCCACGCACCGCCATCGTTCGCGTGTCGAGTGACAGTCAAATTAACGAACGTTGGATTCGTGTGTGTGTGTGTGTGTGTGTGTGTGTCTGTGTGAAGTGAGGGAGCTTCTATCGATACGATTATTATTTGTGATCGTTCCCTGTCCGGCCCGTGCTGGCATCATTTATCAAACTCCAATATTGGACTGGGTGTTCCGGGCCGATAGCAAATCTTCCCATACGCACCCGCGGAAGCTCCAGCCCGAGTGGAGCGGGCGGTTCCCGGGGCAAATGACAAGAAATCACTCAATTATCCTTTCGGTGACACGCGTACCGTGCAACACAAAAGCCGCCACAATAAATGATCGCCACCAATCGGGTGATTGAAAGGTGTGTGACGTGATAGTTGGGAAGTATCACTTGTCTGCTCGTGCCGGCGCGCTGCTGCTTACTGTAATGTACTGCCGGCAGTCATCGTGTTGCCCGTTCGCACGAGGGTGATCGTGGGATAAGCGCTCCAAGCGCTCGGAGTCGTAACATTGTCGGTAGCAAAAAAAAACCCTGTCACCATAAATGATTGCTTCATCACAAAGCGCAGAGAAAAGCAGGCACATTTGTGAGCGAATCTGTCGATGACAGTTTGGAGGACTTTCTCGGCGGTAGAAGAACTGTTGTTCACGGAAAGAACAAATGGAAGATAAATGATCGCATCGTGCGAGGTGATTGTAAGCCATTTGTTATAACGTACCAGGCAGGCTCAAAATCCTCACATAATACAAACTTTTGAAACTTGTGAACTGTAGATTGCATGCAAGGTTGAAAACTGGACTACTATGTCTTTCAGTCTCTTTCGGCTTTGTATCTATCACTATGCGCCTAAAAGTATGCAATCCGTGCATAACTGTCAAAAGACACTATTCATCTAGACTTCGAATTGACGTGTCTTGTTCGAAATTTCCATATCTCGTTTCGGGTATCAGCACGCGATCTAAGCCTTTCTATCCTTAAAGAGTTGCTTTACAAGCTACGACTTGAAGGGCTTTTATCAGCGAGAACTCGACTTCCCATCCCGATTCGCGCCACCTCTTCGATCGCCTGGTTACAGCTTTATGGTTCGCAGACCGGTACGACACTGAAGTTCCTCCTCACCAGCCGTTCCAGACGAACGAACGTTCCAGTGGCGTCTGCAGTGCAGCAGAAGTGCCCGATCCCAGGTGGACACCCGGTCTCCGGATTGCGCGCGTTGAGGTGGAAAATGAGATTTTGAATTTTTCAGCAGCCAGTATGTCTCCGTGTCCCCGTGCGGGTGGCTGGGGCCGTTAGTTTTTACCGGCTTAACCATCATCGTCTCCGACGTCGTACCGTTCATCATCCTGCCAAAGCGGTTGATAAGCGAGTGTAATGGATCCGACGGGCCCCGTTCGCTTTGCGGAGCGGAAATTGATTTCTTTGCCTTGTGTCGTAGCGATTCGTGTTGGCTTTACTCACTCATCGATAGACCCGGTGCATCGTTCAACGTACTTATCAACGCGTGCCATCAAAGCTCTTTATCGACAATCCGTTTTCCCCCCACCGGAAGTTGACAGCTTCCAAACACGGACCAGCAGCAGCGAACCGAGCGCGTGGTGTTGGAAGGTTTTTATAGCTTTATGAATTATTTGCTAGTATTTTGTTTACGATCCCGCTCCCAGGGAAGGGCTTTCCAACCATCTGGCCTCGCCTCCCCAAAAAACTGACGGCATCCAAAGTAGCATCCAACAGCAATCGTCGTAGCCGCATCCGGACGCTTCCTCGCTGACTTTGAGCATGAGCGAAAACCCGCTTTGGCTGCTCGAGCCATCCACCCTGCTCGGCGGAGGTAAACCCCAGCCGAAACCCACTTTTACCGGAGGTGACGAAAACGTGATGGCACCGGGCAGCAGCAGCAGCAGCAACATCAGCAGCAGGAATGAATAATTTAGTTTTAAAACAGTTGTCAACAAGGGCTTAAATATTGGATGATGGAATTTTCGACTGAAGGCGAAAAGGGTTCCAGCGCAAGGGTTCCGAGGAGGAGTTCAAAATTTTTCCTCATTTAATGCAAACGGGGCGACGAGCATCCCGCCGTGCAGGATGCTCCGTGGGACCGTTTTTTGGGGAGGTTGCGCAAAAGTGACGCCACGTGAATCACGTGAGCCCTCGGCCCGGGGAGGTGCACGACGGGTGAGGTGGAAGTGATGTGTGAAACGGGTTTCAATCCGGAAGGGAGTTATTTTTCATTCCATAAACTGTGATTTTTCGTCGGTTTGCTTCTACGTGTTATAGGGGATAGTGGGATTTTTTAGCTTCATTTATGGCATGACGAATTTTGACCATTTTTTAAATCACAGCTTCATAAAACGATAAGCCTTGGCTAGGTTAAAATCAAATTTTGAGTATAATAAAAAGGTTAGTTTGTAATCAATAGTCTGCTATTTACTAACATAAAATGATAGGTGCAAAAAGCAATCCTTGCGATTCGTCAAAAACTTGACAAAACAAGCGGAAATAAAATTTCTCATGCTAAACGCCTAAATGTATGCAAATACCAGAAATGCTCGAAGCGACATTCCAATCAAGAGTTGTTTTTGTAAGACCTGCAAAGCTGGTGTTCCGAAAATCGACATCGCCCACCTCCCATTGTGTCTCAGCAGCCGAGCGTTTAAAAAATGAACGTACATTTCATTCCAAAAGCTGGATTTAAAATGAAAATCGGGTGCTTAACATACGCGCGCCCAGGGGAATGCAAACTAGAAGCTTACAAAAGCTGTGCAGATTTCTGAAATATTCAACTGCATTCTCTCTTTCCTCCACTCGTGAACGTTTGTGTGCGTGTGCTTTTTTTCCACTCTCACTCATTCTCCATTATCGAAAGTACTTTGTAATCTAGCGAACATCGCGCACTGTGTAGTGTGACGCTATAATGTTTGCCGCTAAACCGTACCGCGTACCCCGTGGGGCTGTTGTTGTGCCGGATGCAAAAACCTCGTGTATCGTGTATGTGGGCGGGGGTTTATTTTTTTCGACGCAAACTAAAATAAATACTCATTCGCGGAACGAAGCGACACGACTTTTGAAGTAGCAAAAATAAAATAAAGGATGCTGGGATTGGAGCGAACGGGCGCGTTCCCAGTCCACCGATGCAACAGGATATAATGACATCGTTTCGAGAGTACATCGCATGCGGAGCAACCCCCCCATTCTGCGTATGGAAACGATTGGGAAAAACAATTTCCCAGCATCACCCGTACCGGGCCTGGTGGCCTGGTTGAAAAGTGCCTCGACGCAACAATAAACATCGAAAGGAGATAGCGATCGGTTAGGACCGGGTGATTGCGAGCCCGGCTCCTTTTGTGCAAGGAGACGCAGTTAAAATTGTACATTGGCGTTTTCCCCGTTTGGCGTGTTAAATGTGTGTTATTCCGCCCCTTGCCCGCATGTTCTTGTTTTGTGTTAACATCGGGAGGATGTTGACTACACACACACACACGCGCACACAGCCGAAATGTGCAATGTGTAAATTGAAAAAAGCCACACCCGAAACTCGGAAGCGATGGTGTGATGTGCCCGATGTGTTCTCCGAGAAAACTCACTGCTTCCGGCGTCGTGTGATAAAATGAAGCGGATGTAATTGGGTTTTGCCAACTTTACAACCAACTATCAATTTCATTCCAGCTCAATTTACTTTCGGTTCCTTCGGGTCGGGTGAGAGGGTACGAGTCGAATCTGGGCGAAGCCGTTGAAGTCGAATGTCTGACATTTGCCTGCGAAGAAACAAAAACCTGCTTACGAATGTAAATTTAACTGCTCGGAATGGGGATAACATGGTTGGTCCATAAACCAACTGTTAGCATGACCCTGCAAGTTGTCGACCCCGGCCACTTTGTGCTACTTACATGCGGCGGTGGTTTACGGTACTGTTATGCGTTGCCACTGCCATTGTGATAACAGATAGGGGTTTGTTTTGAGTTCCTTTCTTTGAAGAAAAAGTATTGAAATTTGTGCGAAAATTGCTAGTTAAATCATGACAATGTCACATTTAGATTTATTTGTTTAGATAAAAACATTTGTTAAAGCTAATTGCGATGGGAAATAAAAAGTAATTAGACAAACATAGCATTCAGAGCGAATTTTCGAGCTCAGAATTGCATACCTTTGGGCGCAGCCCAATCAAACTTAAATCAGCCTGAAGTTATGCAATCTGTTGCACAAATGAATCGAGAACATCAACTTTGAGCAATCCTAATTAAACCTGCAGGTTTACATATGTTTAAAAATGTAATATTTGCTATAATGTCTGAAAGAAATATTGTCTCATGTCTAAAAATACCAAAAAAAATCATCATGTTGATAAAGACAGACACAACAAACAACCCCAGTAGCTTCCCCATTAGCTAACAAAGCAGGCTAAGCTGACATGTGACACGATTATTGAATCGTGCGGGAAGACATCAAAGCCACCACAGCGCTCGCCGCGTGCGCGACTGTAACGAGCGCTTTTGTTTTGCAATTGAATTTTCCATTTTCTCGACCATTCCAAACCAAGACCCTAAACGCCTTCTTCATCAATTTCACGGCTACCCTCCTCCGGAATCCAATCTTACGATCCCAACCGAAAACCGAATGCGCTGGGACGGGGAATGGAACAAAAACGAATCACACCAAAATCAAACGACCCAATGACCCTCAGACACAACCCGCCCCCCTCCCTGACAATGTTGCACCGAACCCCCGCTATCCACCGAGCTAGTTCACCGCACCGCAAGTTCGTGACGGCGCGCAGTTAGCAGCCCGGGCCGGGACACGGACGGGATGACCCCGGGGGAAAATTGGAAAATGCTCCGGATTGGCGTCCCGTGGAACGTAATCGACGTCGGGAAGGTTCGGTGTTTGTGGCTGATGAGGGAATTTGAAAGTGCACGTCGTCGAATCCTCTCCACTCAGTTCCCGCCCCCCCCGAAAAACGGCTGGACGACGCCGTGTGTCGGGTGGGTTCGATTTATTTGGCTCCAATTGTGGCGCATTCTGGGGCGGGCAAAAGCTCACGGGAAATTATTCGCTTCAATGTGGCCGTCTCTGTGTACGGGTGTGTGTGTGTGTGTGTGTGTGTGTGTATTGGGGTCGAATGGGTTACGAATCAAACGACAGGCAGGAGCAGAAAACTGCAAACTGAAAACCGTTTCCAAGCGGTTGGCTCTTGTCTTACTCTATCAAGCTGTCGGCCACGACGTACACCGTAGCACCGGTTCTTCGGAGCTGCGTTCGAAACACGCAGAAGGCACCAAGGATCTTCTTGCTGTTCCAGTTCACCTCCAGCAGAAGGGATTGAAGCGCATCGACCAAGTCTTACCCGACGCGGAAGTCTTCGTTACGAACTCTCCAAGGAGTTTCTCTCCACCCGACAAGTGCGGAGCACGGGTTGGGTTGACGTTGGAAAATTGAAAACGACTGCGACTGCCCTCTCAACACCCCGTCTCGTGCCCTCCCAGCCGGTTGTCAAACTTGATTACTCTTCCGGATTTCTTACTTGGAACGAGCGCGTTCCGAGCGTCTTACGTCTTACGTCTTACGGCTGCCGGGTGCACAATAAAATTGATAAGATATGTTATACAGTCGGTTTTATTGGCATCATGCAGCGAACCATCACCCCACCACGAGGGAGATGGGAAACTTGTGATCTTCGGCGGGCTCCACGAGCCAACCGGAACCGGGGATGTTTGAAGAACGCCTCCTCGCACGACGCATTTCGAAGCAGAATCGACCACCACCGACAACAAAGCGCGCGCGCGCGCTGATGGTGAAGATAAATAATTAAATGAACGCTTCAACTTCCGGTGCTCCGAGAAGGTTCGTGGTTCGCGCGCCGATTGAAACGAGCGCAAGAAGAAAGATTTAATTATGATAAGTGACAGCTCATGCAAGGGACGGGGAGAACGTCTGAGCAGGCTGGATTATCGCGATGCTCCCAGCGCGCCAGGGGGTGGGATCGGAAACGCCGGAAGCTTCCTAATCTTGACGAACTGACACGTCCACGTTGACGTATGTTTGAATTCGGTTGAAACGCTAACTCGATTAGCGGTGGAGTTGAATAACTGTTAAAGTCTTTAGCCGGAACCAGATTGACCGCTGGTCAGGGAATGCCGGCTCGTGCGGCTCGTGGTTTGTGGGCTCATTAATATAAATCGAATTTCGACTCCACGCCACTTGATTCAATTACACTTCACGTTTCACGCCCACTAGGCGGAACTTTATGCGGCCGATTTTTGCCGCCCTGTTGGAAACAAATTAATAGGAGACACTTGTACGCGCGCGTGTAAGATATTAAATATTTACGTGCTGTGAAGCAGCTCGCTCAGCTACTGTTTCTCTGTGCTTGCAAATTGAGGAAAAAACAACCACTCAAACCCACCGCTCAAGTGCTTCTCGAACTGACCTCTAATGAGGAGCGAACCCTGACCTGGGCTCGAAAGAAACTCCCATCGTGAGCAACGCCGTAATCGGGACCGCCATTGCGCCAACCTCAGCCGCAGCTCATTGAGATATATTAGCAATTCAAAAACAAAGTATCCGCAACGAAAGTGGATGTGCCCGACACCCTGGAACACGGGGAAGCCGCATGTGTTTCGAGCCCCGGATGATGGAGAAAAATGAGCCACAACCCGGGCGCAATTGTGTGGTCAGCCCGGGGGCTTTTTTCACGCTTTCCTACCTTCCGACCGGGCAGGATAGGATTGTCCTTGAAGCTCCCCTGGGAAGGGGAGGACCTTCTGGCTGGCGGTGACCGACCGAAACCGGGATCGGTGACATTAAGCTCCACCACAAGCTGCCTCGTGAAGCGCGCTCGCCGCGAGAAAGAAATATAACAACAATCCGATGATTAATTCGTCCCGTAAGTACAGTTTAAGTCGGTAATTATGTGCTAATGTAGGTTTTCCGTCGCACACGCGGACGCCGGGAGGCTTTTTCCACTCACATGCGGCCGCAACCGAAACGATCCAATTTGCTGCCCTCCGCGCACGGTCGAGTTCTTCCCCTTCCAACCGTGAGCGTGGAGGAAGGCGATGAATTTAGATTAGTGAGCGAAATGAGCGCTGAACCGGGCGACCGAAATCCCAAACTTTGCTCATTTTCCTGTGCACGATAAAAAAAAAGCATCCCAGCCCCCCTCTCTATTGTCTGGCTGAATTTAGGAGCACCGAACAGAAACGGGGTAGCCGGGACGGACAATAAAAGCACCGGAGCACCAGCGCACTGCCGATGTGCCGATGCGCGCACATTTTGAATGAAAAGCAAAAATAAATAATGCACCACCGCCGGACACGGAATGGCTCATTTCGGTGCTTTTACGCTTCCACCGTACCTGCTCCGTCTGTCGAGTGCGACGGGCTAAGAAAAACAAGCCGCTCGGCAAGTCGCTGCACGCTGCTGACCGGAGCTAAGCTCCTGCTCTCGATCGATAAGACGAAGCGATAAGTTGTTTGTGTGTGTGTGTGTGTGTTGGACGGCGCGAATCGAGGGCCTCAGATGAGTGTGTTTCTGGGGAATGGCCGGAATGGAGTCATTACGATCTTGTGTGCCAGAAAATGGCGTTTGGCTGTGGAGATGCCGCTTGGAGCGATAGAAGACTTGTTATGGTAGGCGAATTTATTAACCGATTTTATAGGACACGAAAGTCCCGATGAATAATGTATCGAAACCAAACATGTGTTCCAAATTGAACGGAAGATATTAATCATCAATAAAATCGATTATTGGAATAGATCTAACGACTTACACTTGAAGTTCCAAATTTGGTCCTTCAAACCGGATTACTCTTAACTTGAGCATAGCAATCCTTCCAAGAATATACATAAAAATAGCTTGAACTTGTTTGCAACCCAAAACAGTGGATAACAACTTTGATCTTCGCTACATCAATATCCATAATTTGGTCCTTCAAACCGGACAGAACATAAACACAGCACTGTCATCATCTCATCTTCAGTGTTCCACCATTAGTCAAATTGAAACGTGTTTCGCTGCAACTGTTGCCAAAACATCACACATCAGTGTGACAAACTGTTTCCAACAACACTGCTAACACCTCCACCATCGCGGGCCAATCGCGGCCGGCTCGCAAACGGACTGTAGTTCACCGGGAGTTGCAAAAGCTCTCCAAAGTAGATTGTAATCCTCTTCAGTTGGCAATCTCTCCCACGGCACCAGTCACTAGGTGGGCAAAATGAAACGTTACAACCGAAAACAACAGACACACGCGCAAAACGAACGAAAACAAGCAAATAGGAGAGCGAAGGCGAGCGAGAAAAAAAAAACGCAACTACAAAACAACACAGAAAACTTACAATCTCGCAAATGAAATTTGCACCCAAAAGTGAAACACGAGGATTTGATCACGAGCGGCTGACAAATACAAGAGAAATTGGCAAAACACGAAACGAACAAAAAAAAACGCCCTCCCCGCTGGAGAACTGGTTCAAAGAGATAGAAGAAGGGAGCGATACAAACCAGCCAAAAGGGAAGGCAACAGCGAAAGGGGCAAAAACATTAAAACTACAAAATGTAACCGAGCAAGTGTACGAGCCTCGCCCGCAACACGGCACGAACGAGGCGAAAGCCCTGCGAAAAAAAACAGAACCCGCTCGCTCGCTCGCTCGAATTCCAGCGCCTACTTCGACTAGCACCGTGCGCCCCGGGACACGGATGACGGGACGGGCGATGCGATAGCTGCAGACACAGCCCCAAAAGAGGCCACCGTTGGGGCGGCAAAGGCCGGGCGCAAAACAACGAGAAAAAACATCAAAAACCCCCGAACCGGCGGACACCATCCGAACATTGGCCAACATTAGCCAGCATCGTTTGAAGCCAGCTATCGGCCAATGAGCTGCCGCATGGATGGGGCCAGGGCGGTGGGTTGGTTGTAAAAACGAAGACACACCGAGCCCGGGCCATCGTGTTACGGCCAAAACGGGGAGGTGAAGTGGGAGAGCGGTTCAACCTCCCGTCCCGTGCTCCTTTGTGTCAGTGTGAAGGAACGATAGCACGATTTTCCAACAGGACGAGTTCGCCGAGTACGAGAACGTGACCGTTCCGTTGGCGAAGCCCGGGGTCTACTCTGTGAAAGCAACAAAAAAAAACCCCCTCACTCACACACACAGACAGAACCGAACACGAAGACCCGAAAATGTCGCTATGTGCTTTTTGTGAAAATCGGACGAGGCGGAACGGAACAAAGTGGGACGAGTAAATCCCTGGCAGTAAATCCAGGTCAGCATGCCGTTCGTTTCGCTGTGCTCGGTGGACGCGCCGTGCGATAGAGATGCCGGCCAGCATAATGCTTTTCTCGGTTCCCGGCACAGCCTCATGCAGCAGCAGTGGAATGCGTTTTTCGACTGTTTGGCCCTGTCGACACACACACACACACACACACACACACACACACACGTCGACGCACAGACCCAGTTGGCGCACTGCACAGTGTGATTTCAGACGGAGCAAAATTGGTCAAAAATGGCCTATTTCGACCGTTCATTCGTGTTTCTCTTTCTACTAATTTTATCATTATCATCATCGGATTGTTGCATGCGAAGATGAATCCTCGTGAAATGCCTTTGGTGCGTGAAACGAGTTAGAAACTAGGTATACAAAAAAGCATTCGTCAGTGTCACCATAAAGAGACAATAAATGCATCCATCCAATGTCCATCTTTTAGCGTTTTTTCCTCCTTCCAGATGGTTTGCTGAAGCTATTGTTTATTATTTAACGCACATACGACACACCGCATTTAATTGCACTACAGTGTAATCAAATTTGACCGCCTTATTTCTCGCATATCCCACTATCCTTAGCTGTGCTTTTGGTGCCCACGCACACTTCATGGAGGCGCCCGGTGCCTCGATCGAGTTAAGCGGAAAGATAAACCCAAAAATCCTACCACCACTGGCCGGGACGCGGGATTGTCCACCGTGGCCGTGGTGGCGCCCACTCTGGCCAACCCCACAGCTCGGACCCAGTTTGGGTGTGGGTGGGTGTGAAGCGTAAACACAGTGTACCTCATTCGGTGGCGCTTGTGTTTTTCGCTTTGTTCCGCGCCCGGATTTACGAGGATGAGACCGCTCAGCAGCAGTGCGGCAGGACCCGTTTTCGGACGGGTTGGTTTGATAAACGGCATTGCCTTGCAATGCGACAGTTTGTAGCCACTGCATCCTTTCGCCCCCGCCCGCCTGACACGCGGGCGTCAGTCGAATGCGTTCGTTTATTCGCCAGGACCTTTTCTATGATCCTTTTCCGTGACACAAACACTCGCTGGCACACACAGACACATACACACACGTGAGCCTCTGCAGCTGACCGTAATGAGCAAAGTACCCCATAGGTCTTTTGCGGTGTTGTTTACACTTCGCTGCTCCTTTCAATCTTCACAAATCACGAATTGTGGGGCTGCACGCTTGCAACGTTGTGTCAAATTGTTTTCGGTCGACCGTGGCAAGCGAGCGAGGGGGAGATCAACCACGGCGGGTAGGCTTTTTGACAGCCCGGCAGACCATTCTATCCGCCACCGAGCCGGGATGAGGCTTTTTATCGCCCTGTTCGTCCCCTAATCTTAATCGTCGACTTTACAATCCACCCATCGTCGACCGCAAACGGCGCCAACGGTGCCAGTGCACGGCACACAGTCCCACTGATAAGAGGGCGCTGTTCGGCGTGGTTTTGTGGTCCGCGCTGATCCGGGCCCAGCCACTCTCGGCGGGCATTTGCACGGTCACAAACTTCGGTGTGTCCCTAAAATGCAACGACGAAGACGACACGCTTTTTTGTTATTCAAATTACGACGACGAGGGTTTGGTCGCGACCAACGCCGGCCAGCGCGCGCTCATGATGATAAACATGCTCGTAACTTGGTGGGTACCTTTAACTAGCTCGTCTTGTGTTCGTTGCGGTGGTGTGCGGAACCTCCACAAGGAAAACGAGCACAGTGAGCATGGGATGGGTCCTTTTATGGTCCTCAAATCTCTTAGCACGGATGAGTCACGGTTCAGGAATCTTTAATACATTTTAAAGATTATTTTTGTGAGCAAAATTCCTGTTTGTACTCGACTGTAGCGTGAAATTGTAAATAGTGTGAAGAGCGATAAGACGTCTGAACGCCTGAATGTATGCAACAAGAAGTATGATACAAAACAAATTTCGAATTTAGCGCATTTTCAACTATTTTTTCGATGTTCAAAGCATTTTTCGTGTGCTTTGCAGATCCATTCCTAAGTTATTCATTCCCATCACAGGTGCGTCTATATACCCATTAGATGAGACATATTTTGAGACGTAATACGAGACGTATTTTGACAGATGTTTGACAGCTTGTTTCACAACGTTTTTCTGTAAAGTAAAATGTATTAACTTACGCTACACATTCAAAGCCAAGCGTCTCACCTTAATAGTCAGTCCAGCCATTTCGGGCATCCACTAGTAGGTTGAAATTTTGCTTCCGCGCTCGATCGGAAAGGCTTCTTCTAGACCAGCTGCACGTCTCACGTTCTCAGCACCTCAACCCGAGGGATATACACTTCAAAATCACTTGGTTCAAACCACCGACAGCAATCTTCACTACACTTTGATCGCACGCTTCTGTCCTTCTCGCTTCGTTCGCTTTCGCACGCTTCTTTTACACCTTTAGCACTAACTTTTCACTCGCTTCCTCAGAACGCCACAGCATCAATCCACGTTTCGTACACTTTCCACAAACACACGATCATTTACCAGAAACAAAAAGCATGTGGATAGAATCAACCGGCTGGAGTTCGACGGAGGGACAGGACAGGATAGACAGAAGATGATGTTTTTTCGGTTTTACACACCCAACACACGCGTAAACACTGGGACACTTTTTTTTCTACTCAAACAGATCGCTTTCTTCCACCACTAACCACGGTTCTTCTTCGCTCCGCACTAACAAGCACACGAAACACACAGGGGCGTGGCGTGCACCCGTGTATTGTTTTGACGGGACGCAAACGGTCCGATTTCAGCAAACTTTCACCATCCTACACTTCCTCCCTTTTCACTGCCTGGCGCCGCCGAGCGAAGTGATGACACACGATGGATCTCTCTCACACCTAGAAAGAGTAAAAGATTCACAGGAATGAGTAGTGAAGACAGTTTTCTAAAAAGCGAGCAACGAAAAGCACCAATATCATATGAAATAGTGAACCACTCGGAATAGCGACCGGTGGGAATGGATTGGATAAAAACGGTTGATAAAAGAGCACTCGAAAGGAGCAAACGTCACGGGCAGCCGAGCGAAGCGATAGCACCAACATCGGCCGCTGCTGCTGCTGTCACGGCATTGTCCGTTCGTGACTGCGAAAAGCGCTTTCCACTTTGGTCAGCCACGCTGGTCGGACGAGTGACAAGTGGGTAAAAACTATTTATCACCCCGGATCGTCCCTAGTCACCCTCGCCCACCGGCAGCTCCTGCAGCACTGTGAAAAGTTTCATTTCCACCGCTGGCAGCCGCGCTGCTCGTATCGTTTGATCAGCACCCGGGCGTTACATTGTCACACTCGGGTTCCGCCGGCTTCGGTGACATTTCTTAAAAACGTGCTGCCACTTCTTCCGCCGCTGCGAGCGACACAACAGACACGACACAATTGCAGCGTGGATGCTTCCTGCTCGTTTACTCTGTCACCCGCTTCGCGTTCGCTTGCTTGCCGCTGCACCGACAGAAAGGACATAAAAGGACATCAAATTCTTCGCTTCGCTTGAGTGATGACGATTGGAATCTCTCCCGTGGCGATGCGATGCGCTGCCGATCGGTTGCAAACGGGTTCATTTCCGCCCATCGAGTCGGCCGGTGTGTCCCGTGTCCCGGTTGCTGCGATTTGATCTTTTCGCCGTACCGACTGTGTCGTGGACGCTCGGAGCGGACGCTTCCTTTGCCACCATAACTCTTCCCATTTCGAGGCGCTGAAGACGAATCGTTATCGGGGACAGTCTTATCTTCTTATCTTCGTGCGCTGCAAATGGCGCATCCCTGGTCCCTGCGGGCGGGGACGTGAACGTGGAAAAGCTTTCCCGCTGTGTTATTGTTTCGTTTTTCACTATCCACTGCTGCCGGTCTGTCTGCTGCCCGGTTGCTCCTTTTTCGGTGAAGTTTCTTATCCCCGTTGGAAGTGTTTCCGTATGCCGTGCTGGTTGCGGTACGACAGCGCGGCCACACGATCCGCAATCACGGTGACGTGACCGGGAAAAAGTGGTTTTTACTCCCACCGGGAGCGGTTCGAGATGCTGGCTGTTGAATTGAATTGCACGGGGAAGGGCGTTTTAGTGCGCCCTCGCCCAGCGCCCTCTGGAATGTCCTCTAAAGTGCGTTTCATCATGTCCGACGATCAGCCAAGGGCTTCCGTTGCCATCCAGCATCGATTTTCTGTGGAAGAGATGGCAGAGAAGAGCACAATGGAAAGAAAACTGTCAGTAAAGGGGCCGCACAATAAACTCGAAGAAAATAGAAAATTAATATGCGACTGCATCGCTTGCAGTGCTTCTGCGATGCGAACGCGAAACTCGAAGTGGAATCTTTCTCTCCTTCTTGAGTGATATTTCCGTCCTGAGAAATCGAACCGATAAGAATAGCGATACGGCGACGATGGACGGTCGCGTTTCCGGTCGGGAAGTTTTTCTCGGGAAGGGCGCCCGACACGGACGAAACAATGAAATTGGATTGTGAAATAATGATCGATGCATAAATGCAATTACATTGATGGTAGCTGGTTGGAGGGATGCTCCACCGAGCAAAGGCGGATCCCTCTCTGAGCGAAACGACGGTTTGATGGTTTGGACACAAAAACAAAGGCAGTAAGAAGATGGATCAAATGAAACGGCATTCAAATTAAATGCTACTGAGCATTCTCCGAATGCGAGACTGATAACTGTATTCTCCTTTCAGATGCACTTAGCCATTTATAAACGCTTGATTGATCGCTTCATGAAACGCTTAAAAAAAGCTTATTCTATCAAGCTTATTCTACCAGGTATAGATAACTGAGCAAATGAACGAGCCTTAATGGTTTAATGGCAATCTTCTTACAATAATGAGTGGAATTCTAGTCGGAAAACCCCTACTTAGCATCCCATAATTTTCAATTTCGTACAATTTTCCCTCGCAGAGAATTTCCAACGCTAATGCATGCGCAAGAGAAAAAGAATCGCTATAATCATAGCATCTTTCAACGATTCTGGTGCAATTACCTGCTGCCTGCCCACCGACGTCCGCTTCAGTGTATCATCCATTTCCCCGAACGTTCACCCGGCGAGCAAAAATTACATAAATAACTTTTCCGTTGCCGGTACACGGCCGGAAATCATTCGGGGAAAAGGCGTCGAAACAAATTTCAAATGCCCGACCACCCACGACGCTTCCACGGGCCGGCACGGGTCAGTGCTGTTAAAATAGCATTGCTTAAATAATTCGTTATCAGCACCCAGGCCCCAGCCCGGTGCCGTATTCCCCGTGGAAAAGTTCTTGTACTTGGCCACCCGTACCCGTCAGATAATTCAGCGTACATCCGGATGCGTCGTGTCCGGATGCGCCGACCAAGGGCAGAGAGATGGCACGATGGCGGTGGGAGAAATATTTCGTGTAAATTGTGCATCGCACTGTTAATGATAAGTTATTTATGGACCGGCATTCGGGGCTGTTGTTTTATTCGGCGTGGTTTGTTTTGTTTTCGGCTAAACACCGACACGCGGACGCGACCGCCCGGTAGGGACGCGGGAGGGATCGGCGGAGCGTTTCCGGATGATGATCAGGCGCACGTGAGAGCACTTCATAGCGCGGAGAACCGTCGGTTAGGGGGACGCTCCCGCGCGATTCGGACGCGAAGAGATTAAGTGTCCGGTTTCGGTGGCTCGCTGTATCCGGTGTGAATGATGGTGGTGTGTAAAATTTGCCCCCGTCTGCATTTTATAACCCGCCGTTGGGTGGATTTTCACAGGTTGGTGAGCATGAATGCATGTTTTGTGCGCGGGTGAAGGTTAGAGAGGAGATAAGGCACGTATTGCCTACTTGCAGGCGTTAGGTTCTATTGGCGGTTGGGATTTTTTAAATATATGTTTTGTCGTTAGTTATGCAATAATTCAATTCTATTTCACAAAAAGCTTCATCTAGCTTCATTCGATTAATATGATAAACATTGAAAATTGTAAAATAAAAATGGAAATTTCAAGTTAATTTTCAAGTTTACTTATAACTCCATTTTGGATTTAGTATTTTTCCCTCTTAACTGACAAATACGGCGTTACTAAAGCCATCACATAGCATTTCGGTGCGCAGATTGCATACATTTTGGCGCAAATGTGTTGAATCAGCCTGAAAGTATGCACTCCATACGTCAAAACGATTTGTTATCGTGTTATCAACGATTTATTCGTGTCATCTTTAGAAAACTTACCAACAGAGCATTGCATTATATTTTCGTCTACCAAAAACCTCATCCAGAAGCATCACGAGCCCTCCCTATAGATACCAAAAACACGCCAGCGAGCGACCAAACCGACCGAACAATGCGCTGCTAAATGCGTGCATGCATTCAGCATAATACGCAACCGAACAATTGAACTGAACCTCGCAGCACCTAAACACGTACCCATCTGAAACCGACAAAACGGCCCCAATCAGTTGTCAATTCATGTTGCCGACAAATTCTATTGACAAATTTCACTGGCGCAGTCGTACGACGGGAACCACTCGGGGTCGGAATTCTTTTCGGTTAGATTTTTCGTTACGACAGCCGCCGCATGTGCTGCTGCCAGTTGAATGGCATACCGATTAAAAGCGAATCTGCTGCTCCGGAAATCGTGTGCTTGTCTCGACTCGGGGAAGAAATCTCTTTCAAATAGAGTCACACGAAGGGCGAAAAAGTTGGTACCATCGTATTCGACAAATTACTTGACTCAAAGTCAACGCACGTTCCGTTCATCACTCACGATCGTCGTAACGTTTAGTGCTGAGAATGGGGGGGGGGGCTATAGCACACTAACTAACTTCATTGAACGTTCGAAGAAAGTTGGTCAGCTTCACGGCGGGCGCACTATTCGCGTGCTTTGAATAGAACGTGAAGCAAGAAGAGGGAGAAAAAAAACAATCAAAGTTCGCCTTCTTTCCGTCGCGGATACATAATTGCTGCGGATCGCTGCTCGGCTGGGGGCTGGGGACAGTTCGCGAAGGCCACCGGCTGGCGGGGCGAATAAGGCCGATTCGCATGCGTTACGTGCAGGTCACGTACCGACGAAATCCCGCCCGCGTTGGGTGGTAGTGACAAAACAAAAAAGGCGAAATCCACAAAAAAGCACCCACGGTGACAGTAAAGCTGCGGCGAGAGAGATACAAAAAACCGACGTGATTCCCGGCGCGAGATTAGCGAGCCTCCCGAGAGGGAGAAGGTTTCCTTTTGCCGTAACGCCAGAGAAAAAAAAACATGCGCTCAAACACAACCCCGTGATATCTAAATGGCCCAATCAATTGCTGCGTTCTACGGGGGTCGACAAGTCGAAAATCAGATCAGTCGGCAGGGGAAGGCAAAACAACGCACAAATCGAATCACTTTCTCACTTCCCATAAATCGCCAAGGTCGCCGAGGACATTACGGTTAAGACCATAATCACCTTCTGGGTTCGTCCCGCGCGCGCGTACCCGTGTTTCCCGTGATTTAGACGATTCAAAGCCCCCGGCTCGATCGGTACGCTTCGCGGAGGGTTTGGTGTTTATCTTGACATTGTTCCGCCAGCAGAGCGCCGGTAACGGCGTCCAATTATTCTCGGGCTTAATTGTGAAAAATGTTCCACGGTGACTCGCTGGAACTCGCCCGTCCAACGTCCCCATCCCGCAGCGAAGGATCTGCTCCATCTTTGGCCCTAGCAAGTAGTTGGTTTGGTGTTTCCGGAGGGTAAAGAAATATTGTAGCACTCATTACTGACTCCGCGCCGACCGCGCCGGACCGGGGGTGGTTCCCGCCGTCGATATTAGCAATCTTGTTTACTTCCTTAACGGCCGAACGACAGTGCTGTGTCGTGCCGGATACTAATTGCCCGCCGGCAGTCCGAAATTCGGGAACGGACCACCGCTCCCAACAGTCCTGGGCATGATTTTTGCCAACGATAATTTGTGATAGGCAGCACGTACTGCGCTGCCGTTGTGAATTAGAACAGCGCCCCTGGGCAGTGGGTCGACCGGTCGGGTAAAAGGGACAATCCTAATTGGATCGAAGCCTAGCAAGGGGCTTAGATAACCTTGGGCGAGAACGGTGGTTCTTGCCCGGTACCGTGCCTTGTCTCTGTGCGTGTGCAAGACACATTTTAAGGTCCGCGTGTTCGATCACGAAACAGTCGGTAATTACAGGTTCTGAGCTGAGTTCGTTGCGGTTTCTGGCGGGGAAAAAGAAAGAAAGGTTGCTGCGATTTCGCGCGCGCTGATTGATTTTGACATTTACTGAAACAATAAATAGATTTGGAAAATGATAAGGAAATAATTAACGAGATGTTTGGAATGATTGGAACGATACACGCAACTATGACATTTCAAAGTGTCTATCATCACGAAGCAATTGTGGCGTTCGAACCATAGTTAGTTGAAGAAGTCAATTCCACATTGCGTGAGGGATCAAAATGGATTATGACAATTCGTCATACATTTTATTTGATATTTGCCAGATAAATAACACAAATTAGAAGAAAAAAACCTATAATGATCTAATCAAGATATCGATCCAACCTACAGTACTAGCTTCACAGGTATAAACATGATTTGACACTTAGTTAATATTAAACTGGGCCGGTTTACACATATAGGTTGAAGGCTTCAAGATGGATGGAGGACATGTTCTCTTCTAAAAGATAAAAATATATGCATCAATCAAAAACAAATGAAGCTGAACTGATATGAATATGCTATTTACCATGGTTACAGGTTCAGCTTCAGAAATAAAAATCTGATTTGACACATAGCAAACATTGTTTCTGGGCAAATGAAACAAATTCTTTTCAAATCCTCCCAACTTCCACGAAGCGAAAAATATGTTAAACTGAACCGAGCACCGCGAATCCTCGCAATCATAACAAGCGTGCGAAAGCTCTGCAGAACCCACCGGAATATATGTATGTTTATAATTGATGCCACTTCTCGGGTGCATTTCATCCAGCTCATCCCGGTTGTGTTTGTTTTGCACAATCAATCGGGCTCGCGGTGCACGCGCGAGTAACAAAAGCCACCCGCTCCACCGCTTTAAACGGAGCCCAGGAGTATCTCCCGCTTCGATACTGCAATGCGATATTATTTAATGTTTCACAAATGAGCCCGAGCTGCAAACACTGCAAACACGCATCACGTATGATGCGCGGGGCCCGGCGTGAATGTGAATGACACAGTTTTGCTCATTAAAAAATGCACAACTCATTTCACTCGCCCGGTTGTGCCCCCCGCCGGTGGGCGGAGTGGATCAATTACTGTTCTATGCATAATGCAAAAAAAAACCCCTGCCTTCTCTCACCGTTGGTATATCTCTTGCCGCCCCCGACGCAGGTGTTCGGCTTCCGGTGGTCTGTGGGTCTGTGTCTCGTTGTGCGCGTTTTATGCTGAAAGCCCTGCAAACTGGCATTTTTTTCGTTCTTCAAAACGTGGTGAAAATAAATGTAAGGTAAGTAGGAAACGGAAGTGGACGTGATGGCACTCGCTGCATCACCACTACCACCAAACGGTTGCAGGTCAGCTCAGGTCACAAGTACGGTGCGTAACAGTTGTGTCGATCGGGAAATCGATCGACCGCTTGGATTGAGATACAAAAGAATAAAGTGTGCGTGGTAATTGCTTGGCAACAAACAAAGGATTATGTTCACAATGCCTATAAACTTGGGAAGAGTGAAAAAATATGGCCCAATATGTAGCTTCTCATCAAAAATAAACTTTATTTCCAATTTTCCATTCGTAAACCAATCGGTGGGAGCGTTTCAACGTGAAGTATTATGAGTCGCAAGTCCTAAGTTTCAGTAGATTTATATTAAACCACGTCGCTTCCTTCACACTTAAAAAAAATCGCACCTTTTACGGTGCATCCAATCACTATGCACACTTCGGGTCACAATTCTCCCCCCTCAGCCTCAGCACAAACATCGGTCAGCAACCGAAACCGAAACCTCACCTCAAACACAGCAAAACACGAAAACACCGCCCGGATTTATGACAATTTGTGGCCCCGCAACCCGCAGGCAAGCAGCGAAAGGGTGCGTTTATTATCTTTTGCCCTCGGTCGGTTGGCCCCGTGATGCAACTGTTCGTGCTATTTATTTATTCGCTCGCACCCCGTCGCTGCCGTGGGAAAGCGAACCAGGTAAATAAATAAATAAACACCACCAGAAAGTGCCACAACAATCGGGCGATCGGACAAGGCTCGGACAAGGCCTCGCCTCTCCTTTTAGGGCATCATTATTTTCGGGCCGCTGGCAGCGTTTGAAACTCATTTCGTTTTAATCGCTGTCGCTTGTCGCATTCACCACAATTTGCAGCCGATTGCATCCAAGCTGTTGGGGGCGGGAGGGATACTCGGTTTTTTTTTATCGAGCTTCTCTTGTTTGGACGATTTCTTCCCGCTCTCGACGCAGGCGGTCGGGGAACTAATATAAACTTACCGGAGTGAACACCAATTGGCCCGAATCGCCCAAGCTTACGCAAACAAAATATGGGTTCACCCCAGTGAAATCGCACGCTATCTGATCAAGCTCGAATCACAAAGCCCGTGCCGTGCGCTCGTTGAAAAAGCAATATTGGAACTTTGGAGCGTCAACAAACCGTTGCGTCCAGCAGCAGGTCGATGCGGTTGCAGCTTCGGAACTGTTCGGCAAGTTTGGATGAGAAAACAATTTCGAGGTTCGACTGATTACGACCGCAGCCCGGTTTTGGGGGACATTGCAGTACGAAGGCACGCTTCCGGCGGAACGCGTTCCTTGTAAAACTATTTCAATTACTCGTGATACACCCGATCGGGATCGGGACAGATAGAGCGGGAGTGTATTAAAATTTTAATAACATCCCAACCCAACTCAAGCTTCCAAGCGGAAGTTGTGATAATAACTCCACTCTCACTCTCACTCGCCTAAAGCTGCACCAAACGGGCAGTCTATTTGCTACGTCCGGTTACAATCGTTTCCCACCTTATCGGTGTACTATTTGCGCAACTCTTCGGGCCCCTCCGGCACCGGTGCTTCATTTGCATCGAGAACGTGATCGAGATCCCGTGCGGTTTCTTGTGTCCGTTTCCGCAAGAAACTTCGCTCCGGTGAGCGATTTATCGGGACGATTTGCTGTTGACCGGCCGGCCACAGGCGACGGGCGCTAGTACCTGAGTTCGTGCCGTCTTCCCGGGAATGACCATTACTTGCCGCAACTGCGACATGGTTTGCATGGATGCGAAAATAATGCGCTTATCACGTACACCCGGCACGTTGGGGATGAAGCAATATTACAACGCAATTGGAAGTTTCGATTGAAATGCTTTATGAGGAGAAAGCACGATTCTGTGCTCTCGCAGCCACTTAGTTGACTTTCTGATAGACGTCCGATTCGTGAAGAGCTCTAAGTTCATATAAAGTAATTCGGAGCGTTTCCACACTTAAAGCACTCAATGTGATAGAATTTGTCGTATCGGGTGGGTTTTTTTTCGCGCTACTCAAACATGAGTCACTCTTCCTACATTAATTATAAACCGTTTAAGCTATCTCCACGATCAATCAATCGCTCCACCTATCAATTAATGTTCTCGAGAACTACATGACGATATGAATATGATCTGAGAGAATCGCCTCTTCCACGAACTTGTTCTACGTTCCAGAGCACACACACACCCACTAACACACTCGCATACTAAAAATGTGTCATCTCGACCACCGTAAACCACGACGGTAGTATAAATCATGCCAAACGATCGGGGCATAAACGGTTTCCCCGGATTAGGCAGCCAATAAAGCCAGCCTCCGCTCGTGTGTGTATGTCCGTGCGAGTGTATGTCTCAATTTATTTAATCGTGCGGATTAATCCCACAACGGGCACTTAATGGTTCTTCAAATTTGCCAAAATCCCCATCACCCGCACTTCGGGATCTCCGCGGATCTCGTGTTCTACAAAGTCGCTGCACACATAACTCAGAATGCTGAGCAACAACAACAGCAAGAAAAAGCACACGATCGTCAGACAATTTGTCTGGTACAGGGCGTATTTCCGAACGGACAGCAACCTATAAAAGCGGTCGCGGTGTTCCATAAATCACCAAATAAATGCATAACACACATCGGATCTTTTAAGCCCGCAAAGCAATCCCACTCCCCCCGTCCGGAACAGATCAAGAGACGGACGCTCACGACTCATCCATATTTCACATGCAATCAGCCCGTCGTCGTCGTCGGCGTCGTCGTCCTCGTCGAACGGATGAAGGCGTCCCGGTTGTTGTTGTATATTTTATCGCCCATGTTTTGCCTGCGAAACGGACAACAAATGCTTTTCCTTTCCGGTTTCATCCGAAAGCCATAATCTTCACCCCCTGTATGCCTGCGTGTGTGTATGTCGGAATGAGCACCCATATTCCGTAATGCATGCAACGCGAAGACGGGCATGTCACCACCGACGCCATTTGCCGTAACGAGCTGCGCCACTTTAGAACGGAGCGGAAACGGCTGCTCCGCAAGGACCGGCTTCCGCCCTGACGGTGGCCCACCGCCGAAGGTTCGATTTAAAACATTTCATCGTAATGCTTTTTACTCGGCGTGCCCATTTTCTCGCGAGTCACTTATAGCTCCGGAGCACATGTGCATACATCGCGATATTCTTATGGCTTTTAGGAGCCACCGATGCTCTTATGTGTGGCACTTCCATTCCCGGATGGATTCTGCGTGCTTTTTTTCCCCCTTGGCTTTTTGTGGCTCGGTCTTCTACCTTTTTTCTTGTTGTTTTGCTCGCTGTTGCTCTGCCCGGAACTCTGTTATGATCATTATGGCGCACGGCTATTGCTGCCGCCACCACCGGCGGCACCCTTTCGGGCATCGATTGCGCGACGGTGGCCATTAGCATCATTTTGATGATATGAAGCAATTGCTTCTCGGAAACGAGACTGATAGCACGACGAGAGTGTGACAGAGAGAGAGAGAGAGAGAGCGAGTGAGTCAGAAAGCTGCATTAAAATGGCCGCCACTCGTCAGACGCCGGTTGTGGCTAATGTCATCGCGGTGGGTATCGTATCGTATCGTACGTCCGTTCGTCCGCCGATGGCTTCCACATCCACCAGGATGTGGCAGTGAACGCTTTCTCGCTCGCATCTATCTTCCTGAACCTGCCTGGGAAGTAAATGCAGTTACCGCGCCGCGGCTGAGGGAAGTAATTGCGGAGAGCCCGAGAACGGACGCGAACCATCCCCACCAGAACCCATGAAGAATGAAGTGCTTTCGATGCCAGCGCTCCGTAAACGACGTTTTGTGCACGCAGCGCCATCTGGCCGGGCAGGGCGGTGTTGAAAGTGGCCTCGAACCGAACCCCGAAGACGTACTCGAAGAAGCGCTCGAAGGAGCGCCATTTCCAGGACGGTCTGCCGGCCGTGACTGCGTGGGGCTGCTGATGATGAAACTGAAACGCGCCGGAGTAGCTGCACGAACCGGGAGACACGCAGTGGACGGCGGATGTACACTTCAATTTCACTAATTTATGGCCATTTCTGCCCAGTTGCCTTTCCCAGAGCGCTTCCGACGCTCCTTCCTTCCAAAATCGATCGATCGAACCTGGGGGGTGGAGCGCACCGATGGAGAGTCGGAAGGTTTGCCTCACCCAACGCTTCGGCAAACCGGCTGGGCGTAACGAATATATCTTATTTTAATCAGTTCTGTGGCGTCTCACTGCGCTGGGGTGGCGGGCCGGTGGGTTGGTGAGGCCACGGCTGGAAACAACATTTCCAATATTGTTTTCGACATCTCCCTGCCAATATATCAATTGCCCAACGCTCGGACCGCTTGAGGCTTTTATTTTCGGAACGCGAACTTCCGAATCCTTCTGGGCCGGGTCGGGGTCGGTCCGAACGGCGGGAGTGTGCATGCCAGAGAAACAATTTCCGAACGGAACGCGTAGCCACCAGGCCCGTGGCGGTGCGGTTTTGCGCTCCTTTGGACGTGTGAGTGAAGGGATGCATTAGGCGGCGGATATAAATGGTAAGCGAAGTGATTGTCTGTAACCATCCGGCTCGTAACGGTGGCTTCAGGATAATGATACATGCCGTTTTTAGCATTGGAAATGAGGAGCGCGGCCTATAACTTCGATGTGCGTTAATATTCCAAACGAGCGAAAGAAATCTATCGATTCTGATGATGTTCTATCGCACTCGTTTCCAAACAAAGGCGTGGTGTAGTGCTAGAGTGATGGAATGGTAAACTGTGGTACGCAGGTTCGAATCTCACTGTCTGTTTCTTTTCTTAACGAAGATTTGATATGAAAATTTTTCCATTTGCCTGCCCTGTGTAGAACAATTTCATTCTATTATTAAAAAATTGAAAAATCTCTTTGTATGGTAAAAAGATTTAAATTCTCCATCAACTCCGCCTTACAAAAAACTACCGATTTACTTTACCTTAACCTCCACTTGCCGTCATCTTGTGGCACCATTTGCAAGAATCATTTTGCGCAATTCTATACCTCCGCGGGCGTCCTAGCCCTGTGACTTCCGGTCAAATGCGAAAAACATAGCATAAAATTGGAAGACACGACACGTCGCTTCCGCATCTCCGTTTCCGTCGCCAGCCCGCCTCATTTGGTATTCATAAAGGCCAACCGGGCGTGCTGCGAGCCCGCGCCTGATAATAAGCTTTCTTCTAGCCTCGGAAGCCGACTGCAGTTCGGAAATGGAAAAGTGAAAACCGAATTCGAAATGCCCCTTCTCCGCCCAACGGAGAGGGTGTCTTTTTTCTTGCCCTTGCACGAAAACGCTCAACGTCCCGCAGAAGAATGCAGATCCTATTTCAATCTTTGCGCCATATTCCGGTCAACGTATGGGCAAGGGTGATTGCAGATGCGAGAGCGACCACGGGAAAAGAATGTCCTTCCTTTTGCGCACAGGAAAGCGGCCTAGTAGGCCATGCTTCTCCTACAGACACACACACAGTGAAAAAAAACGAAAAATCTCACCCCTTGAAATTCCCTTTCTGGGAAGGTTTGCTTTGATTCTGCTCCGTGTACGGGGAGTGTCGATTTTTTTCGTTTCTCTCGCTAAAACTCACTCCTAGCTACCTTGCCGTCCGCTGAGAAAGACGCCTACACCGATCCTAGACTTGTCCGCTTTAAGACTTAAGCAGTCTCCTGTCGGGGGCCGGCTTTGCTCGGGACGCTTCCGGACGCGATTGTTTGCATAGGCCGGCCCCGAAAGCCGGGCATTACTAGCCTTGCTGACTTCCTCGCGCCGGTTCGCGTCTTTCAGCGCCCGCTCGGAAAGGAAGCGCCATTGGAACACCTGCACCGGGGCCAGTATTAACCTCGATGCCACACAACGAACGGCGCACAAAACAGATAACGGCGGGTTCCGGGAGGGCTCGCGGCCTATAATAAAATAATAATGTATGTAATCCCCGAAAAAAGGTTTCGCCACAAATAAAGTGGCCGACTGCGCTCTACGTCCTAGGGCTGACGAGGTTATCAAGCGGGCGAAAGTTTCACTATACCCACCAACCACGTGAGGACGAGGGCTGGGACACACACACACACACACAAGAAAAGGACAAGATCGTTTCGGCCGCTCACGGCTAGATCCTCCGCTCGGTCGTCTTCCTCTTTTAATAAAGATATCTTCCACGACAGGCTACAATTATGCTGAAAGGGTACTAAAATGTCCGCCCCGCCACGGTGCGATATACGGGCCGCGTTTCGCGTGCTCCATTATGCTACGGCAAACGGCGCGTGTATTGAAATGTTATCAATTACGCTAATAGAGAGCCAGCTCGGCACGGGTTGAGGCAGCGCAATCTGCGCCTCCCCCTTTTCCGTCGTCGTAAACAAGCGCAACTCGAGCTTGAGCGCCAGATAAGTAACTTTGCGCATCCCGGCGCTCTTCCGACACTATTTTTGCAACCTATTTATTACGACCCATTAGCGCCCCCTGGGAGGAGGGAACCTGGTTCGTGTTTTCTCCCCATTTTGTTTCCAGTAGCAATTCGTTACCGATGATCGGTAAACGATTTTAAGCGCGCGGAGAAGCGCAATCGTTAGCAGGGTCGTAAACACGGGGCACGGGAAGCGCGCTCGCGAGTTGTTAAGTGTCGCCGGAACGAAAAGACCCGGCCGTTTCGGTGAGTGGTGTGTACCTTTGCCGGCAGCTGGCAGGCGAGTGACATTAAAATTTAAATGCACCATTATCGACGACGGCCGGCAAAAGCAGCAGTTTCGCCGAGTTGTTAAAGTCCGGGTCCGATGATGTCCGGTTTGTAATATTTAGTTTGCACCCGCCGCAGTCGTATCTTGCTGACACTGGCAGATTTTACTGTCAATCGATCGGTGAACGAAAGGAAATAGAACGCTTTTTTTAAACAAGTTATTACCAATTTTCATTCGTTCTGTTCATGTTCAAGCCCAACTATATCGTGAGAGGTTGAAAATTCACAATCAAAATGTTATTTCATTGGCGTATTTCATAACAGTGACTAATTTCGACCCGAATATTTCGATCGAATTATGTACACCGGCTGAACTGACGAATCTGGATCCGATCCAGATAGTTCTGTGAAATTTATCATTAAGCGATACTTGCCAGTTTAACTAGTTATACCATCAAACAGATAATTTATTGACCACAATAGTAGATGCAAAAAACAATTCTGCAATTCTCGCTTATTCTGGGGATTCAATCACAACCAATTACGAACAAATATTCCATCTGTTACTATGATTGAAAAAAGTAATTTAAAATACAATTAAAAACAATAAAAAATGTGCCAAAATTCGTAGAACGTTGCAAGCGAACGCATTGTCATTATAAATTAAACTTAAAAATCCTCACACACACACTGTCGAGATAACTAACAGTTCCGACCGAACCGTACCGATGAACGATTTCCCGACTCCGGCTGCAATCACAAACCACGCGGTGCCGGCGTAATTGGAACCGATCGAAACCGGGCGCGAAGGGTGACAAAGTAGATACTTAATTCGAAAGTCATTATCGTATGCACATGCGCGTCCCTTTGCTGCCCGTGGGAGAGCTTCTGTAATGAGGCACCCATCGGAAGCTCCTAAGCACTTCCGGGACAGCCCGGTCGGTCGGTCGCACACGGATCGCGCTGACAGTATTCAAATCAGCTCCATCCCCTCCCTAATGTATGTGCCGCTGTGGGAAAGTTAACCACACGTGAGCGGACCGAACCCACCGAAGCGAACATAACCTCGCCCGAAAATTCCGTCTGTATCGTAAATTAGCGAATTCGAAGTAAATAAAGCTTAAATTGAATAACTCCCACCAGGCCCACCACGCGCCCCCCCGACTTCCGCGTTCGCACGCCTAGCAGCAGCCAGCGGACTAAGCTAAAAGCGAATTATTTCCATCATCGTCAACGCGCTCCCCGATGGCTCCCACACGCGCCCTAATCCCTGTGCTTTCCCGCCCTCCCAGTTCGCGCGAATAAATAAAATTTATTCGCGCGACACACAATTTATTGGCGAAACTTTGCCGCATGTGCGCAACGAACATCGGAAGGGACGACGCAACATGCAGGCACCGGGCGCGTCGCGGTGCGTAAGCGCAACAAATTTACGTCCTGTCGGCAGGCAACTTTACATCTAATAACCGCTGCAAGGCTTCTTCGCGAGCCCGCCCAGAACCTCCGGTTCGATAATTCTACACGGGCCGGTTCGGTTTCGGCGGGTTCGTGCCACGTTCGAGGCGAACGAACCGCCACCGAGAGCAACATCCGCCCGGAAGCCGCATAATTTTAATTCAATCTGCCGCCAGGCCCTCTCATCCGTGAGGCTACCGGGTGAGTCGGCAGGCGAACTTAGCCCGGCCCTGCTGCTCCTTAGCGCCACTGCCTCCACTACCCTTGCTAAATAATTAAACATGCTAATAAACTTTTCCAATAATTCGTCAGGTGCCCGTCGAGCGAAACAGGGGAATCTGTTTTTCCGGGAAAGCTGCCTCCCAATCGAACGGGCGGCTGAGGTTCGATCGAGAAACCCGGCTGGGATGATGGGAAAGTTATTAAGCGGCTGTTAAAAGCCGCTCCAACAATAAGGCGCCGAGTATTATGACGTTTTTGCGCGAAATTTGCATCGCTATCCCGCTTTTTTTTAACGGGTACGGGCACGACGGGAGAGAGAAGGCAATTAAACTCATATCGCACACGATCGGCTGCTAAACAGGCTGGCCGTCATTTGTCAATTTGTGTGCATTTAAATGTTGCACTTGCGACGAGTTCTCACTCTTTCTCGGTGGAGTTAAATGTATGAATTAATGGATGTTAATTAAAGATCGGAGCGTGTTGATAAATTAGTCTGCTCTAGTGGGTTGGGGAGAGCAAAAAAAAGCGCACAAGTTGCATATAAATAAGCACGGCAATAAGTGTCACTTAACGCTCATTAAGATGGCAATCGGGCACACCGAGCGCGGTTTTAATTTAATTTACACGAAGCGAACCCATTATCAAAATGGAAGTACACGGCCCGTTATCGTTACGCCCGGTAGTACACGGGTCGGAAAGGCTTGCCACATCCGAACCTCACCCGGTTTTATCTGTCTCTTATCCACGCTTCGACTTGTCTATTGTTCCATCCGGAGCGTTCTGACTGTGCACGCACTTGGGAATCGCATCTGTCATCGTTATTTGAAGTGTGTCTTGTCCCACTATTTGATAAGGGACTTGAAGTGGGCACGATCGCCGCACGGCGCTCGTTTGTCGGCACAAGTAATTTGTCTTTATCATCGTGATGCAATACGCTAAACAACAGCTGATTACAGCTGCTCCGTGGTGGGAGAACAGAGCGACAATTATCATTTGTCTGACGTTATTGAGCATCACTATCAACTGCCTAGTTAGATGCTACTTATTAACCCTTCCTCTGACCACCAAAGCATGACCCTGACATTCGAGCTTTCAAATTTACCTCTGCCTATCTATTTATGCTTTCTTGTCGATGTTTTGTCAAAAAAGAGTCCATCTTCAAAAATTGATGCTTTTTGAACTTGTTCCATTTTCAGTACTTCAGGTAAGTTTTGCTACATTTACTTTAAGTATTATTTATTATTGCTTCTACTAGAAAACAATAACAAACTGATCGTGCTATTTAGAGACATATACTAAGTTTGAAATCAATGGCGATTGGTACAAACAATTGACTTGTTTTCTGTGAAACGACTCTAAACAACGACAACGTCTCAATAAGATTCTGACAGTTCATTAGTACAGCTTAATGACTATCAATGACTCATTTTGAGCCTTATTAATGTTGGGAAACCCAACAATTGTGAATCTTTTCTAATTCGCTTTAAGTGTCAAATTGGATTGTTATTCTGTCAGAGCACCAACTCACCAATATTATGACTGTAAAACATACTACACTCCTACTAATAACAAATGACACCGTACTCCTCTGAAGCGTGCGCTCTGAAAGATGAATTCCATTTCTTACTCACCTTTCTCACGCTCATCTCTCGCTTTCTCACTCTCGAACGATATCGAGATAATGAGCTGCTCCATTTGTTGTGCCATTCACGATGGCGGCGAGATAGATGCTTCGACGTATCTTTGTGTGATAAGGTGAAGGTTGGTCTCCACCAACGGAGAATGTGTTCACTTCACCACGTGCTTCCAGAAGCATTCCGTAATCTACGTACACGACGGTGCTGCTGCAAATTCCACTGGAGCGTAATGTCAAACCGGGTACTGTAATGTGATGCAACGATTCACATCGTTCACCGTGCAACGAGCAAAACAAAAATATCGAACCGCCACCATGTGATCGTCACACGCCAACGCACATAGCGATACACTGCGCAAATAAACAGCCCGCGATCGTGAGCTGGGGCACCGTAAACCGGTCCGGCACTGGTCATGCTCGCCCGCAGATACACACGCACACAGGTGCATATCAAACAATCGATCGAAGCGCAATACGCAACACCACGCAGCAAACAAGACAAGCCACGACAACACGCTGTGACCTAGAAAGCTTCTGGATTGGGGGGTTTTTCGCTAAAAACCGACCATATCAAACTCACATGAAAAGCACTTTGAACACACAGTAAGACGTTGTGACAAAACAATTTTAGACGGTAGAAACGATCGAAAACTCAGCGAAAACACCGATCGAACGACGATACAGGTACACCGCGCGCGGATGCTGATCGTAAAGTGTGTGTGAGAGAGAGAGTGTTTGACAGGTGCGCGTGAGTTGGCGCTCACTCGGTTGGGGCTGGCGCGTGTCACTGAGAGCAAAAATAAGCCGCTCTCGCACGCTCTCTCACCGTCCGGGGCTCACCAACTTAAGCTGCCCGTTGGAGCAGCCTGTTTTTATTCAAAGAAACGAATGTTTTTATTAAAATTGCGTCTCACTCCCCACCAGCGATGCCGTAATGAGATGAACACCAGTAAAACTCATCTCACCACGAAACGAGACGCGAGACGTCGTAATGATTATACGATCCCGCGCGCCGTCTTGCTACAGGGATGATTCTACTGCGTTATCATCATCGCAGGGTGTCTACGGGATTGTTCGCTGTCTTCGTGCCGCAGGAAACTGTGTTTCATTATTCCCGGCTTTTATGGCCGCGCAAACGAGGCTACAAAATCTTTCCACCCGGACAGCTCTCGGCGCGTCGTTAGTTTTATTTTTACGACGGCATGAAAATAGAGCGTGGTGACTTTCGCGTTGTGCGGTTGAGATAAAAATTATTTAAAGATGTTGTTTATGGGTTACGCAAGCGAAACTACCTGGTAGTAATGTAAAGCGGTGCATTTATTCGGTTTGAATTATTTTGTTATATTGGGGAAAAATCCGATTTTTTGTTCACCACCCAGTGGCCTCACCACCGTGTTTCACCAAAGCAAGCGTAGTTGTCATGTCAACGTGACGTTTGACAAGTGCGCTAGTAGGCTGTGATTTTCAGTGTATCGCCAAAGCAAGCCAACCGCGCAGCACAAAACAAACCAAATCACGGGTTTCGACGAGGAAATAAATCGGATTCTGTTTTTTGTATACCTGTGCTATAACATCCTAGCCGGCGTGAGTATTATTTTAGACGTCTCGTGTTGACGGACGCACCTCACTCGGCACGTAATACGATTAGTATTTTTATGACTTACAGAACGCTTCCACGAGCCGCTGAAAAGTGCGTCCGTGGATGTCCTCGATAATTCCAACACGGAAAAAAGGTTCGAAACACGAAAAGAAACTGCCGTATTGTGTGCTGGCGCACTGTGTTGACTGTGCGGCAATCAAAACAAGCCTCCCGGTCCCGCTGCTGACGTTGCTGCTGCAGGCAGGTTTGATTTTAATCTAATAAAATTGCCTTCCCCCCGTTGGAGAGGGGAAGCATAGTGTTCGGGTAAGACACGGGCGCTCCAATACACGCTCCAGACCGTGCTTCAACTTGTTTTTGTCACAAATCTGTCACCAGCAGGAACGGCGAGATTGAGGACGCCGCAGCAGGGACCGGAATAATATAGTTCAGCCGTGTGAGTTTGCTGTCCGGCTCGCGGTTCCCAGCCCCACCACACAGCCCCACTGCCAGGTGCCATAATGAACTCGAACTATGTGAAAAAGTGTACCGAGTTTTTGCAAAACATACCGGCCAACAAGCAGGCCGCAACCAATACTGCTGCTGCTGCTGCTGGTGCTGTTGCGGTTGGTCAGCCCGATGCCACCCGTCCGCAGGACCCGCAGTCCGAACCGCAATCGAAGCCCGGCGAATCGATCGGCAATAGGGCGGCTCAAAAACCGCCCGCGCGAGGACGTCAGCCGGTGGTCGGTGGTGTTGCAAAGCGTCCCGTCTGGCGACACCCGGCCGCTGGTCCGGTCGGTCCACCGCGTCCACCATCCCAGCGGCAGTTCGTCAGGACATGCTGTCCAGCACGTCGACCCGATTCAACGCACCCGGGACGGGGACGGGTGAGCTGCCACTGGGAGCAGGATCCGGCCGGGGAGCAGGCAGGTCGAGGCGACGCAGATAACGTCAATCACCGGCACGAAATTGGACAGACGGACGTGCGTGCTCGTGCGGGGACAACGCCGCAGCCGCCACCGCCAGAGGAATGCCACGATCGTCAACCATTGCCACGGTGGTCCGACCGGCTGTCCGAAGCTCATCCTCTGCCAACTGTCAGCGCGACGGAACGGAAGGTAAAGCGCTCACCCCCCCACCCTCTCCTAACCACGCCATGCCAGCAAACAGAAAAAAGGGACCCGGCCGTCGCAAAAATGTCCTTCTGTAACGAGATAACGATGATTTCGTTAACTGTTATTTCGGGAAACCGAGCACTGCGCCCTGGACGGATGCCCGGATGCGTAAGGATGTTAGGGCGGACGCTCTCGAGGACGCTCTAAAGCGACAACGGATGGTTTTCCAATTTCCACATTCCGATCGGGCGCGGCGAGCGAGGGAGGCTTCGGAGGGAAAAGGGATTAGCCGTGTTTGCGAGCGGATGAGCTGGGGTTTTTTTTCTTGTTTTGTCTGGTGTGACGCTTTTCACCACAAACCCCTTCGTTCCAATCCGGCCTAAGCCTGTGTTGGGCTATTTTATGTCCGTTTGGTTTTGGTTTGATTACGGCGATCCATGAGGGATGTTACACGGAGATGATTTCTAACGCTAAATTTCTTTGCAGGATACCGGGTCGATTGTGCCACGTGGCGATTGTGAGGAATTCACAGATTGTTCTGGCGATGACAGCAAGCTCCAAACAGAGGCCCAAACGGATGCCAGGAAGCTGTTCCAGTTCCATCCGTTGCGGGCGCTACAATTTCTCGCTCTGGAGCTAACGAACAAGCTGCGAAGTCTTGGCCCCGGTGGGTATAGAACGCTTTTCGTAGTAGATTCACTATTTTAGTTTACATCTTAAAGTGAGTCGAGAAACCCCGTCCAAGCCCAACGGATCGCATAGCCAGGATGCAAAGCGGACAGGTTGTTTGTTTGTTTGACTCGTGTCTCCTTCCATCCGGCCTGAGATGGGTGTTGGTGTCACTTGTCTCCCGTCCAACGAACCGTTCCCTGACAGCTGACACTAATCGATGTCAATATCCGTCCCACCCATGAAAACTAATCACGGGTTTCCACGAGGCAGCGGGCGAGCGAGCCAAATTACCCTTCTGTTGGTGAAGCAAAAAAAAAAAGGATTTTGCTTGCGGCCTAAGAATGGCTCAACGATTAGGCGGTGCAGCGGCAAACCAACAACGGCGTTATGTACGTTATTAATACGAATAATAACAATAAGGAAAAATATTTACGCTCACCTTCAGCGAAGGGCTGTTCCGGCGCCCCCGGGCGCAAGTTCCACCCGGCGGTGGCAGATGATGATGGCTTCATTTTGGGTTGGTGTCCCCGCAATTAACATCGGTCACGGTCGGAAGGTTAATAATAATGCCTGCTTAGTGCCCGTTCGGTCGCTTGCTCCGTTCGTTCGTTCCGGGAAAAAGCGGCGGAGACATTCCTGCAATCCTGCCCTTCCGCGCCGGTTACGAACGGTTGGACGCGAGCGCGACGAAACTCAATTTTCCGGGCCCCGGGAATTGCGTGAAAATGAGAAAAGGCACACAATGAATTGCACCACGCTCCGAAACGCGATCATTAATTTTATGATTTTTCTGTTTTTTAAGGTGTCATTATTGTTAAAAACAATGGCACCCTTCGGCCGGCAGCGTCGGAGCGTATCGCATTGGCGGCCGACTAGTTTCCAAGCGGCTCAACAGTTTTCCACCCCCTGCGTATCGGGGCGCTTTGATCAATAGAAAGTCATTGAAGGAGGCGAGCGTTTCAGCCTGGGCCATGAGGCCGAAGGGATGCGTGGTAATAACTATTAATTTTCTGTTTCTTCACCGCCGTATACAAAGGATAATGCGCGGTCATGGGTTTGTTTGCCTGTTTGGCAACAGGGCACTTGCTGATTTCTATCACGATTTATGAAATATTATGCTCTTTAACTTCATTTGTTGCTTTATACGAAAGTATCAAGTCATTTGTTCATTTGTAACTTTTAAACTCCCGTGTTTAGAGTGAATAGTGCCTAATATAATTTATTTGTATTGCGTATTGTATACTTTTAGGCGCTTTAAATGTTGAACAATTCAATTCAAGCTGTTTCACCAATAGTATATATTATTTTCTATAAAAAAAATCTCAAGCATAAGCATGAACAAAATGAAGTATGAAGCTTATAAAGCTCACGTGCCATAAAACCAATCCTGACGATGGTGTGTTCCATATCTGCGTCACTTTAATGTGACTCCTGCCAACCAAACTGTACGGTCGTATGGCTGTACGCAAAACCTGCACATTAAACCCACCGCTCGGTCCACCTCGGTGCAAGGAACTTCCCGGAAACGATCTTCCGAACATTCCCCGCAAACCAGGCGAACAAATTGTGCGCTTACGGGAAAAACGATTCTTTACCGATCAGCACCCCCCTCACCCTCTTCTCGGGTGGGTTCCCGGCTGCACACAAACCAGTGCTGTGAATACCACCTCCAGGCCTGGGCTGTGTGCAGAATAATGAAAAAATAATTATATTGATTTCAATTTTCATTATAATATGCAAATCGTTCGTGTCCGGGTCGCTGGCGACGGGTATGATTCATAGAGATAAAAAGAGAGAGAGAGAGATAGAGAAGGAGCGTGCTGACACTCGCTTATGTGTGAGTTTTTGGTACGAAGTGACAGAGTCCGGTGTCGCCGAGCCAGGGTACCCCTGGACGATACTTCACTCGAAACAATGTGCCCGACGCACGTCGGATAGCGGCGACGTCCGAAAACGCAGCTCTTGTGCCGGAGTGCTTCCGTATTCAGTTGCGGTAACCACATCCTAACCTGGTCAGGACCCCAAAACATCCCTTCCTCCAACCCCCCTCCTCTTCCAATGCCTGCCTAATGAGCGATGGATAATGCTGTGAGGCTTTAATTATAGTTTAATGCAAGAATAACATCCCATCCGCTCGGGAGCAGGAAGCCCACGTCCAAAAGCAGAAGTGGTCCAGCGCCGTGTTCCAACGCCGGACGCTTGATGGTGCTATATTTTCCAACCATTACCGGGGTTGCACGACGATTCCGCCCGCAAGACAACACACGTTGAAACGACGGGCGAGAAAATTAGTTCCTCCTCTAGCGGGAGGATGGGGACATCCACCTGTACTCAGAGGACAATTTACTCGCGCCACTCTTACGACACACTGTCGCCATACCTCGGTGGTGACCCGATCGAACGATCCTGGCACCTTTTAACGTCGTGCTGGTTTTAGGTTTCCCCGCTCCGCGTTCAAATACGCGCCTGTGCGTGTGTGCGAGCATCTGACAAACACCTGACGCCTGCAGGTGCCTTTGCGACGGTGCTGCACGCGCGGTGGTGCAGTGGATTTAATTTCACTCTTTCCGATATTTAAATGCGCCGTGATTATCACTTCTCCGTCCGGTGCCGGTCGGTGCCGACTGGCGTTTGTGAAGTGCGAACGCTGTGACGTTTTATGTCTCTTTCACTGTCTCCTCTCCATTTTTGCAGAGCACCGGTCGCTGTACAGGATCGGCAAGGAGCTGTCGATTGTGGTGCGGTTCCTGTCCGACCAGCAACAAGCGGATGATCCTGCCCGGACGGCGGATAAGGTAAGTGGTTGTTTTGTGTGTTGGTGTCTCTGTCCTCTGTGTGGGGATTTGTATTTAAAGATGGCTTTTTTGTCGTTTGCATCCCACCTCGGCATGGTGGCGTTAAGACGTAATTTGTGCAGCTAATTGAGCTATCGTACACGCGGCGAAGGTTGGCGGGATCTAATCACCGGGTTCCGTATGCTTACCTAATTAACTGCAGTAGAGTACGTGGCAAAATAACGTCTAGTTAGCGGGATGATTGTTGGAGGGAAATACATCATTAGACGTTTTATTGCATTCTTAAGTGAGCCGTACATTACTTAACGCCTGACAACGCTCCCAGCGTCTTGATTGAACAGGATGTTTTAGAATAAACTAAGCTGAAAGCGATCAACCAGATTAAGATGATACTGACTCTAATTAAATCACTAATAATGGACCGACCGTAATAGTCACTTGTGTAAGCGCATGATTTCCAACAACACATATCTTAGGTTCAAATCTCATCTTGACCTCACCACACATAACTGTTTCTCTGTTTCCATAATCAAAGAGAGATTCCTTCACATGTCATATATCAAGCATTTCCTAAGAATACGTAGATCTCTGAAGATTTATTAATGTCTGCAACTTCACGAATCGATAAAATATATTTCAGGTTAATGCATAATTCAATCTTTGAACCTACTAATCCCTGGAGATTCCTGATTCCCCATAAACTTCAAAGCATTATGCAGTTTGAAGATTACATTTCATTTAAACATTTATACATTTCGTTTAGGATTGTGAATCTCAATCATATTGATGACTTCGGCTCAGTTGCACAAACCACTAGCTCATTTTATTAATATAAACGAGCTTTAAGTAGCTGTTCGAACAAAATCCGACATCAAAGACGAGGCTTTCAATTAAGGTCCATCAATTGCGGATGGTTTACCGTTCCGTAACAACATCATCCAATTGCATTAAATAACTTAATAAAGCGATTTCTGGAACCACCATCGCAAGGTGGTGCCATCAAGAGTCACCTCCTGGAGACACAGGCCTCCATTATTAGGATTATTTACGCAATTTCGGTTCGCAAATGAAACGAAACCACATTTATGGGGCACGCGTAAAATTCATGGTCTCCCGAAAAATCCCATGCCAACCCGATTTATGCGAATTCCGAATGCAAAACGAGCCAAATATTAAAGCGACACTCCCAGGAGCGAACCCGAAATTTGTCGCTGTCGAACGGGTTGAACAGCGGCAATGGATGGGTTTTGTTTTATGCGAAAAGTTTCCTCCACAGTGTTGCAGTGCTGCCGGAGCGTAATTAAAAGCCTTAAGCAGCATTTAAAAATGCCGCACGAGGTCATTAAATTTGTCACTGTGAGAGAGGCGCAGGCGGAGGGAATCGTAAAATTGAGGAAACATTTTCCGGCGCTTGCCCTCGACCGGAGGGGGGCCACAACGTCTGTTACTCGCACGGATGGATTGCTCCCAGTGCTTTCGCTTTGACTCCCGAAAACGCATTTCAATTCGTGTCCTTTATTAAACCCCCCTCTCTTTTTCCGAAGCCGTGAGTTCCGGTGTGCGTCAGACGTAAAAATACATAAAACAAACCACTAACGAAGGCCGCATGTTACGCGGTGGGCGGAAAGGTGTGCCGGCGAGATGCCCGGCACGGAAACTATGCGATCGGGAATGCAGATTAGCAGTGCCGGGCCGGGGAACGGGTTCGCCAGTCGCTAAATCGCTAAACTTTCTCCGCACATTTTGCGACAACCAAGGCGTGGCACATAAACCGACCGGCTTCCGTGTGCATCCGGCGGCGGACATACGGCGGGGTGAATGAAAATTGCTACGCCGTTGGAAATTACGCCATGGAGGCGGCACAGCAGCCGGCAGCTTTACAACCAACGTTGTTGCCGTTCTTGGGACGGTGAGAGTGTGGGGTTGCGAAAGTCAATTCTAATTAATTTTATGATTTTATTAAGCCTCGGTTAACTTCTGCGCCATTAACGAATGCGCCTGGAAGGGGAGATAGAAAAAGAGAGAGAGAGAGAGAGAGAGAGAGAGAGAGAGAGTTTTTACACAGGACAATTTAAGGTTATGTCTCGGTGCTTCGGCTCGGAGCGGTTGGCGTTGCTAGCCGTTGACTTCGGCAACTGGAACTATTGCTCAGAGGTTAACGCCACCACCAATGCCAACGCACAAACACTTGTGATGCGTGAGTCCCTCCATGGTCCTGCCATAAAGTGGCACTTGTGTTTCATCTCCTCCGTGTAATATGGTTGAGCAAGTCATCAGGACGGTGGCCATCTGCTTGAGTTATTATTTCTTTGGTTACTGGTACGTTCCATGAATTTTGAGCAGGGTTCATCGCATTTAAATTAATACGAACTTGATTCCGTGCTCTCCTCTAAGAACGATGGACTATACAGGTCTGGATGTCACTAAGGTGTTGAAGTCAACGAATTTCAAGAAAGATCTTACTAATACTTATCAGGCGTCACAAACGCTTCGTTTTTATAAGATAGCCGCACGACTGGTTCTATTCAGAATTATAGAAGATAGTCTCCAAAGCTATCACCTCCACCCGAATTGAGGATTGCGCTCTCTAGCGTGAGGTTGAAGAGTAGACTCTTCTCTAGGACCTGTGTTCTTGATGTTCTACATTGTTGTTTTTGAACCGACGGAGAGCCTTTCAGTTCTCGTCTTACCCAATAGATCAGCAATTGTTTGTAAAGAATACTACTATAATTTTCAAAGCATAATATTAAAGTCAACATCACTAATAACTATGATATTCTAATGATAACTTAATAGGCAGCTTCAAAATGAAGATAGACAAACTGGACATTCGCTCTCTGGTCATATTCTCACCATATGTTGGTTCAGTAGCAACTCCTGGACAATTGTCACCGTTGCAGCTCGTTTGTCTAATGTCTGATGTTTTCCAGAGCATCCCTGTCTTTGCAAGCCGTTACACACACAAAACACCGTCCCCATTTAAAGCGTCATTTACCAGTTCCACTGAAGTGAACAACGCAAACAGCGCAAAATATCTTAAAATGCATTAAAAAATAATTACTTCCGATGGTTTCCGACTCGTTCCGCCATTTGCCACCGCGGTAATGGACAAAAGCAACAAACTATAAATTAAATGAACAAAACTTACGCCACCAGTCGCACGAGGGAACATAAATAATGATGCATAACGCAAGCAGCGGCCGGCTGAATGGTGGATTCTTTCCGCACTCGCGGCATAGCACCGCCCAGCGGGGCGAAGCAAAAATACAATGAAATATTAATTATGTAAAGTAGCTTTCGCAAGAATAAATTATTTGTACTTAATCAACGGCGCGACTCGGGCCAACCGGACTGACCAGCGTTTAAGCCGGAAAGAATACAGAGAAGAAAAAAAAAATCGACACAGCAGGAGACATGAAACGGAAGGAAGGAAAAAAAGCCGGAAGACATCCCCGACGACGGACGATGCGACGAAAAATGTATGACCAGCCCGAACGGACGGAACGGATGCGCAAAGAACGCATCCGCCCCATACGAATGCCCCGAAGTCCGACCAGTCTTCCGTGCTGCCCCCGTGTGCGCGATGATAATGAGTGAATGAATTATGAGTAGTTGAAGCGGGATGGAGGAGACCGTGGGGAGTTTTTTGTATTTTCGGACCCACTTTTTTCTCCTCGTGGGCCTCTGCAGGCTTTAAAGAGCGCGTTAGCGGCTGACGTACTGACCTCGCGGAACGAACGCCACGGTGGACAGACGGACAGTGCGCTGACGTTTGTGGCTATTAGCGTGTCAGCGTGAAAATATGGCTCACGGGCGGTTTTTGGAATCCTCGGCCACCCAACCCATTCAAGCCCACTCAGTGGTCCTTTTTTCGTTTCGAGGGCACGTCCGTGCGGTTAAAAGAGGCAGCAAAAAAGCCACCAGCACCGTCAGACGATTGGTTACCGGGTTTCGTTCGCGAGCGCTTGATTTCGTAGTTAAAATATTTAAAAACAAATTGATTTATCGATTCCACAGCTCGGTTGACGGTGGCAAGTGCGCTGATTGCACACCGGTACGGCTGCCAAAATGCTGTGTTGTGTGCCAGACCCGACCAGACGGGAGCTGGGCTAGCTGGGACATATAACGCTTGGGATGGAAACAAACCGCTGCTCGCGCTGTTTGGAGAAACTTTGCTCCGGCACGGCTCCGAACGGCGCAAGTTTACCGGGCTGCGTTGGACAGTTACTGCCCATCCCGGCCCGGAGTGCCCTCGATGGGTTTGTAATTTGGACGATTTAGTTGGAAAAGTTTGCCGGGGGGTAATATATTTGCAAAGTTCGCTGTAGATGTTTTGGACACTCGCGTTGCTTACGTTTATTGGAGCTTAAAGCCAGGCGTAAATGCTTGAAAAGATGCGTTGAGGATGACATCTGATACGTCTGGGACATCAAAGTGTTGCTCGCAAGCTATGGATTTGGTTGTTTTGGAGAACTTGAAGTTTTTGTGCCTTATTATGAGAAGTTTATCGGTATACTAAAGGCAGAATCATGTTCCTTTTCTAGCTGTTAGAGATTTGTACTGCAATATCTGGGAGGGCACAAAAAAAAACTTCGTTTCTTGGAGATTGAAGATCATTTACTTTTAATGGGAGTATTGTATAAAGCAATGACTGTAGTTCTAAAATAGATAGCGTTATTAAACTGCTTCTTCGCGCGTCATCCATGCTCAGTCTCAGATTTAACTACTCCAACTAATCCTTTCCCAGTGGAGCAACATACATAAAACACACGCCTCCAGCGGTCCACTTACGGGAGACCACTTCACGTTCGCTTTAATGCAGCACGGCTTGCGTCATGCTCAGGCAGCCGTTCAAGTACCCGTCGAACTTAACAGTCAATCGATCGCTCCGCAACCGAAGCGATACGGCGAGGAACGAAATCATCTCCACGATACGCACGCCCCGGGGACTTTGCTTTATGTTGATGCAGTTTTCTTGGAGCACCCGACTGCGAGCGTGTGTTCCCAGACGAAGCTAACTAAAACATTAGGCCTAGGGCGGGGGTATCCTTTCCGCTTTCCACCGCCGCCACGGCCGAAACATGCGAAACTCGCACCGGCACTGTACTAAATTATGTAAACGACTTCAGGAAAACTATTACCATTCAAAATATGAAACATCCTACTTTTCGGGGGCTGATTGTGTTTAGGGCGGGTGCGCGAATGAGAGAGAGAGAGTACGCGGTGGGTCACAGGCCACAACCGAACTTGGAACACGATCGCACACAGACACACTGGGTGGGCTGTCAGAGCATAGCTTTGGGGCGCAGAAGTTCGTTCGCTGGGTTGTGCTGTTGTGCCGGCAATCGATAAACATTTATCATCCCTTCGGCCGGTGTTCCGGTGGCAAACTTCGGTGCCGTTCGAGGTTCCCGACAGCAGCAACATCAACAACACCACCACCACCAACAAGCATCGTCCCTCCCAGCGGCTGCTGCTACGAAACCTTGAAGAACTTGGATTACGGGGCCGAGCTCCAAACCAGGGTTACGGTGAGCTCTAAATCAGGCGCACGATTCCCGGGAGCGGGCGAAACCGGAAGCAAGCATCAACAAGCGCTCCATCAGGCACTCAGGGTGTGGAGTTACCGGGAGTGGCGGTCCTACAAAAGCCCTCTCCGGGCCGGGCCCCAACAACAGCTCAATCCTGCACCACGCACCACGGAGACACGGCCGTCGAGTTGTTTGGCCCGGCTTCCCGGTGGAAGTTTCTGCGAAAAAGTTATCACTTTGTGTCAATACTTGACGCAGTCGATGGGTCTTACCCTACGGGCCATAGGCCCGTGTAGAAGAGGCTTATCGCGCGTGGATGTGGCCGTGCATCGGCTACTCGTGATTGCACGTGTGCCACGATGGTACTTTAGGCCCGGGCCGTCGTTCCTGCTCCTGGCCTCGAGGATGTGCCTACATGCAGGACGCCCGTCCCGCTGTCTCGCATTCCCGTGCCTTGCACGGTTGTTTACCAGCAGGCAGATACGTGAAGAGAGCAAGAGAGAGAGAGAGAAACACCGGGCAAGAAAAAGAAACGAAATCTCGAACTGGAAGCAGCAAACCCCGGGACGACAAGTGCTGTCGCGCACGGATAATGGCATCGTTGGCGGCGTACGGCCAAGTTAACAACCTAAATAATGGCAGTAACAGCAGAAATGCCGTTTCGCAGTTACAAAACAATTGATCGATAAATACGACGTGTAGGAACGTTGTGTTGTGAGTGCTCATGTTTCTACACTCTTGCCTCCGTGCGAGGGTCTTCCAAGCAGCGAAAAGAATGGCGAAGCTTCACTATAGCGAAGAAGTGTTTGGTACTCGAAGTGTATTTATAAGTATGGAGATGTTGCGTTGGTGGTGTGAGAAGGTGCCGGTGCCTTCACTCTCCACTTGAGGCACACACACACACACATAGTGTTGCCTCAGACATTAACCATGCCCGCGTTGGAATAGGTTCCGTGGGATAGAAAGTTTAGTGCAAGGTCTCGCGAAATACATCCAACATCGGTGCGAAGTTCATGCACTTGTCGAACGGCCACGGCACAATACTAAAGGCATTCCCGGACTGTCCCAGGTGCTACGTTTGCCGCGTTTATTCAGCCGGATATAAATGGAACACAATTTGCAGCGAATTTCATGGAAATGGAATTTCATAGTTGCAGCGATGAAAGTTGTTGCGTTCCGTCCAAACTTTCCACCGTGCCCTCGCCGGTGCATATGGAAGCTACAGTGCGTACTCGACGCATTCGACGCGATGTGCTGCTCGGGGAGCGTTGCCTTTCCAGTTCGAGCGGACTAGCCGGTAAGCGATTTACGAGCACCCGATACCCGATATGGAAAGCGTAAACCCCTTTTGCGAGAGATTTTACAACTACTGAAACAATGGGCCTAACTTCACCGTGCATTACGCGAGCGTGTGCCCTTCCGAGCGAGGGTTAAAAGCGGTCTTCGGGCGCGTGGGCCCACGCTTGCCAATATATTAACGGACGGCATATTTTATCGTTCCCACCGTCGGGTTTGGTGAGCGCAGCAAAAAAAAACCGCACTCACCAAGTTTCTTGGAGCGTCCATTTGTAGCTCCAAGAAACAGAAGTATCCCGATGTGGTGGGAAAGGATCGAAAAGGGACGAATAAATTCAATTCCCTGCCTTAGCGCTTGGAGCTAGAGATGCTTTGTGAGGGCACGTGCGCACGTGTGTGTGTGAAGAGGGTTGATTCCGGGGATATTCATGAGCATGTGAGAATGCGCTCCATAATCTCTGCGAAAAACCCGTCCCCCTGCTGCTGGTACGATTTCCAGCGAGAGGATATTTACTCGTCCGTTCTTTTGAAGTGTTCCTAGCCCGCTCAAGTAGCGATTTCCTACCGAGGTTTCCGTAGATCAGAACCTAGGACCTGCTGCGCGGTACTGGAGCTGTTGGATCAACATATGGCACACCCCAAGCAGAAAAGCAGAAACTCCAAGTGAGAGCGTTACTATCCTGACCGCGATTTCTAGCGATTAGGCTCCTAACGACGTACACACCGACCCACCCGAAAGTGTGTGTCTATGTGGTATCGCAGCAAATCAGGCTGCCATAAATCTTTCACTCATTTTGGCATCAATTTCCGACAGTCAAGACGCCTTCCGGACGGCCACACCTTGCCGCGCCCGGTTGAAGAAGTTTCCCTAATGGAAGTTTCCAATAGTACAGCCGCGGCGCTCTTGATAGCCTCATTATTCCCGCCAAACACATCAATCAAACGTGAAATTGTTTTGGAATCAGCTGTCGAATGGAGTTTGATCCCTTCGTCGTCGTTGTGCTGCGAAAAGCTCCTCGAAGGCTTCCAAAGGCCGATGAGTGTTTTGATTTGTGCAACGAGCAGCAGCGGCAGCAGTACGCTCGTGTAATACTTAAGCCTCCAGGAGACATATGGAGCCGCGTACCCGGGAGCAGGAGCTGGGGAGTTCACAACCGCAACCGGAACCCGACCCGACGTGCTCCGGTGTGTTGGGCGCGTACAGAAGTTTGGTAGATTTATGGCCCCCTCCTGCGGCGCGTGTACAAACCCGCAGCCGGGAGTCAAAAGGGACTCATTATTTTTCGCATAACAAAACAACTCCTTTACGTTCACCGGAGGCCGAGGCCCGTGCATTCGATACACGCCAGCGTGCGGTGCACGATCGGGTCAGATGGGCCGCTGATACCTGATCCATGGCGACCCGGTGTAACTCCCCACAGCGTCTAAAAACGAAAGGATATATTTCAAAAACGTGCCCCAATCCCGGCGGTGCCCGTTCGTTTCGGAACCTGTAGCCCGTGGTTCATGAATGGGTAGCAATGGTAGCTCGGGGAGAATGCTGCAGGGTCTCTCGGTTGCGTTCCGTTCCGGAATAAAAACGAGAAAAATGCCCCCCATCACCAGGAACCAAGAAGGCGGGCGTGATCTTCTTACAGCATCCCCCACCGGAACACCGGGCAGAAACGATCCCCGTTGAAAAAAAAACGCGGGGCATATATTATCGTATATATTTTGTCACAGGAATGATCGATGGTGCTCAGCCCGCTCGGTGCTGGAATCACCTTTCCCGTGCCGTCTTCTAACCCAAAAAAGGGAAAGGCAATCAAGTCGTTTTCCAGTGTAACGGCTCGGGCTAGTAGCACCCGGGCCGTTGTTGGCGCACGTGTGTGGTGTGATTGTACAATAAATCATGCCACTCCCGGGCTCTCTTTTGCTGCGGCGGGCGGCTCTACACCTTTCTCCTGCCCCGGAGAAAAGAGGGGGATCAAAGAGGCCACAGGCGGGCGAAGTTACGTACGGCATGGTACGTAGTTAGTACGCTTGCGGTGAAAAAGTAATCGCAATCGTTGAAGAAACTGCTTACCTGTTGGGGACGCACGAGAGCCCTCGTTCGTACCAGGAAAATATGCACTAACTTTAAGTCTGCTTAAAGGCAAGCCCCGGTCGAGCCGCAAGCGAAAGCGCCGGGAAGCTTCTAATTGCCTACATTTGGGCGCTTCCGAATCGAGACCATATTGCTGCGATTGATCCTTATTCATCCGTTGCTAAATAAATAATTTACGTGCTTTTTTTCTCTCTGCCTTTCTTCATTCGCAGAACGATCCGAGCCGGACGCAAGACAAACCCGACTGTCCGTAAGTATAATTACCGTCCGGGGAGTTTTCCTTCCGCTTCCTCGTGGCGCATGTGTCCCTGTTTCTTGGCCGCCAACATCCGGCCGTACCGGGCTCATTAGGAGACGGAAGGCAATGGCACCGGGCGCCATTATTATCTCAGAACCGCCCTCGTCCCTCCCGGTGCGGAGCAATCGTTCCGATCGGTTCCGCTTCCGAGCACCGGAATATACGACCACCATCGCGTTCGGATGCGGAGCGCGGCCAAGTGGGTTGCGTGAAGGAAAGACACAGCAAGATGGCGAATATTAGCAACAATCCACTGTCCATTGTCGTTTTTTTTTGTGGCCCGTCAGGCGGCCCGGTTTCTCTCGGATGTTTCATCCGATCATTAAACGGTTCCTCCCGGTGCTGATTCGCCCTCGCCGCAGCGCCCGGTTCGGTATCGGCATGATAGAATGAAAAATCTTTTCTTCTACCACGCGCCAGTACAAATAAGACCCCGGTACTGACCTCGTTCGTTCTTTCCTTGCAGTTCTCCAGAGGCACGAAAGAGAGAGAGAGAGAGAGAGAGAGAGAGCGAGAGAGAGAGAGAGAGCAAAAAAGGCGCGTGAATGTGAAGGTTTCAAATTAATCGCCAGCATTAAATCATCTCGTCCATCGCTCGTTCGCTCGGCGGACGCGGACGCGCGGACTCAAATGAATCCTCATTAGATACATCGAAATATCTTATTTACGGTGGCCGTTTTTCCCTTTCATTCTCGCTCTTTCTTTCTCTCGCTCGCACACAGCCGCCGTGTGCTGCGTTTAGCGATAACGGGGTGTATATTTATAATATTCCAGCACATATAGGCGAACAAAGGCGGGCCAGATTCCGCGTGGCCGGCAGGGCTAGGTGGAGAAAGGCTCTAGACAGTCGTATTTGCCTTTCCGCGGCGCGCGCAGTTACTCTCTCGTCCCCACGGAGTCCCATTTGGTCGCAGTTCGCCAGCCGAGTTCTTCTTTCATTCTCCAGCACCGTGCTGTGTGTTTGTACTATTTGTCAAAACTCCCGCTCCGGGTCTCTCACCGGAAGCTTCGCCTTCCGTGCGTTGCCCCGGCCGACACTAATTCTCGAAGTGAAGGACGCCAGGCGCCACTGTGGCCCGGGCCGGGGCTCGGGGTTCGGTCGACGGAGGAGATAAAACTTTTTCGTCACAATCATAATAATTATTTCTTGTCCGCACCCTCTCGCAACCGGGTCTCCCGTTCGCTCGCTCTCCATTCACTCTTCAACCTGGGGCTTTTTTTTCAACAATCTCTATCCATCTCTCTTCTTGCCAGGAACTGTCAGCTGCTGCAGCGCGACTGGCAGGACGATCGGGACCGGCACGCCCAGGAAAGCGCCCAGTTAACGGAGCAGATTAATTATCTGCAGGTAATTAGTTTCTTTTAAGGCTCATCGTTTCGGTTGTGCGTTTTTTCTTCTTCTTTTTTGTTGCGCTGTTGCCTTTCTTTATGCTGTGTGTCCCTCCCCGAAGACCGCTCCGAAAAGCGAGTATTTTTTGTTCGCTATTTTTCTGCTGGAACTGGAACTGAGCTGAACTGTGGATAGTACGGACACGGGTTTTAGGTTAGGAAAATTTATCATTTTTCTTCCTACCCACTGGGGCGCCGCTTGGTAGTAGCCCTCGTTCCTGGCACTGATAGTGTTAAGCTTTAAAAGCGTCGAAACGAAAGCCCGCACAAACGGTTACGGCACTTCTTGGCGCTAGTTCCGCTGTTGGAAATCTCTCTCTCACTGTCTCTCTCTTTCTCTAGCCGAGAGCTTCCCGGAACGCACTGCTAAAGCTTACCCCGGAATGGTACACGAGATTATAGAGCGGGCAGATTTTAACACGATGCCATAAAATTTCATCCCTGCCCGTTTTGCCTGCCTCCGTGCCATGGAGCGTGCCACGGTGCGCACAGTGGACTTTCGCACCTTTCGCACCGACCGGGGCCGGGCACGCTTAAGTTGGCACAATTTATTCATCGTCCGATTATCTGCATCGCGATGGCTTATCTGAAGCCCGTCCCACGCAGGCCGCCCCGGTCGGCGATGCAGAAGGCCGATGCAGAATGCCCGCCCGAGATGCAATCGGCGCGTCTCTTGCTCACCGCTCGGACCGTACCGTTTAGCAAGACGGTCCACCGGATCGCCGGACTCCGGGAGCGCAACTTTCAAGCTCATTTGTGGTGGTGGTCGACACGGGCGCAACGAGAGCGAAAAAACGAAAACAACGCAGCAACGGCACGGCACGATAAATTAAACTAGCAGCCATTAATGAAGTTTTCTGCCGCTTACCTTTTGCAACGCTTTTTCTTTGCATTTAGTTTGCGTTTTACATCGTTAGTGCGGAGTTTGTTCCTTCTTCTTTCTATCCCACGAGTCAGTTCCTTCCCCGTACCGTTGTTTTGCAGCGGAAGGTCACACCGGTTTTAACCCCAGAGGGTGTATTTTTGTTTTTGTTATTTAAAACCGCGTCACTCGGGTGCTTACCTGGAACGAGAGAGGGTGAGAAAAACGAATATTATGGTTTTGGAATTTACTTAAAAGATCAAGCTAAATTGTTTCTAGGCTTATCAGGCGGTTATTGCACGTTAAATTCGTACACTTTGTGAAACAGCCTGAAAGTATGCAATTCAATGTTTTCATTTTTAATTATAGGCGATCATAAAGATGTGTCTAATTTTCCTTATATTAGAAATAATAAGTACAACCGATTGATTGTATTTATTGATCGTTGAGAGATAATCAAAGCATTTGTCAGAATATCAAATTTCCGATATCAGAGTTTTAAATTGCTTTTAAATCGAATTTCTAACCTGTAGAAAAGCGACCAACCACCATAAAACGCCCCAAAGCGTGGCGTACTAAGCAGTCCCGATTTCGGTGTGCCCATTAGCTTCTCCGCTTCGTCCCTATCACAACCGCAACTACAAGCGTATTTTTCGTTTTTTTTTTTTGTTGCTTCGGTTGCCTGCAAGAGGAAGCAAGTTCATCATCCCATCGAGAAACTCGCGCAAGGAAATTAATTAATCAATGTTTCAATGTTGTTTTGCGCTGACGGTGCTGGATGGGGGGGGGGGGAGAGAAGTTGGAAGTTCCTTTCCCGGCCGGCGGGAGAGTCGCTGAAACTTCTCACGGACCCCCACGGTTCCCCAACAGTGCCCTGCCCCCGAACCGGTGATGAATATGTATTTTACTTGTTTGTTTTTGCTTCTTTTTTACCAACTCCCGAGCGGAGGGTTTTGGTGTGCGTGTGTGCGAGTGTGCTTTTTTGCTCGTTACTTTCTATCACGCCTTTCATAAGGAAATTGGAAAAGTTTTATCGAACCCCTTTACTTTCGAGACCCCGAACAAACGGCCTTCGACGAGGACGGGGAACAAAATCACTTCACATTGGATGTGTCAGAAAGGGTGTGTTGTTTTCGTATCAATCTTCCGGGAGGTAAAATTGATTCACGTGTTGATGTGTGAGAAAGTTGCCCTGCTATCAGGCGCTAGTAGGGTTTTAAACAGAGAAAGCGCGTTAGCTGAGAGAAACAATTATGATTGCGTGAGTCTGTAAAGAAGGCATTAGGCAACCTTATTGTGCGACAATCATCGCACCCTAATACTACTGTCAATAGCATCAGCCGAATGTTGCTCCACTTCGAACTGCGCTAATCCTGCTTACATGGCATCGCCACAACCCATGCCCACTGTGCCGAGTGATCATTTGCAGCCGTGCGTGCAAATTGTGCGTCTTGTGGGTGCGTCTGCTCGCTTCGTTCCATGCCATTTCTTGCGCGGTCAGCCTCCAGACGAGCCTCCCGCTCCACCCGTTACGAAAACATCTCGCTCGCATATGGTCCCGGCTCGTTAGGCAGCCAGCTGCGAGCTCGGTGACATCGACCGCATGCGAGAGGCCGGTAATGCGCACCATCGACCGCAGGACACGTTCAACTGATAAAACACACATTGATTGATTGTAGTAATTACTCAGCCGCAACCGTCGGACGCTCCCGCACCCCCCAAAACCCGCCGCTTAGACAAACACCGCCCCGTGCACACGTGTCTCGAAAGACCGACGGTCACGCAATTACGTTGTCAAATAAGAAAGATCAGCACTTCCGCACCGTCGCGCGCCGCCTGTAGGTGCAAAACCCCGTCTGCCCGTCTACCGTCTGGGGCGGTGGATACGTATTGCGCACGCATTCGAAAGCCCTTTTTCCTCCCACCGTGCCCGTGCGAAAGATGAGGCCGGGTCGATAACAAATACCTCCGCCTCGTTCGGGCGGCAGCCGTCAATAAGACGCGCCAGATGGCGATAAATTTCTCGCATGCCGGTCCCAGGCCCCAACTAATCCCGCTTCCAGCTGCTGCCAGTGCGCCGTACGTGCGGAACGGTTCCATTTCCACGCGCTAACCAGCCCGCATCAGCGCCATCTCGCCAAATCCCTTCTGGCAGGGGCTGACGCAATCGTCGGCCTTCGACTGCCAGGTCGGTGTCGGGCCGGACCGAACCGGAAACGGAGCGCGAATAATTATCACTTCCTTTTAATTACTAACCTATCGCTCGGTTGTCACACCAGCCTGACCCGCTGCTCCGCTCTATTGTTGTGTGCGTGTGCGTGTTATTTTTATTTCGGGCTCATCGTTTTATGTTTTGTTTTCCACACAGACCCAGCTGGAGCAGGCGACGAAGATGGAGCAGAGTGTGAGCCAGACGGTGAGGGACCAGTACCGGCGCATGGAGGACGACATTACGAAGCTGAAGCGCACGGTCGACGAGAAGAACAACGCCGAGCGGGTGTTGATTAACGATCTGAAACGGAACCTGAAGGAAGCGCGCGCGAAGTGGGCCCGGAGCGAGCAGGAGCGGACGGTGCTGGAAAAGCGTCTAATGGCGGCAGCGATGGAGAACGAGCGGCAGGAGGTGAGTGGCGGTCCGGCGGCCTGCGAGACATCGGATCTGCTCTGGCAGGGTTTGTTTGTGCCGTAAGATATGCCCCGCGCGATAAATCCCCATTAAACTGGCTAACAGGAGCGTTTTAAGCATTAGTAAGGCTCGCTGCTGTGAGTGTTGCATACTTTTCGGCGCTGGCTTCTGAATTGGCCAGAAAGCGTGCAATTTGCTCTATCTGCCAGATAGTTTTCAATTTATTTAGTTGGAGATGCCAATTCGACCATTAGCATTGCATACTTTTAGGCGTAGTTTTCGGTGTAGTTCTCTTGACATTACAAAACCTGTGCAGTTTCAGCACACATAATGAGTTAAATACCGTGCGATGTGCTATTATACACCAACGCTTTATTGACGTTGGAACTTTGAGTTTCACCGACTTCGTGGTAAGGTCTAGGAACCCTGCATCCATGTTGTCTCCAGCCATGTCGGAGTGCACCATCATTTGATAATGATGAACACAACTTCTCAGAACCGGAGCGAGATTTCTATTCCCTAACCAACCCATCCCTCCACGATCCAGGCGCCTGCTTTTAACTTTCTCCGAACGGGAATGTTTCAAGTGTCGGTGTCTTTCGGCGAACGCCGTCGGTGACACAGTTCGTTCTCATGCGAAACTTTTCCCCGCGCCGGGGTCTCCTTATCTGGTCAAGTGTCATTGTGGCTTTGCCATTATTCTCAAGTTCTATCGACACCTTCGCAGTGCAGATTAAGCCGAAGAGATGAATAATCTCCAGCGTTCCAGGAACAGCAGCAAAGTTAGAACAGTTACAACCGGTCGGTGGCAAAAGCCGCCACTTACACTGAGGCGCTTATCAGTATGATTTTTTTTTTCGTTTCTCTTCTTGCATCGTCCAGCTATTCTTGAACACTCAAGCCATGCACTTTCGGACGGTAAAAAGTGAGCTGAACCACATCCACCAGCTCTCGACGCAGCAGATCGAATATCTGGACGATCCAATCGAGGCACTCGGGCTGGTCACTGTCGACAGCTCGCCCCGTCGGTACCGTCGGCACCGTCCGTCGGTGTATGGGTCAGCCGGTCAGTTGTCGTCGTCGAAGTGCAATACGGCCACCCACGGGACCGCTTCCTCCAGCGATAATCGAAGGGCCGCAACACCGATGGCATCTTCCACGCTCGAGACGACCTGCACCGAGCGAAACGCGCATTCCAGCGTCACCTCCACACCGGAAGCGTCAATGGCTTCGTTAGCGTCGCAATCGGATCGCGCTAAGCGAACGGGACCGTCCTGGGCGACCACCGATGACAATGGCACAGATAACGAATGTGCGAACCGACGGTCGTCAGCGGCGGCACCGTCACCGGCCGGAATCAATCGTGCCGATCACGATGACAACCGCATCCGTCACCGTGCGAGTGCAGGTGGGTCGGATTACAGCGGCACCAACAGCACCAGCACCGGGCAGCGTCTCCACCGTCGGCTGTTAACCGCGGCCGGCGGCGCGAACGACGCGAGCTGGCAGCGCGATGATGGAAAGCACCATTCCGATGGCTCCACGTCCACGGCCGGCACCGTGCGGCGACCGGATTATGGCGATAAATATGGCCGCCCGAAGTCGCCGGTGACACTCGATGACCATCAGCAATTCGTCGCCGAGCTGGCCGGTGAGTAGACGGTTTGCACGGACAATCTTGCAAACGGCATGGCTTTTTTTCGACGTCGTCGTCGTCGCCGCAGTCGTCACCACCGGCGGTGCACTGTAAGCTTACTTCCGGTGCGATGCGCACGGAAGTGGTTTTAGCGTGGGGAAGATTTTTTTGTGTACGGCTGCCTTTTACTCCTGCGCTGTCAATCAAAATCGCGCACCGTTGTGGAAGAATTGTGGTTGGTTTTTATCGCAAGCTGATGAGAAATGAATCACTTGGGGAGGCGTCGACGTCACCAGTGTGAACGAACTGAAGTGTCCTTAATTATTTTCGCGGCCCATGCGAGATGGGATAAGCATGAACGGAGTTATGAGCGCGGAAAGATCTTAACAACTAGGGAAATGAATGCGATTTGCATTCTTCCTTGGTACGAAAGACTCAACAAGGACTAGACCTTCCATTTTTAGCTTTCACCCCAAGAAAGGAATGCGTTTTGTTTAACTATCATGCTACACCGTACACATTCACTGCATTTAAGGGTACGAAATGTGTTGATGTCATTACGGAAAGCCACCCAACACTGTTTTGCACTCGATGTTTTGTAACTCCCATCCGTCTCATTAAAGGCCCAACGGCGGACAACTGTGGCGCTGTGTCAGCTGCAACAAATTGCTCGCACTGCAGCAAACGGGCCGTTGCAGACGCACTACATGTCATCCCTGCTGCCTGTTGACACATACGTCACGCCGGTTGACACGACTTCGCTCCACCGGCTGGACCGGCTGTTCCCTGGCTTGTTGAGCGAGTGTTCCCACAAACGTAAACAATACCAAACTTGTTCGAAATGTGTCGAGCAAGCAGGAGGAGTCCGAGGAAACGGGGTGGGGTTGGGAGGCAAAAACTCATCAAACAATTTACTTTATTTATGAAATTAGCTGCCAAACTCGTATGCGCGCGCACGCACTCGTACGCGCCTTTGTGTCGGTGCACGTTGCATCAACCACACCCGCTAATTCGTGTGTGTGCGTCGACCTTCGACGATCGGGATCGTAAATAATTCCTCGCTGCACATCGAGGTCGGGTGGGGTGGGTGACGGCAACGATTCGGCAGCGGCCGCTGTGTGGGGTGTGGCGCCTGTTCTGCGATAACAGCAGCAGAAATGCAACTTTGTAGTTTCTCGCAACCAGGCGCTTTTAATGGCATCAATAAATAATCGCACAAACGCACACCACCACCCGCCCACCCGTTCTTGGGTGGGTCGGCAAGGGAAGAGGGAGTAAGTTTTGTTTGCCTTTTAGTCGGACCCGTCCCGCCACTTTCGAGCGCGGACGGTGATGGAGAACTCATACGTGCTCATAACGCTGGCGCTGGGAAGCACACACACACGCACACACACGGACGGGTGCACGATGCAGCCCGCTGACCACGACCACGGACACGAGCACGGATGGTGGTGCGTTGGGCTGTATAAATCATGGTGCACACAAATTTATCGTTTTTGAACACTAATGTTTCATTAATTATGCTACTTCGGAAAGCTTTTTGGAGGTTGCGACCCCCCCCCCCCCCCC